>CM062811.1:405480444-406080444 GCA_031772625.1 Pinus tabuliformis | reverse complement strand
TAACACTGCCAGGGAAAGTGATGCTTTACGAGGGAGGGTAGGAGGGAGTTAGATTTCAGGGATGTCTTCCAATATTTTAACAAACTTAGTGACTGATGGTCGGTTCTTTACCGGACCCATTGCAGAAATGAGAGAGGCGAAAGCTTTGTTGTTCCTTCATTTTCTTGATGATGATTTGAAAGAGGCTCTCCGTCCTCTGATGAATCCATGTTGCTCGATCCTTAGTAGCAAGAAGCCGCTGAGGGGCAGCTACGTGCTGCTTGCTGCGTTTTCTGGCTAGGGCTGCGCAGCTCCTTAGCGGCTAGCAGCACAATTAACTTGAATGATACAATTGTTACAAAATTAATTTCTAATTTTACTATAAAGAAATAAAATAGTATGTATGTATATATTAAAATGTTTTCCAATATAGATTTTCATAGTTGTAATTTATAATGAGATGAAAATGTTTCTGGAGAAGTTGTGTTAAAAATAGTTGAGGTTAATTCTTCATCCATTATCAAGGACATGAAAGACATAAAGTAAAAAACATATTGTGATGATAGATGTAGTGTTCACCCCGAACATCCAATGTTTCAATGATTGTTAACATTTTATTCTCATATATGTTGTTTAGATTCAACAACATTATAAGATAATATGATTTATAATAGATAAATGGTTTTTAATTTGATATAAAATATATTAATGTGATTTATTATAGATAAATAGTTTTCAATTCGATATAAACTAGCACAACCACATTAAAAATATTTATGTGGTTGATATAAGTCCAAGACTTCATTTGTCTCTACCATTGATAAATATATAATAACAAAAATGATAGTACAAAACAGTTATTACAATAAAAATATTATTGTTTATTATTTAATTATTTTTAATATTATTTAATTATTTAATAATAATGATGATGATGTTGTGCCCTCTGAGGCTACTGTGATGTATCAGACCTCAAGAAAAGAAAAAGAATCTAATTGTGATTCTTCAAAATCGTGTTTCTATGATAAAAAATAAGGGAAAGAAACACTCCAAAATCGCTATAGTTAGGTTGACTTACTAAGTCAAGAAGATTGATATAGTACTGGTCCCACAAAACCACCAGAAACTGAGAGATATGCAACCAATATTTAAACAAAAATAAATAACATTAAGTGTAAATATGTTTTAATTTATGTCCAAAATTTCCCAAAACATTGACTAGGCTCACAAATGTCCATAAATAGTATCTTAATACTTAAGAATACAAATCATATTGACCCAACTAGAAAACAGATAAAAACATAAATCCTTCCAAAATGGTCTATTCCAGAAGTACAAAGTAGCAGTCACTTCAACCCCCACTCATCAGAACTAAAGCTATGTATCCCAAATAAATATCCATACCTGCACATAATAAAGGTGAATGTATGTCAACCATAACTACTGTGTTGTTCAACATTTAAACCCACTGTCTTCAATAAATGACACCCAACCCATTCTATTTCCCATTAAAATAGATCAAAGCACATGGATCAACAAGAAACAAATTCTCAGCCATTGAATCACATCCAAATCAATCCAAATCGCAAGTTCAAAATGAAGCCATTGCACAATCCATGTCCATCCTTGCCACCAATTAAATTCAAGTGCAAAAAAATACAAAAGAAGTTCAACCATTGCTGAACTTGCATGTTTAAAATTCAAACTATTCACCAGCCCTGGAGACAAACCATCATAGAACATTTGACAGTATATTCAGGTTAGTTATTTCAATTACAACACATTTTTCTTACAATTTTATTTTCATTTCTCACAGTTTTTATTTCAGTTCTTACAATTTCATTTTCATGAAAATATATATTTTTTCTATTTTTCTATATTCTGAATCATTTTAAAGTTGATTGGAAAATACGATACAACCATAATGAAGAGTATTGGCTAGTATGGCTAGCTACAAATGAAAAAGAACAGAACTCGTGGAGATAAACTTTAAATTGAACTAACAACTACATATTCTAATTCTCAAACCACAGGCATTCATTTCTTCTTTTATTGAAAACAAATATTTCATTATACTTTTTTCTAGAGAAAAAGTAAGTCCAAAAATCAACGTGTGATAGACAATCCAGATCAAATTTTTAACCGGAAAAGGGACCAGGTGACACTTTTTATAGTTGAAATTCCTCCTAGAGCTTCCTTCATGTATGAAGAATGTTAGCTATAGGAATAGCAACAGTATTGACATTAGGTCTCTAAGTTTCCAAAGAACCCAAATGAGAATTCAAGGATATCCCCAAAGAAAACAAGCAATGCAGAACTTTATGAAGCATTACAGTCAACAATAAGTAGAGGGGTTTGCTCATAGTACCAGAAGAACTTGGAAACCAGGGAAAACAGGCAATGCAGAAGTTTATTAAGCATTATGGTTAAAAATAAATAGATGGGCATGCTCAGATGACAAGAATGTAGAAACCCAAACGATCTTTTGGGAAAATTCAATACTAAAAGCATGCAAATATGTGAGTAGAGGCAGACATGATAATGATATCAAAAGGAATGAAAACAGTGCAACATTGAATCATCTGTCACGTAACCTAAAAATAAACTAACTTGTCTTGAAGAAAAAAATATAAATATTGTTAAGAACTTGGTACTTATAGACCTAATGAAACTAAATAATATTGACAAACATGAGGCTAATCAATTTAATTCAAATAAATGTTTATAAAAAAGAACTTAACTAGATCAACAACTTCACTAGAAAGATCACTTTGTTTAGTTGAAATTCCTAGGATGTCTATGAATGTCTCCAAAAGTGTCATACTTAACAGTTTTCAACATTTAAGGATTAAATTTAATTGAAACAACAGTAAATCAATGCACTTTATAATTAGGTCCAAGTACACAACTAAGGCTACCCTCAACAACCAAACAAAAGAGAGAATTTGTCAAATTGTTGCTGCCTGGATTTGGATTGCAATGTGTCATTTTACCATCCCTTGGCAGCCTCTCATTATTACACACTCTAGATCTTTCTCAGAATAATTTGATAGGAATAATTCCAACAGAGATTGGGAAGTTAAAGGCACTAGGAGTTTTCAACCTCAACTTTAATTTTCTCTATGGTTATATTCCAAAAGTGTTATGTAATTGTACAAAGCTGCAATTGATCTGATTCTCAGTAAATAGCTTGGTAGGGAGTATACCAACAGAAATTGGTCATCTAGTCCAATTGGAACAACTCTTCCCGAGCAACAATAATCTTAGTGGAAGTATTCCAACTTCTCTAAGCAACTGCACTTCTCTCCAGGTGTTTTCCATTGGATACAACGATCTCACTAGTCCAATCCCTTCTCTACCCTAAAGCTGGCTGAAAATAGCATGATGGGTAGCATACTTGAAGCTATTGGCAATTTGATTGGGCTCATCTACCTAAATCTTACTCAAAATAACTTTATTGATAGCATACCTGAAGCCATAAAAAAGTTGAGACAATTGACCACATTAAATTTAGGGGCAAACAATCTAAATAGAAAAATATCGGAGGGCATTGCCACTTTGAAGCATCTTCAACAACTTTTTCTAAACAACAATCATTTTACGTCTACAATTCCAAAAGGCATAGAAAAACTTCATTCTCTTACAAAATTAATTTTGGATTCAAACAATATTTCTGGGATCATTCCTGAAAGTATTGGAAATTTGGTTTTAGTTTAACAATTAGATATATCTGAAAACAAGCTAGAGGGACCAATCCCAGATCATATTGGCCAATGTGTGGAATTATAATTGTTATATTTGTCCAAAAACAAGTTGAATGGAGATATTCCTTCATATTTAGGTAATTGTAAATCTATGAGGAATTTATTACTACACCAAAACAACTTGTCTCTAATATTACCACCAACTTTAAGTAAATGTACTATTTTACAAAGGTTAAAGGTATCAAAAAACAAACTGAGTGGAAATCTAGAAATAAGATTTCCAATTTCTATGGAAGTTCTCTTTGCTTATTCTAACAACCTTTTTGGCGCAATGTACCCAACTTCAACTACTAGATTTAAGAAAAAATAGATTAATGGGTCAGCTACCTAGCTACCTTGAAAATTTTTATGAATTAAGAGTTTTAAGTGTTGGTTATAATAAGTTTCATGGCAGTATTCCTTCCAACATCACAAATCTTGTCAAATTACAAGTGTTGGATTTGTCCAACAATAAAATTAGTGGAAGCATCCCATCCAATCTAGAGAGACTCCAGGGATTCAAAACCCTTGGGTCTTCTGAACTTAGTAGTAATACATTGTATGAGGATATTGAAATTGTCATCAAGGGATTTGAGTATACCATAACATATGTGTTGGCTACAAACACAATATTGGATTTGTCTAGCAATAATATTATGGGAGAAATACCTCTAGGCATAGGAAATTTGAGTAGCTTGAGGTTGTTGAATTTATCAAATAACCATTTAGAAGTGAAAATGCCTGCATATTGTTGGGCATGGAATCCCCCCCAAGGCATTTTTTGGGGCTTAAAGCCCAAGTTTTGACCAAATCTTGTTGTAAAAGCTCTGTGAATTGCGGGCGCGGGGCACGAAAGAATGATAGAGTCACAGGGTTGTCCACCCTAGTTTTGTAATGTAATGTCGGCTGGATATACCTACCCATGGTCTGCAGACCATGGGATTGTATAAATAGAGTGAGGCTCTAAGTGCAAAAGATAACTAATAGGGGAAGAGAATAGAAGAATGAGAAGTCTAAGTGATTGAGTCGAAGTGTAAAGTGTGTTTGTGGGTCATAGAGTAGGAGAAGGCTCTGCAGCTGAGTGCGTAGAGGCCTAGTAGTCCGCAGCTGAGTGCGTAGGGCGGGTTGAGTCTATAACCATTGGAGAATTAATAAAGAGAAGTTTTGCTATAATTTTGTGTATCTTTTCCTGGTTGAATGCATGATTGAATATTTGCAAATATATTGTTTATTTACTACGCAAACCTATATGAATGTTTTGTATTTAAGTATAACTTAAGACATCTAAGTATGTGAAGGTGCTTAACTAATACTGGAAGATAAATAGTATCTCATGTAGTAACGCAGAGCGTCGCACAACCCCTGGTTAGGGCTGTGCGAGGGCAGAGTATCGGGCCACGAGGAATGAAAGGTGCGTGAAGCCACCTGCATGCAGGAACAAACCGTGGACCAGTCGAACTCATTAGACATCTCCAGGGTGCGGAAACTTAGTTCTAGCACCCTCCCATACTACTTCGGGTGAGACCTTAGTCCGCGCTCCGTAGACTGTTGCCGAAAGGTGCAGTAGTACTGGGATTTGTTTCGCTAATTAACTTTGAACCTGGGTCAGGCCCCAATAAGCCAACAAATGGTTCCATTGCTGAGACCCGGATCTGCATAGCGATGTCTAATGTCGTACCACTGGAATCTGACAAAGAAATGAATTGAAGAGTGGTTGGACAGGAAGATTCACAAGTTTGCGGTGCAAGAAAACAGGAATCCACAATTATCAAAGGAAGAGTGATTAGATTGCTACTTGTATACAAAGATCCACAAAATTTTCTTTGCATCCTTCCCTACTGAGTTGTACGAGTGGATCACGAAGCTAGCAGATAGCCAAGGAAGGTGTAAAATCACCAAACCTATTGTGTGGACTCTAGAATTGGTGTGCAGACTAGAAGCATCGGAAGATCAGATTGCGCGCGCTGTCGATCACTGGCTCAATCGAATCATAGGAGGATTCATCACCGAATTCATGGTAGATACTTCAGTCAGCTATAGCGAGGTAGAATGACGCTTCCTCAAGGGACTGTGAGGTAAGTACGTTAAATATTTGAACACTTGGATTAAAATGCTACTGTGTGAAAAACGGGTTATGCGAATAAATTGATGTTTGGGGCTACGCGGAGTGGGAGGATCTACAGAAGCAAAGGTAGCATAGAACTAGAAATTAGCCCCTTGATTTCACCTCTGCGAGGGGGTGAAGAAGAACTCGCGAAGGTTTCACCAAGAAGTGCGATCAACCTGATAAGGCAGAGAATTCCGTGTATACCACCCCCACCCACACCACCACCAGTTTCACTGTCTTCACCCCCGACTTCACCCATACCGCCTCCGCCACCACCGCGAAGTAGTATGGCCAGCGCAATAAAGCTACCAGTGTTCAAGGGAGTAGAGAATGAAGATCTGGACTAATTTTGGTTCATGGTAAAGCTGTATGGGAAGAACAGGGTGTCACGGACGACAATATAAAGAAGGCAATGTTGGTCAGTGCTCTGTAGGATCATGTGCTGACCTGGTACATTAAGCATTCCAATGACAATCCAAATGTGGGGATAGTAGATATCCAAGTTGTGCTAAACAAGGAATTTAACAGACCAAAATCGGAGGCACAGTTAATCATTGGATTCAAGGAAATCAAAATGCTACCAGGTGAAACCCCGTGGGAGTTGGATCAAAGACTGAAGTGCACAATTCGTGAAGCAAACATGACCTTAACAGATGGGTAACACCGCGAATGGTTTGTAGCCTTGTTAACGCCACATCTATAGAACGCGTTGTCGCAACAAAGGCTAACCACTCAGGCTGAGGCTTTGGAGGTCGCGATGAGATTGCACGAGAATCCGATACAAGATCCTAACTTGGGAGTCCAACAGATTCATGCGTAGTTGAAAAACTTGTGCCTTGAAATGCAGAGTTTGAAACAAGACAGGATGGCTCATCCAGAAGTGCACGACGAGGTATGGTGCGTAAAGTGCAAGGGCCAGGGGCACGATAAGGACCACTGCCCAGTGTTTGCGAATTACCTTGCGGGAGGAGGACCAATGCCATTAAGACCAGAGGCACAAGTAGGACCAAGCGTGGTGCCTGTGTTATGGTGCGCGATTTGTCAAATAGGAGGAAGGAATGCTACAGATAACTGTCATCTATTACAGAAGTATACGCAGAATTCTTGGTAATTGTTCTATAATTTCTGCAGGTCAGTAGGCCATGATGAGCGCACCTGTAGAAGTTATGAACTAATGACGGATCAGACTCCTACCTACAGAGTTTAGGCCGAAACACGGGCCCTCGATCAAAATGCAGGAATGGCGCACACTGGATTTCAGGGGCGTGGACGAGGCCGAGGTGGAATGGGACCAAGAAGAGATCACGAACAGCTGATATGTTACAATTGCGGAGGGCTAGGGCATTATGCCCGCGATTGTACAAATCCAATGAGACCATCATTCTTATATTGTACACAGTTTGATCATGAGGCAGAGGACTGTCCCACACTAATAGCAAGGTTGCGCCATAAAGGAGCACTCCAGCCTCCCCCGACTCAGAACGTACAAATGATGAGGTTTGAGCCACGCGAGGAAGACCCTAATGTAAATATCATGCTCTGGAGTGGTATTACGACAGGGGATGACAAAGGCAAGTAGCCTGGAGAAAGTACCTGGGTTCGCAAGGCTCCAACGAAGGAACTAGAATTTGATTTGGAGCACGCTAAGGAGTCCTTCATGGAAGCTAAGAGGAGCTACGCGGATGCCTCTACTTTAGGAAGTAAAGACAGACTAGATCCGGAAATGGACCCATCAATGCTCACTACATTCTTAGAGACATGCATGAAGCTGCTGCACGAACTCATAACTAGATGCACTGGGACTGCGCCAGGAGAATCGCGCATAGTTCGAAAGCTCGGGAAGCACATGACGTGAATAGGAAGGGAGATGAGATTGACCGCACAGATCAGGGAATATGAGATGGACCAAGTAATTCTGGATCTAGGATCAGATACGAAGCTCCTACCAAAGCAAACATGGGAACACATGGGCAGGACTATGCTGTAATGGTCTCGTATCCAACTATAAATGGTGAACCAACAAAAGATCCTAGCTATGGGGAGACTGCAGGGAATAAAAATAGATATCGAAGGAACAAGCACACTAGTAGATAGAGATTATTGATGACATCAATCCCTACCCCGCGCTACTAGGAATAGATTGGGCCACTGACATGAATGGAGTGATAAATCTAAAGAAGCGCAAGATGATTTTTGAGAAAAATTGACTGGCATAGTGGTACCTTTAGACCTTGTGGAAGGATCACGCTACATAGAGCCAATGCGTGACTACGACAACGACGAAGATCTATATGTTAGAAAATTATATATTACAGAGCAATGGAACACAAAATATTACAGAAATATAAACACAGAAAACACATAAAACAAGAGAGACACAGATATACGTGGTTCACCCAGTTTGGGCTACGTCCACCCCGAACAGCCAGTCCTTCCTTTCTATTATCCAGCAAAATGAAGAGACACAACCTACAGCAAATTCGCTGTAATATCCTCTGTTTTCTCTCACAGTCTCACCTCTTTGTTTCTCACTCACAAAATACACATCTATATCACAGCCTCAAATACAATTCCCTCATACAAAGAGAGGGGTTTCCTTCTAGGGCAAAAAACCCTAAACTAAACATAAGTTCTACCGTCAGATCATCCACGTAATGAATGTCCTAGATTGACTAGAAATTACTATACTTTTACAAGGCAATTTTACATCTATTTTTGGCTTCGGGGGCGCTGCCCCCAAACCCCTGCCGGGGGACCGCTGGCCCCTGGACCCCCTAGCCGGGGGCGATCAGCCCCCTGCACCCCCCCCGTGTGGAGGGGTGTACAAACTTCCTAGGGTATACATCCAGCTGAAACAAAAGACCTCTGAACAATCATGCTCCACACACAACAATCTCCCACTTGGAGAATGATTGTAGCAACTCCACCGCTGCTTCATTTGCTGGACAATGACTCCTCTTTGGACCTGGTTGTTTCTCATCTTCATCGTCATCCTTGAAGACCAATTGAAACTGAGCATGTTCTCAGTTTCTCCTTGGTTACAACTTTTGTTAGCATGTCTGCAGGATTCTGGCTAGTGTGTATCTTTTCCAACTTCAACTCTCCATCTACCAACATTGATCGTATGAAATGGTACTTGAGCTGTATGTGTTTAGTCCTGGAATGAAATGCTGAGTTCTTTGCAAGATGAATGGCACTTTGGCTATCACTGTATAACGTGCCCATATCATGCTCCTTACCCAATTCACCCATAAACCTTTGTAACCAAATCATTTCTTTACTAGCCTCTATAGCAACAACATACTCTGCTTCTGTTGTTGAAAGTGCAACAACACTTTGTATTTTTGAAACCCAACTGATAGCTGTTCCACCAACAGTAAATACATATCCTGTAGTGCTCCTCCTGTTATCTCTGTCACCTGCCATATCTGCATCAACATATCCCTATAGAGAAATGTTTGAACCACCAAAGCATAATGCTTGATTTGTGGTACCTTTCAAATATCTGAGAATCCATTTGACTGCCATCCAATGTTCCTTTCCTGGATTGTTCATGTACCTACTTACAACTCCCACTGCATGTGCAATATCAGGCCTTGTACAGACCATTGCATACATTAAGCTTCCAACTGCTGATGCATATGGAAATTTAGACATATAATCCATGTCTTCTTGGGTCTTTGGGCACATTTCCTTACTAAGTTTGAAATGGCTAGCAAAAGGTGTACTAACTGGTTTTGTATTGTGCATATTAAATCTTTTCAACACCTTTTGTATGTACTCATTCTGAGACAATGTTAATTTGTGATTTTTCCTGTCTCTAGTGATTCTCATACCAAGGATTTGTTTTGCAGCTCCCAAATCCTTCATTGCAAATGAATTTTCCAATTTTCTTTTGAGCACATTTATTTCCTGCATGTTAGACCCTGCAACAAGCATGTCATCTACATATAATAACAATATAATATAGCTGCCATCATTTTGCTTTTTCAGATAAACACAATGATCAGAGTGACATCTAGTATAACCTTGTTCAGACATAAACTTGTCAAATTTTAGATACCACTGCCTTGGAGCCTGTTTTAAGCCATACAAGCTCTTCTTCAACCTGCACACTAGTTTCTCCTTCCCTTTCACCTCATATCCTTGTGGCTGCTGCATATATATCTCTTCCTCCAAATCCCCATGGAGAAAGGTTGTCTTTACATCTAACTACTCAAGATGCAAATCTTCAGCTGCTACTAGACTTAAAATAGTTCTGATTGAAGTTATTTTAACAACAAGAGAAAATATTTCATCAAAATCAATACCTTTCTTCTGTGCAAACCCCTTCACCACAAGTCTAGATTTGTACTTCTGTTTTCCTCCATCTTCTTCCTTCAGCCTGTAAACCCATTTATTCTTCAATGTAGTTTTTCCTGCAGGAAACCTGACTAAGTCCCAAGTCTGGTTATGCATTAAGGAGTCCATATCTTCTTCCATGGCTGCCTCCCACTTCTTCCTGCTTTCAACCTGCATTGCTTCTTCATAACATTCGGGTTCACCAAAATCAGTCAACAATAAATAATATAATGAAGAAGAGTATCGTTCAGGGGGTCTACTTATCCTGGTAGATCTTCTAACACCACTTTCAGGTGTTTGGGGTGCCTGTTGCTGTTGTGGTGGTTTCTGTTGTTGCGGTTGTTGATTATTATTATTTCCAAGCACCTTTACTTTTTTAGTGATTTCGTCAAGAACTGCATATTCCTTGTCTTCTTTTTCCTGTTTCTTTTCCTGCAATTGATTCTTATACAAGACCTTTTCATTGAATATTACATCTCTGCTCCTAATGATTTTGTGATTTTCGTAATCATATAAGCGATAACCAAAATCATTGACACCATATCCAATAAAGGTACATTTCTTTGACTTTGCCTCAAGTTTTGTTCTATTTTCTTTATCAATATGGACAAAAGCCTCACAACCAAAAGGCTTTAAAAAAGAGTAGTTTACCTTTTTACCTATCCATGCTTCCTCCGGAACACCACCATCCAAGGAAATTGAAGGCCCTCTGTTTATTAGATAAACAACAGTATCTACAACATCTGCCCAAAATTGTAAAGGCAATCCTGCATGCAAATCTCATGCACCTTGCACGCTCCATGATTGTTCTGTTCATCCTTTCTGACACACCATTTTCTTGTGGTGTTCTTGGAACTGTCTTCTCTCTACGAATTCCATGCTCTGAACAGTACCTATCAAACTCTTTGCTGCAATATTCACCTCCATTGTCTGATCTAAGACACTTCAATTTCTTTCCTGTCTCAATCTCAACCAAATCTTTCCATTTCTTGAAAGTATCAAATACATCAGATTTATTCTTAATACAATAAATCCAAGTTTTTCTAGTTGCTTCATCAATAAAAGTAACATAATAATGAAAGCCACCGAGAGATGATACCTGAGCAGGTCCCCATACATCTGTATGCACAAGATCTAATTTTTCATTCTTCTTTTCTTTCCCAACTCTGAGAAATCTGACTCTCTTCTATTTTCCATAAATGAAAATTTCACAGAAGTTTAAATCAACATTCTTCAAACCCGGCAACAAATTCCTTGAGTGAAGAATCTTCATCCCCTTTTCACTCATGTGTCCGAGCCTATGATGCCATAATGTTGCATCTGCTCCTTTGGAAGTTAAAGCATTAACAGAGTTAGAAATACCATTGCATAAATACAATGTACCAACCTTTTTGCCTTTTGTTATTACCAGGGCTCCTTTGGTGACCTTCCAAGCTTTATCTGTGAAAGTTGTCACACAACCTTCACCACCTACCTGCCCTATTGAAATCATATTTTTCTTTAGATCTGGAACATGCCTTACCTCCTTTAGTAGCCATTGGTTTCCATTCTGCTGTTTTACAAGAACCTTACCCATTCCAACAATTTTACAGGGTTTATCATCACCCAAACGAACTTGTCAAAATCTCCTTGAACATAGTCATGAAAGTATTTCTTATCAGGTGTGGCATGGAATGAGGCCCCTGAATCTACCACCCAGGAATCAGTAATATTTTTCAAAGAAAGAATGAAAGCATCTTGTAACATCTCACCTGTCACATTTGCTTCATGATTGTTTTCTTGCTGTGAATCTCCTTCTTTTCCCTTCCGAGATCTATAGTCTTTCTTTAGGTGTCCTTTCTTTCCGCATTTCCAGCACACTATCCCTGATCTAGACTTGGATCTACCTTTCCTTGATTTATTGAGATATCCTGAGCTCTTTCCTCTTTCCATTTTTCTTCCCCTAGACTCTGCACTCAAAGCATTACCCGATGTCTCACCAGAGTTTTTCCGTTGCATTTCCTCGCTAAGGATAGCACCGACAACATCATCAAGCTTTAAAGTACTAGATCCAGACATAGAGTTACTAATGGCCATTACTAAACCATTCCAACTTTCCGGTAATTAACACAAGAATAATAGGGCTCTAACTTCATCATCAAAGTTTACCCCTACAGAACATAACTGACTTGTAACAGTATTAAAATCATTTACATGGTCTGCAACAGATCCACCTTCCGACATCTTCATATTAAATAACCGTTTCATAAGAAATACCTTGTTTGAGGCTGAGGGTTTTTCATATAGTTTCTCCAACGCCTTAATCAAACCCTCTGTGGTTGTTTCCTTCGAAATGTTGAAGGCGACTGACGCTGCGAGGCACAACCGTATTGTTCCGAGTGCCTTTCTATCGAGAAGGTTCCATTCTTCATCTGTCATAGCCATAGGCTTCTTTGTTTTTTCGCTCAATGGTAGGTATAGAACTTTCTAATACAGATAATCTTCCATCTGCATCTTACATAGCGAGAAGTTTTGGCCGTTAAATTTCTGGACCCTAAACTTACCATCTTCCGCCATTGCTCCCACTTGAATGAGGAACCCTTCTTTCCTGCGAGTTTATCAGCCAAATAGACCTTCGGATCTGATACCAGTTGTTAGAAAATTATAGATTACGGAGCAATGGAACACATAAAATATTACAGAAACATAAACACAGAAAATGCATAAAACAAGAGAGATGCAGATATACGTGGTTCACCCAGTTTGGGCTACGCCACCCTGAACAGCCAGTCCTTCCTTTCTATTACCCAGCAAAATGAAGAGACACAACCTACAACAAATCCGCTGTAATATCCTCTGTTTTCTCTCACAATCTCACCTCTCTGTTTCTCGCTCACAGAATACACATCTATATCACAGCCTCAAATACAATGCCCTCATACAAAGAGAGGGGTTGCCTTCTAGGGCAAAAAACTCTAAAATAAACATAAGTTCTACCGTCAGATCATCCGCCAAATGAACGACCCAGATTGACTAGAAATTATTATACTTTTACAAGGCAATTTTACATCTATTTTTGGCTTCGGGGGGCCGGGGGACCGCTGGCCCCCAGACCCCCCAGCCAAGGGGGATCAGCCCCCCCGCACCCCATTGCTTGGAGGGGTGTACAAACTTCCTGGGGTATACATCCAGCTGAAACAAAAGACCTCTGAATAATCATGCTCCACACACAACACTAGACTGTGTCTATAAGGTAATTATGTGCGAGTAGGACTGGTTGAATCCAATCGCGGATGGCCGAATCTCGTGGGAGCGCGGAAGCTCCTACACATTAGATTCTGATGAGGAGATAGAGCGATGGTAGAACCGGTTACACGAGGTAACCACACTCAACTATAAAATGATGACAAGGTCATTGTGTTGCATAGCAACAAAGGTAGAGATCTGCCTACGTATGACGGGTTGAGCGAGGTGGATGATTTCCTGAAAAAAATTGAAAGAGAAGTACCTGAACAACAATGTTTCGATGCTCTAAAATGGGTACTAAGAGTTATGCCCGCAAGATGGTGGGGTACGCACCAACAAAGTTTTGAGGACTGGTGCGACTGTCGCAGGATGATGCGTCTACGGTTTGGGAAACCTCAGATGCGGTTAAAAGACAAGTATGACGGATAGGATGATCCATGTGCACACCTCGCAAAATGGACAAAGGTCTATGGGGAAGAGCCACAACCTAAGTGGGTCCACCTATTTTGTCATACCCTAGATATTATACCCATGAATTGGTATATAGAGATAGAGCTCCACCATGGCACGAATGAATGGGATATCCTATGTGAAGGATTCCTGTTAACCTTCACATTTGAGGATTGTTGGTGGGATACTGTTGATGATGCGCTACAAGCAGTAAAGGTAGCTATCTTTAAAATACCCCAGGAACCAATGGAAGTGCTTCAGCCTGAATGGGCGACCCAGTTGAGCTACACGCTGGAGTGTTACAACGTAAACATTGAAGAAGATGACGAAGATCCGTGAAAAGTTAACATTCCAGAAATTGAAGGCTATCGCGAGGTTCAAGGACCATTGATTGAAGACCCTGACATTACCGTGCCGGTAAAGAAAAAGTAGGTGAACATTGGTAAGGAGGCCGAACCAAAGTATGCAGTGCTTGGTGACTACTGGGACGATGCCACGGTGGATAAGGTCATTGAGTTACTTCATGAATACCAAGACTTATTCCCAACAAATATCACATACTTAAAGGGGATCGTTGGAAATTTAGGGGTGATGAAGATCACCCTAAAACCCAACGTGAAGCCGGTTAAGCAGAGGCCTTACTGCTTGAATCCGAAGTACAAGGAAAAGGTCTGCGTAGAATTAGGCAAAATGCTCGTGGCTGGAATTATTGAGCCGGTGGAAGAATCTGACTGGGTAAGACCTATGGTAGTGCAGGAGAAGAAGCAGAAGGGTGAGATAAGAATATGTGTGGAGCTTAGGAAATTGAATGATGCCTGTGTGCATGACCCATTCCCAACCCATTCACAGATGAAGTATTGGAAAATGTTGGTGGGCAAGAAGCATATTATTTCATGGACGGGTTCTCAGGGTACCACCAGATCAAAATTGCGTCGGAAGACAGGAGCAAGAACACCTTCACGATTGAGTGGTGCTGCTTTCAATACACCATCATGCCATTTGGGTTAAAAAACACGCTAGCCATCTTTTCGCGCATAGTTGTTGCCGCATTTAAAGAATATATCCACAAGTTCCTGGAGGTATACCTGGATGATTGGACTGTATTTGGATTGGTTAAGCACCACGTAGAAAGCTTATGATTGATCCTGGATACTTGCCAATGAAACCAAATCGTGTTGAAACTTAAAAGTGTACATTCCTCCTTCCCTTTGGGAACTTGTTGGGACATGTGGTCTGCAAATAGGGACTCATGGTAGACCCCGCGAAGATTGTAGTAATTTTGAATTTAGAAGCACTGTGTAGTGTTAAATAGCTCCGCACTACCTTGGGACATATAGGGTACTACAGGAAGTTCATCAAAAGCTATGCCAAGATCACCGCGCCAATGGAGAAACTGTTGAAAAAGGATGTCACATTCTGCTGGAATGATGACTGCATGAAGAGCCTGGATGTACTAAAAGAGAAATTGGCCTTTGCCCCAATCCTGTTCTTCCCAAAATGGGATGTGGAGTTTCATGTCCATTTTGACGCAGGAGGGTGGAGAGGGCTTGGATCACCCTATTGCTTTCACAAGTTGCAGGTTGTCCAAAGCGGAAAAGAACTATTCCACAACCGAACGCGAGGGGTTGGCTATTGTGTACGTGCTCCAAAAATACCGGCACTATTTGCTAGGAGGACATTTCAAGATGTATACAGACCATTCGGTGCTAAAATACTTGGTCAATAATCCTGTGTTGGAGGGGCACATATGCAGGTGGCTCTTATTGTTCCAAGAATATGACTTTGAGGTTGTGGTAAAGCCTAGATGCCTAAATGCAGGACCGGAACACTTATCGCGTATTGAGATGGGCGAGGAACCTACTAGTTTGGAGGAAGGATTACCTGACACACAACTCTTTATTGTGCGTGTAGTAGACAGACACTTTGAAGATATAATCCACTTTCCGACAACAAGGATTGCACCGAAGGAATACTCCGTCGAGCAAAAGAAGGAACTAGTGGTGCACGCGGTTGACTTTTCTGTCATTGCGGGGCACCAGTACAAAATGGAGAATGATGATATACTGCGAAGGTACGTACTTGAATTTGAAGGAAGTTAGATCCTCACGGAAGCACATGGTGGCGCTACAGGAGGACACTATGCAGGACACACAACCGTGTAAAAGATTCTCCACGTAGGGTTGTGGTGGCCAACCCTTCACCAAGATTCAAAAGCAGACTGTAAGGCTTGTGATATATGTCAGAGGACAGGTAAACCATCATGTAGGGAGAAGATGCCTTTGAATCCAAAAATGATGTTGCAGCCCTTCAAAAAATGGGCCATCGACTTTGTAGGACCTATCAAACCTCAGGGAAAAACAGGCGCGCGATACATTATCACCGCGACAGAATACCTGACTCGTTGGGCAGAAGCGTAGCTGGTCAAAGACTACATGGCTACCACGGCTGCAAATTTTTTGTTTGAGCACGTGTTGACCTGATTTGGCTGTCCAAAAATCTTAATAAGAGATGGCGGTACAAATTGCCTAAACGAAACCATCAGCACGCTAACAGAAGAGTTCCAAGTGTATCATCAGAAAAGCACACTGTATCACCCATAAGCTAATGGGACAGTAGAAGCATTCAACAAAATACTGGAGACTGCGCTAACCAAAGTATGCAACGCGCAGCAGAGCGATTGGGACCTGCGCGTACCTGCAGTACTATGGGCTTATAGGACAACATGTAAGAAACTGATGGGACAGACACCTTTCCGGTTAGTTTATGGCGTGGAAGCTGTCATGCCAATGGAGTATATTGTCCCTAGTCTGCGCATAACAACGCTCACAGGGATGACGGACCACAAAGCCCTGGAAGAAAGACTTGCGCAGTTGGAAGAACTCAAGGAGGAATGGTTCCTGGCTGGATTTCATCAACGGGTGCAAAAGCAGCGTGAGAAGGCATGGAATGATCTCCATATTAAGTTGCACACCTTCAAAGTAAATGATTTAGTTATGCTGTATGAAAGTAAGTTTGATAAATTCCCGGGAAAGTTCAGAATGCATTGGCTGGGACCATACGTTGTTAAGGAGGTCACAGATGGAGGCACGGTACAACTAGTCAAACTAAATGGAGAGCCTTTCCCAGGCAAAGTGAATGGAAGCCGCTTAAACCCTACACAGGTGGCCCGACTATCTGAATAATTGGCAGAAGCATAGTCTTCGCGCTCCAAGGATCTGGACAAAGGTGTGGGACTATAAACAAATGCAGGGGATACCGGCACAGATGTAGAGAAACAGTTCTGACACAGAAGTCTCAGAACAACGTATGCTGCAGATCCAACAAGTAACATATCAGTGCAATGCTGACCTTGTTGCACTTTGAGAACAGTTGGAGGGACTCCACGAAAAGATCTCCGTGCCGACAGAGTGACTCAAGGGCGAGTCATGATGTTTGTGTTGGGGGCCTGTTGGGCATGGAATCCCCCCCAAGGCATGTTTTGGGGCTTAAAGCCCAAGTTTTGACCAAATCTTGTTCTAAAAGCTCCATGAATTGCGGGCGCGGGTTACGAAAGTATGATAGAGTCACAGGGTTGTCCACCCTAGTTTTGTAATGTAATGTCAGTTGTATAGACCTACCCATGGTCCGCGGACCATGGGATTGTATAAATAGAGCGAGGCTCTAAGTGTAAAAGATAACTAATAGGGGAAGACAATAGAAGAATGAGAAGTCTAAGTGATTGAGTTGAAGTGTAAAGTGTGTCTGTGGGTCGTAGAGGAGGAGAAGGCCCTACAACTAAGTGCGCAAAGGCCTAGTAGCCCATAGCTAAGTGCGTAGGGCGAGTCGAGTTTGTAACCATTGGAAATAAAGAGAAGTTTTGCTAGTATCTTTTCCTGGTTGAATGCATGATTGGATATTTGCAAATATACTGTTTATTTACTGTGCGAACCTATATGAATGCTTTGTATTGTTAAGTATAACTTAAGACATCTAAGTATGCGAAGGTGCTTAACTAATATTGGAAGATAAATAAGATCTCAGGTAGTAACGCAGAGCATTACACAACCCTTGGTTAGGGCTGTGCTAGGGCAGGGTATCTAGCCGCGAGGAACGAAAGGTGCGCAAAGCCACCTGCACACAGGAACAAACCATGGACCCTTCAAACTCATCATACATCTCCAGGGTGCGAAAACCTGGTTCTATCACCCTCCCATACTATTTCGGGTGAGACCTCAGTCTACGCTCCGCGGACTATTGCCGAAAGGGCTAGTAGTACCGGGATTTGTTTGGCTAATTAAATTTGAACCTGGGTTAGGCCCCAATAAGCCAACACATCTCGTGGTGAGATATCTACATTGGAACAACTGGACTTGGGAAGAAATAATTTGAGTGGAGAGATTCCTCAAGAGTTCTCTCTTCTAGCCATGCTAGCATATTTGGATGTTTCATCTAATGAACTTTGTGGAAGAATCCCACTAGGAACATAGTTTGAAACTTTCAACGCTACTTCATTTCAAAGAAACAAATGTTTACGTGGTTTACCTTTACAAAGATGCAAGGAAAAAGAAAACAGTTTATAAAAAAGAACTAAACCAGATCAACATCTTAAACAATTAGATCACTTTTTTTAGTTGAAATTCCTAAGATGTTTGTGAGTGTCTCAAAAAGTGTTAGACTTTAAAGTTTTCAACATTTAAGGATTAAATTTAATTGAAACAACAGTAAGCCAATGCACTTTACAGCTAGGTCCAAGAACACAGTTAATTCAAACAACAGTAACTACCAGATCAACATCTTAACTAGAAAAGGAACCAGGATAGCGCCAAATAAAACAAGCAATGTGGAAGTTTATGAATCATTACCGTTGGCAATAAGTAGAGGGGTCTTCTCATAGTACCAGAAGAAGGGGGAAATCGGCAGTACTTTTCCAAGTACAAATATAGTCATGGCATTTTAAGTGTAAAAACAAGTTATCAAAACAACAATCACTGATAATTTTGAAGACATACAACAAATTCATTATGTAGATTTAATTTTTCAAGGATACCAACATACATGTTGATAATTGCCTGTGATAAAGTAGAAATATTTTTGGCAGGTATGAAAGCATAATTTTCAAATATTCTTAACTAAATGCATGTAATAATTTTGTAGGTTGTTGAATCTATGACAAGAGTTAGTTATGTTTCTCGTACAAGGAGAAGTGGTAGGAGAGTGACAAGGGGTTCCCAACTATAATGCCATTCGTCATATGAGGACACGATAGGTGATGTGAATGTCAACAATGCTCCAAACAATGTTGTTGAGGATGACCATGTGACTGAAGATGATGTTGTCACACCATCACCCACAGAGCCACCATTAACAACAGTCCAAGGGGCAAGTTCAACTAAAAATATCAGCACTATAAGAGGTTGGAAAAAAGAAGAAATGTTAGTTGCAATTGACGAAATAAAGTTTAATGGATATTCAGTTCGGGCATCTACAAAAAAACATGGTATTCCTCCCTCATCAATACATTATTAGATAAATGGACTAACTCACACAAAACATAGAGGGCCTCTTACAGTTATGACTGAAGAGAAGGAGGCCGAGGTGAGTGAGTGGTGTAAAGAGATGGCCCAATTGGGACATGGTCTAGAGTTGATACAATTCGAATCCATAGTTGCTCAAATCTGTCAAGGGAGGCCAAACCCATTCAAAGATGGGTTTCCTGGTAAATCATGGTGGTTTGGGTTTGAAAAAAGGCATCCAGATCTTGTATTGCGTACAACTGAGGGACTTGACAGAGACAAAGCACTAAATTTTCACCCTACAGTTGTATGTAAGTTCTATGACACTCTTTCTGGTGCTTACGATAAACATTCTTATGGTGCAGATGTTGGGATGGGGTCCCCAGGGGTACAATTGAGTTCATTTAGTCATTTTTTGTGAAATAATTTTGTAAAGAATGTAAGGTGTCTGCAAAATGTGGATGCGGAGTGCGTAGATAGAAAGGAGTCAAAGGGGTCTTAGCCCCTTGTTTTGGTTGGCTTTTGGATTCTCCCATGGTCCACGGACCATGGTGTTGTATGAAGGAAAAGTATAAATAGTAAAGTCATAGCAATTCATAGATAAGCTGAACTTTTGATAGACAACAATGGATGAACGAATGATTGATGTAAGGGTTTGATAGACGGGAAGGTCTGTCAGTAGCGAAGGAAAGGCTCCACAACTAAGTGTGTGGAGGCTTGGGTAGAGTCCACAGCTAAGTGCGCGGACCCCTGCAACTATGTGCGCAGGGTCGAGAGTCTGTGATCTGTAAATGAAAAATCAATAAAGACAGTTTTTTAAAGAATCACTTTGTATTTCCATTGAATCTGTTTATGTTATATTTCGTCGATTGAATGATATGTTTAATTATGAAATAATGAATGAATATGTGCAAATGCACTGGATCTGTCTTAATAATGAAAGTTATGAATAATTATCTAGTTCCGTGAAGTTAGAAGCTATTTCTGTTATGTTTTCTGCCGAATTATGTAGATCTATGCGAACTCCGATATAGGGTTGCTCGTTGATGCACAAAAGTAGGTAAATCACCTATTTAAGGTCCACAATTGCTGCTCGCGGGCCTTCACAAAGGCCAGAAATCCGGTTAACCTAGTTGCATTAAAAGAGCCCTAGAAGTCTATCGATCCACATGAAAGGAGATCTAAGGCACCGAAAGACATCACACTAGTCTTTGGATGTAGAAACTTGGTTCTTTCATCCCCCAATACTGCTTTGGGTGAGACTACAACCTACGCCATGCAGGTTGTTCCTGAAAGGGATAGCAGTGTAGGGTTTTGTTGGTTGGCGCAACTAACTCTGAACCTGGGTCAAGACCTCCTAAGCCAACAAATGGTTCCGTTGCCAGGACCATGATCTTCTTAAGAGATGTGTGATGTCGCATCATTGGAATCTGACCAAGAAAGAGATTGAAAAGTGGTTAGATTGGAAGATTCACGAGTTCGCAGCTCAAGAAAATAGGAATTCATGCATGTTGAAGGAGGATTGGTTGAATAGGTAACTCTATATAG
The DNA here is from genome assembly GCA_031772625.1 of Pinus tabuliformis. Lineage (NCBI taxonomy): Eukaryota > Viridiplantae > Streptophyta > Pinopsida > Pinales > Pinaceae > Pinus > Pinus tabuliformis. The sequence continues at coordinate 406,059,559 of CM062811.1, read as the reverse complement.
AGTTACACAAATTTTTTTTTAGCACTTTTCCAATTGAACTATATGAGTGGTTAGATAAATTGGCAGACAATCAAGGAAGGTGGAAGCTCGATAGTCCTATAGTGTGGATGCCTAAGTTGGTGCGAATATTAGAGACATTCAATAACAAGATCGTGCGGGTGATTGATCACTTGCCTAATCGAATTCTCAGAGGATTTGTTACTGAATTTGTAGTAGACACATCAGTTAGTTATAGCGAAAATTCTTCAAAGGACCGCAAGGTAAATATGTTAGGTCATTGAATACTTGGATTAAAATGTTGTTGTGTGAAAAGCAGATAATGTCGTTACCTTGATGTTCGGAGCTATGCGAAGTGGAAGATTCTTTAGAAATCGTGAAGAATCAGGTCCAGAGTATAACCCATTGATTGGACCTCCTTCAAGTGACGACGAAGGGGCGGTGCAGACTACGCCGCGAAGCGCCGTTCAGCTAATAACTCAGGGTATTCCTAGAACACATCATCCATCCACTCCACCTCCACCTCCACTGCATACACCTTCACCCACACCTCCACCTCCACCTCCACCATTCAACATGGCAAATGCAATGAAGATGTTGATATTCAAGGGGATAGGAAGTGAAGATCCAGAGTAGTTCTGGTTTGTTGCAAACATTGTGTGGACATCACAATAGATCATCGATGATAATATAAAGAAGGCACAGTTGGTTACCACCTTGCAGGATCGCGAGCTAACATGGTACATTAAGTATTTCTCTGATAATCCTCAGGCGTCATTAGGAGAGACTCAGACAACCCTGAATAAAGAATTTAGTAAGTCTAAGTCTGAGGCACAATCGGTGATTGAATTTAAGGAAATCCTAATGAGAGTCGATGAAACACCTTGGGACTTTGATTAGAGGTTGAAGTTCCAGATCAGGCAAGTTAACATGCAAATCTCAAATACCCAACATCACGATTGGTTTATTGCCTTGCTTTTTACGCACTTAAGAATACCTCTTTCACATCAGAAGATAGCCACTCAAGTAGAAGCCTTGGAGATCATGATGAGGATGCACGCATCGCCTATTCAAGATACAAACCTGGGGGTACAACATATTCACTCACAGTTAGAGAGCCTGCACTTGGAATTACAGAGTCATAAGAAAGAAAAGGAGACCAAGTTAGAATCACGCGCAAAGGTTTTGTTCTTGAAGTTCAAGAGCCATGGGCATGATAAAGATCATTTTCTAGTCTACGCAAATTATATTATATGGGGAGGGTCAGTTCCCCTGAAGCCAGCAGCCCCAGTTGGGCCAAGCATAGGAGCTGTGTTGTCGTGTGCCATTTGTCAAGTCACTAGGCAACACACAACTGATAACTGCCACTTACTTTAGAAGTTCGTTCAGACACCCCAACAACTGTTTTGCAATTTCTGTAAATTTGTAGGACATGATGAGCGCCATTGTCAAAGTTATGAGCTAATGATGGAAAGAACCCCTACTTACTGTATGCAAATAGAAACTCAGCCTCTAGATCAAGGTGTGGGTGGAGCGCGCAGAGGGTTTCAAGGCCAACGACGAGGAAGAGGAGCAGGACCTAGAAGAGGTCATGGTCAGATCATCTACTACAACTGCAGAGAGTCAGGGAACTTTGCGTGAGATTGCCCGAATCCTACACAACCTTTATGTAAGTACTGTAGAAAATTCGACCTTGCCATAGGAGAATGTATGGTGCTAATAGCTAAGATGTAAGAGAATAAAATGTAGCCTCAGTAGCCTATGAAGAGCTTACAGATGATGAGGGTTGATCCCTACGAGAAAGACTAGAGCATTAATATTGTATTAAGAAGTGGAATGACGACTGGCACAAATAAAGGTAAGCAGCTCGAAGAAGACAGATGGGTTTGCAAAGCTCCTGAGAAAGAAACAACCTTTGACCTTAAAGCAAGCTAAGGAAACATTTATGGAAGCAAAGAAAAGCTTCGTTGAAGCCTCCACCCCAGGAAGCCAGGGAAAGACACTAGAAACCAGTACAACGCAAGAGGTTGACCCTTCTATACTCACTACATTTTTGGAGACCTGCATGAAGCTACTGTGCGATAGCAAGGTTGTGGAAGGACTGCAAGAATTAATAAATAAATGTGTCAGTAAAGAAAAGGTCCCTGCTGAACATCACGTGGTAAGAAAGATTGGTAAACATAAGGCACAGACAAGACGAGAGATGCAGCTAACAGCGCAGATAGGTGATTATGAGATGGACTAGGTAATTTTGGATCTGGGGTCTGATGCGAATGTTCTACTGAAACAGACATGTGAAAGGATGGGGAGACCTGCGCTATAGTGGTCTCTGATTCAGCTTCGAATGGTGAACTAGTAGAAAATCATCCCCATGGGACAATTCTATGGAGTAACAATTGATATTGATGGTGCAAGTGAATTAGCGGGCTTCGAAGTTATAGAAATTGTCGATGACAGTAATCCCTACCCCGTGCTCCTAGGAATCAATTGGGCTATTGACATGAATGGGGTCATTAATTTGAAGAAGAGGACTATGTCATTTGAAAAGAAGTTGCTAAGGGTTATAGTGCCACTAGATCTTGCGGAAGGAGCGTGCTATACTGAACCAGTCCGCAATTATGTAGAAAGTGACGATGAGCTGGATCAAATATACAAAATAACATCGCGAGATTATGATTGGATCAATCCAACGGTGAATGGACGGATCACTTGGGACCAAGAGAGTTCATGCACTTCTGACTCAGACAAGGAGTTAGAGCATTGGAAAACTGCTTACATGAAGTGTCTACATTGCAGTGCAATATGATGAAAAAGTCACTGTGTTGTGTGTCGTCAGAGGTAAGAAAACTACCTTATTATGATGGTCTGACTGACGTAGATATGTTTTTAGATTAATTTGAGCGTGAAGTCCTAGAAGACCACCATTTTTAAGCATTGGAGTTGGCGCTACGCCTGCACGATGGCAGGGTACGCATAAAGATAATTTTGCTAGATGGAGGGATTACAGGCGAATGATGAAGTTACGATTTGGGCATGATAATACAAGAATGAATGAGAAGTATAGTGGGAAGGATGATCCACGCGATCACCTGGAAAAGTGGGCTAAGGCATGGGGTATGGAACCGCAACCCAAATGGGTGCATATCTTTTGTCATACCTTGGATACAATCCCCATGAACTGGTATCACGAGATAGAACTTCACCACAACATCACAGAATGGGATATACTGAGAGAAATTTTACTGTTAACCTTCAGCTTCGAGGATGGGTTTGAAAGCATCAATGAAGCACTTCAAGAGATTAAAGCAGTTATCTTCAGGATGCTAAAGGAACCTAAGGAATGGGCCCAACCTAATTGGAGCACCTAGTTACGCCATGCATTGGAATTTTATAATGTGACTGCTGAAGAGGAGGAAGAAGATCTGAGGAATATAAATATCCTAGAAACAGAAGGACAATGCATAGTAGAAGGACTGCAAGGAAAGAACCTAGACATCTCCACACCCTTGAAAACGAGACAGGTAAACATTGGTACTGAAGAAGAACCAAAGTTCACGAATATTGGAGATTATTGGGATGATGCTGTAGTAGATAAAGTTGTTGAATTACTTCTTGAGTACCAGGACCTCTTTCCCAGTAAGTTTTCGGACTTGAAGGGCATACTTGGCGATTTGGGTGTTATGCAGATTACATTGAAGTTGGAGGCAAAACCTGTCAAGCAGAGGCCTTATCACCTTAATCCGAAGTATAAGGAGAAGGTTCACCTATAGCTGGATAAAATTATGGATGTTGGCATTATAGAACCTGTCGAAGATTCTGATTGGGTGAGCCCAATGGTCATAGAAGAAAAGAAACAATAAGGTGAAATAAGGATCTGTGTAGATCTGCGGAAGTTGAATGATGCATGTGTCCATGATCCATTCCCAAATCCGTTTACAGACCAAGTGTTAGAAAATGTTGGAGGGTAGGAAGCCTATTCCTTTACTGATGGCTTTTCCGGTTATCATCAAATTAAGATCGTGCCACAGGATGTAAGCAAAATAACTTTTGCAACAAAGTGGGGTTGCCTTCAGTACATTGTTATGCCTTTTGGATTAAAGAACACACCTGCAATATTTTCTCGTGTAGTCATCGTAGCATTCAAAGAGTTCATTCATAAGTTTATAGAGGTATACTTTGATTATTGGACTGTGTTTGGATTGGTCAAATACTATGTAGCAAGTCTGTGCTTGATGTTGGATACCTGTGGAAGACACCAGATCACGCTGAATTTGAAAAATGCATCTTCTGTGTTCCTTTTGGAATCTTGTTGGGTCTGTATTGTGTAAGAAAGGTTTGATGGTGGACCCTACAAAGATATTTGTGATTGTAAACTTGGAAGCCCCTAGAAATGTCAAGCAACTGCGTGCAACACTGGAATATACAGGATATTACAGAAAATTCATTAAAGCCTATGCTCAAATTACCGCGCCCATGGAAAAACTATTGAAGAAGGATGCAACATTCTATTGGAATGAGGAATGTCAATGCAACTTAGATGTGTTAAAAGAAAATATGGTGACTGCACCGATCTTGTTATTTCCTGATTGGAAGAAGGAGTTTAATGAGAAGATTTTTCGGCGGAGATCACATTATAGTATTTTTGTCGACGCGTTTCTGACCAACGAGTGTGGTTCATTGTCAGGACAAGTTGAAGAACCAGATCATGGCTACAATTTAAATAGGGAGAGAAGATATTCCAACGACTATATTTGACTAGGAAACAACTATTTTGACAAAGAAACGGTTAAAATTGATAGGCCAAGTTGACTGGACTGAGGGAGAGGAAAAGTTATTAAAGTTATGATTATTATCAAAATTATTGTTATATAAATTACGAGCATTTGAATTTTATTTATTTAATTAATTAAATTATTTTTATTTTTTGAAAATTAATAAAATTAGTTGGTCAATTATAATAAAAATATATAAATGGTCAGTAAATCATTAAGGAAGTTAGTTTTTTTGGCTAACTTAAAATTGCTAATAGGAATACTAGTTAAATGATTTTGTATATTGTGAAATAATTATGAAATAAAAATATACATCAATATTATAGTAAGGAAAGATGTGTAGAAATATACCTTCCTAATTTAATAAGTAAATAGTCAATGAATTATTATGTAAAAAAAAATAAAAAAAAATATTTTATTATAGACATAAAATATAAGAATTAACTCACAAGACCCTGCCCTATTAATAGCCTATCTAAAAACACAAATGAATGATCTAAAAAGGATGTATATATATATATATATATATATATATATATGGAGAACTAAATACATGTATATTATGAAAACAAAACTTTAAATCATTTACCGAATTAAATATATAAGTAGTTAATTAGTTATTATGCAAATTAGTTTCTAGTAGGAAAAAAAAAAAAACAAAAAACAACAAAAAACAACTCACATGACCTAAACCGATTAATCTGCCTATCTATAAATAAAACAAAACCAATTATTGGAAGAAGGAGTTTCATGTACACATGGAAGCTTCATGCATCGCGCTGGGTGTAGTACTAACACAGGCAGACGAAGGAGAATTGGACCATCATATAGCCTTCGCAAGTAGGAAGTTGTCAAAGGTTGAGAAAAACTATTCAACGACAGAGTGCGAGGGGTTGGCCATGGCCTACACACTGCAAAAATTCAGGCATTATCTATTAGGGGGACATTTCAAGATGTATAGAGATCATTCTACTTTAAAGTACCTGGTCAACAAGGCTGTGTTAGGGGGGAACATTTGTAGGTGGTTGTTATTGTTTTAGGAGTATGATTTTGAAGTGATTGTGAAGTCGGGGAGGTTGAATGCCAGACCTGACCATCTGTCACGGATTGAAACAGGTGAAGAACCTAGTAATTTGGAAGAAGGGTTACCTGATGCACAACACTTTACAGTACACGTAGCATATGATCACTTTGTTGACATTATTCAATTCTTAGCTACAAGGATGGCGCTTGAAGGATATACAACTCAGCAAAAGAAAGAACTGGTAGTTCGTGCAGCAAATTTTTCGGTCATTGCGGTACATTTGTACAAAATGGGGGCGGATGAAATATTGTAGAGATATGTGTCGGGATTTGAACATGATAGTATTCTCGCTGAAGCTCAGGGGGGAGACGCGGGAGGCCATTATGCAGGAAAACCAACCGCACAGAAGATATTGCATGAATGATTATGGGGGCCAATGTTGCACAAAGACTCCAAAGCATACTGTAAGGTGTGTGATTCATGTCAAAGTATTGGCAGACCATCATGAAGGGACAAAATCCCACTGCAGCCTCAGGTATCTTTACATCCATTTGAGAAATGGGCGATCGACTTTATTGGGTTGATTAAGCCAGCTGGAAAGAAAACAAGCATGCACTACATTATCACTGCGATAAAGTATTTAAACCGATGGGTGGAAGCACAACCAGTTAAGTATTGTATAGGGGAAACGACAGAAAAATTCTTGTTTGAACACATCTTAACACGGTTTGTATTCCCAAAAGTTTTAATGAGTGATAGGGGAATTCACTTTCTGAACGAAACAATCAACGCGATGACGGACGAATTCCAAGTCTACCATAAGAAAAGAACACCATACCACCCACACGAAAATGGGATTGTCGAAGCTTTTAACATGTTGAAAAATGTATGTAACGCGCAGCGGAATGACTTGGATGTGTGTGTAACTGCAGTGCTATAACCGATGGGTGGAAGCATAGCCAGTTAAGTATTGTATAGGGGAAACAACAGAAAAATTCTTGTTTGAACACATCTTAACACGGTTTGTATTCCCAAAAGTTTTAATGAGTGACAAGGGAATTCACTTTCTGAACGAAACAATCAACGCGATGATAGACGAATTCAAGGTCTACCATAAGAAAAGAACACCATATCACCCACAGGAAAATGGGATTTTCGAAGCTTTTAACATGTTGATAAAGGTATGTAACGCGCAGTGGAATGACTTGGATGTGTGTGTAACTGCAGTGCTATGGGCCTATAGAACAACTTGTAAGAAGTTGACAGGAAAAACACCATTCAGATTGGTCTATAGCATCGAAGCGGTGATGCCTATGGAGTACATTGTGCCTAGCCTACGCATAACAACTTTGACAGATATGGCAGATTGTAAGGCTTTGGAGGAATGAATCGCACAACGAATGGAGCTAGAGGAAGATCGATTTTTGGCAGGATTCCACTAGCAAGTATAGAAGGAACGATAAAAAGCATGGCATGATCGCCATATCAAACTTCACAAATTCAGGGTAAATGATCTTATGTTGTTATATGATAGTAAGTTCACTAAATTTCCGGGTAAATTCCAGATGCATTGGTTAGGACCATATATTGTCAAGGAAATTACAGATGGTGGTGCAATTCAGCTCGTGAAGCTGAATGGTGAGCCATTTCTGGGAAAAGTAAATGGGAGCAAGTGAAAGATGTATACGGGGGATCCTGCGCAATGACTATATGGCAGCAGGACAATCTTAGTGCTCCAGGCAATTGTAAGGGAGCACAGAACTATAAACTACACTACCCAACTTGGAGGACAAGGAAATGACCAATCTGCGTGAAGATTGATGAGGGTGCACTAGTTGAAGTTGCACTCAAGACATTGCGCCATGGAGGAGGGTGCCACGCAACCCAACAGAAAAATGACCGTTGGAGTTAATATTCATGACTTGATGGCTAAAAAGCAGTTAAGAGGAACAGGGTGTCGGAAATTAAGGTGAAAATCTTTGAAGATCTGCCGCCAAAGCAGCATTTATCACTCAAATGTGGGGGGAACGGTCATATTTGAATTCAAATCCCCCTATAATCCCCCTATAAACTATGCGCGCTGGTCCAACAAAGAAAACTTTGCATTCTAAGAATTGCTGGATCATTTTGATGTCTGACGTGTATGAATCGAGCATTTTGGGAAGAATTTGTGACGCACCCCTCATTTGCGAACTATTCTGCAGTAGCCCGAGAGAGATTCATTGAGAAGATGACTGCTTCCAACCCCGCTGAAGCTATTAGTTCTGAAGAAGATGTGTTTGACACACAAGATCCCAAAGTATCTAATATGGAGGTTACGCCTACTGTGCCCACGACATCGAGGTCGCCTAGGCCAAAACAAACTGTGACAAAAGAAAAGCAGTCCGCCATGAAAGAAAAGCAATCAGCTGTGAAAGAAAAATAGAAGAAGCTGGTGTCGGTGTGAATGTCACCAAGGAAGCATACAGAGGCGCAGCCGAAGGAGAAAAAGGATAAGCAACTAGAAAAAGTGGTGGATTTAGAAGAAGAAGAGTACCAAGGTGTCGAAGAAGTGGATGCCGAGGGAATCGAGCCTATCTCTATGCTTCCTAAGTACATCCCTCCACGGAAGGGAAAAACTAAAGTGACCAAGGATCCTAATTCAGGAAAATTTGGGGTATCCACTCCCCTGCTGCCAGAGTAGGTCACATTTGAAGGACCTAAGCTCGCGTGCATCTCGTTGTTGAAAATGGAGGACTGGGACCTTGCGAACCATGAAACATTTCCGCATCTGGCAACCCATAAGTATATGAAGAAGATATATTATGATGAGACATGAGTTACATAGTTAGAGCCCATGAAGTGGGTTCGCGACGTTGAGTAGTTGGGGTTGTTGAACATGCTTTTAGTACCACATTATCACCGCTCACCTATCAATACGATTTGTGTGCACCAGCTCCTCACGCTGGTGCACGATGGGATCCTGTGGCTGGGGAAGCCTATTCCAATAACCGAGATGTTTATCCAAATGATAACAAAGTTGTCGTACAAAGGAGCGGACCCTGCCAAGGAGTTTTCAGGGAAAACCTGGGAAAATGAGCTAGTTGATAAAATGAAGGAGTATGGTCTTGTGAAAAAGTCATGAGGATACTCTATCATTTCTGTATTAAGCTTCTATGATCCATAATGAATTAAACAAAGTATTTTGATAGAAACCACATGAGAGAATTTTTTTGGTCGTTACCTATTAATATTTTTAATAAATTAATGAAATAATATCATTATTTAAATATTTTTTTCAAAAACTAGCCGTTTAATATAACCGTTACTTAATAATATTTGTTTTTAATATATTAATAAATTAATATTATAATTTAAACATTATTGTTCAAATATAGTCGTTACTTGAAATTATGTCTCTACATTTCTCTCTATTTAAACCTTCGCAATGGTCTGCCTCTTCATCTGGTCCTGATGATGAACCACACTTGTTGGTTCGAAACGCGTCGGCCAAAAAAATTATCTCATGTGATTTCTACCGAAAGACATTTTTTAATACTCCATCATGTCAATTCAAGACCAGGTAGTCCATTTTGCTGCCTAGATCCTCGCAGGAAAGGTTATGAGGAAGTGCCATGCAGACGAAGTTACGACGTTAGTAGTGTCACTTGCTGCATAGTGCACGAAGGATGTGTAGTATAATTGGTCCAAGTATCTTTGCCAGGAGTTCCTCACGAATTGCCAAGAATCCCAAGAAGAAAGCAAGCCATTTCATTATGCTTGGCTTCTATTGTTTATTGTATTAGTTGTGGAGGTTGCCAGAGGACAACCAATTTCCTTCGCTTTTTGTAGAAAAAACTCAAGCATTGAAGGAAAATGAGGAACTACAGACACAACCACAGAACCTGGTAACGATGATTGAGCAGGCCTACGAGTCAGTGTCTGAGTTTCATATACCAGAGGATGCAGAGGCATTAACCAAAGTGCGAAAATTGGGTGCTACAGTAGACGCTTCAAAGGAGGAAGTTGGTAGGGTGACTTTTGATTTCCAGATGAAAATAGTAGAGATGCAGTTGAAGTTGCAGCCGAAGACTCTGCTAGAGGTCTAGGAGCAGCGCGGAGCAGCAATAAGGGAGGGCATGACTACATTGGACAACATAGTTAATGACTGTTCTTTGATATTTGATGGAGCGATGGAGTTATGGAAAAATTTGCAGGAGGACTCGAACCTGCAACAAATAAACACAGATATTCGAGAAACACAACGACAATATGATAAGGTCCGAGTGACTACACGCACTTTAGCACTAGCGCAATGCCTCGCCAAGCTACAGGAAGGAAAGCAGCTGCTTACACAGGTGGAGGACTTGCAGAGGAAGGAGGCCATGTTGAATGCGAGATTGCAGCCATGGCTAGAGGAAGTGTGTAAGCTTATTCTGACACTTCAAGAGAATCTTAAACGGTTGCAACAGACGCAGTGGACCAAGTGCCTCACGGTGGAGGGGCCAACAACTAAAAAATTGGTCAAAGAAGTACAAAAGGTAGCGGCACAAGGCGTTGCAGAAGTTGCGGTAATGCAGGTTGAGCTGGGGGATCTTCGTAGCAAGATCACAATGCCATCTAAGGGACTCGAGGGCGCGTCACGATCTTTGTGTTGGGGGCTTTTTGGGATGGGGTCCCCAGGGGTACAATTGAGTTCATTTAGTCATTTTTTGTAAAATAAGTTTGTAAAGAATGTAAATTCTCCGCAAAATGTGGATGCAGAGCACGTAGATAGAAAGGAGTCAAAGGGGTTTTGGCCCCTTGTTTTGGTCAGTTTTTGGATTCTCCCATGGTCTTCAGACCATGGTATTATATGAAGGAAAAGTATAAATAGTCAAGTCATAGCAAGTCGTAGATAAGCTTAAGTTTTGATATACAAGAATGGATGAATGAATGATTGTTGTAAGGGTTTTGATAAACAGGAAGGTATGTCAGTAGTGAAGGAAAGGCTCCGCAACTGAGTGCGTGGAGGCCTGGGTAGAGTCCACAGCTGAGTGTGTGGACCCCTACAGCTGTGTTCGCAGGGTCAAGACTCTGTGATCTATGAATGAAAAATCAATAAAGAGAGATTTTTGAAGAATTACTATGTATTTCAATTGAATCTGTGTATGTTATATTTTGCCGATTGAATGATATAATTATGAAACAATGAATGAATACTGTGCGAATGCACTGGATCTATCTTAATAATGAATTTTATGAATAATTATCTAGTTCCACGAAGTTAGAAGCTATTTCTCTTATGTTTTTTGCCAAATTAAGTAGATATATGCGAACTTCGATCTAGGTTTGCTCATTGATGCATGAAAGTAGGTAAATCACCTGTTTAAGGTCCGCAAATGCTACTCGTGGGCCTTCGCAAAGGTCAGAAATCTGGTTAACCTAGTTGCAGTAAAAGAGCCCTAGAAGTTTATCAATCTATGCGAAAAGTAGATCTAAGGCATTGAAAGACATCACACTAGTCTCTGGATGCGGAAACTTGGTTCTTGCATCCCCCAATACTGCTTCAGGTGAGACTGCAGCCTACGCTACGCAGGTTGTTGCCAAAAGGGATAGCAATGTAGGGTTTTTTTGGTTGGTGCAACTAACTCTGAACCTGGGTCAGGACCTCATAAGCCAACAACAGACCATATATGGAACTTTGATGAAACAGGTTTACGGGCAGGAAGGAATTTTGGCATGTGGGTAATTTCCAAGAGAGGGAGCCGAAATGTGCCAAATATTTTGCCTAAGAGTATGGAATGGATAAGTATTTTATGTTGTGTCAATGCAATTGGAACTTCAATCCAAATATTTTATCTATTCAAAGGTAAAATTCAACTGAAAAACTATATACAAAACTGTGAACCAGGTGCATGCATGGTTGCACATCCCCTTGCATGGATGACTAAAGAACTTTTTTTAAATTGGATTTTTCACTTTGTTGCATCTGTACCAGGTGGTGTCTCACTTAATAACAAACACCTATTGATATTAGATGGCCATGGAATCCACATCGTTGTACAAACAATCGAGGAAGCAAAAAAATTGGGTATCAACCTATTGACATTGCCCGCTCATACCACTCACAGATTGTAACCCCTTGATGTTAGTGTGCTTTTCCCTTTCAAGAACTATTTCAGGTCAGAGCGTGTTGCATGGATGGAAAAGAATCCAGGGGTTGAGGTGAAAAGGTTCGAGCTATCAGAGCTTGCAAGTAAGGAGTCTAAAAGGGCTCTGACACCATCAAATATCAAGGCTGACTTTAGGAGGACAGGAATCTGGCCACTAAATTATGATGCTCTTATGCATGATATTGGTTGTAGCCAGGCGTTTCATGTGGATGGTCAGGAAGAAGGGCATGTCCAAATAGGTGTTGAAGTGCAAGAAGTGGATGAACATGATGATGTGGTTGCATCTGGTAATATGATTTTCCTCTCTCAAAGACACCTATATAGTGAAGATGATGAAACTGTATGTGAAACACAATATAATCATGAACAAATTCATAGTAACATGGAGGTCATTATACCAACTAAAGAACATGAAACTTATGTTGCGGATATTGTTAATGACATTGTTGAACATGCAATTAACAATGATCAATTGGCATTTCCAAGCCAAGTAACCCCACTATCATGGCTGGCAGAAGCCATGATTAAATTGAACGAACATAGTGTCTCAACAACCAATGAACAAAGCATGAACATGCCTTCACAATCAACAAAATTGAATAATGAAATTGTTCATTTTTTTGTGGAAAATAGATCAATGGAAGAAGATGAAGCACATAATGAGGCATCAAATGAAGATAAAAATATAGTTAAATTAGTTGTCTCAGACACTGAAAGGGAAGTATCAAGAGATGACATGCAGGTGGGAGGGGCGGAGAAGGTACTTGGTCAGTTCCTAAAGCTACTAGTAGAGAGAGTATCTATGAAAAAAATCAAGGTACACCGAGTAGTCTTCATTTGGGCCAAAGTTCACAGTTACTCACCTCAAAAGACTATATAAACCTATTAGTTGAGTTTGAAAAAAAAGAATTTGAAATGCGGGAATTAAAACAAAAAAAAGAAGGATCTAGCCAAAGAGAAAATGCAACAAGGATTGTTGTAGCACAACATCGATCCGATGAAAGGCTTGAAAGAGATAAAGCAAGGCAAGAGAAGGACCAACAAAAAAAATGGCAAGACAGGAGAAGGAATCAAGAAAGGAACAACAAATAATTGAAAAGGAACAAGGGATGATCAATATGGTTCATAATGATGCAAGCATAGCTGATGAAACCAGGATTATGTCAAACACATTGGACAATATTGCAGATAATACACCTTCATTCCAAGACCTCATAAACATTCAAGTGCCTTACTATCAAAATGAGGGTTTACCCACTTGCCTTATTCCTAATAGAGGAGGTGTCAATTCTATGTATGCTCATCACACACCTCCACTTAATGCAGGGGTTAGTAGTGCAAATGTGAGGTATGGGTACTCAATTCCTCCATGGTTGGAAGGTGCAAATTGGACTCAATCATATGGAAGCAATCAACCATTTCCTAATCAACCCTTTTTAGGTAGGCCAACCTACCTGGCTCAAGCAGGTAACTCAGGGAGTTTTGGCACTCAAGATTCTCAAGGCCATAAAGAATAGGGGTGTCATATGTTTTTGGTTGTAACCACATTATGATGTGGATTTTGGATGGATTGTCTCTTTTTCTTTTCACGGAAATATTTTGGCTTACAACCTAGGTTGTTTTATTTCATACTGTTTGCGACATTGTAACCAAAATCCATTTTAGAAGGAACATCTATAGTCTATTATAATGTAGAAATCTTACCTGAGAATGCAAATGGGATTTTCTGTTATGCCTCTACACACCAAATGATTTACAACACATTTATAACTGAGTTGTAAATATGATGACAAACGAGTGAATAATGAAATCTTGAACAAGTCACTTATTTTAATATGAAAATTCCATAAAACAGTGAACAGTAAAAGTACCTAACCTCACACCACATATGAAACCTCATCCACTATAAGTTAACTTAGAATACAAACAAACTTATCCAAGCATGAGTAAAATACAAACCATGGAAAATAAAATTGGAAAATAGCTAAAGCCGAAAAAATTAGCCACTAGAACAAAATAAATAAGAATTGATGAGCTGGAATAGTGGATAATTAATCTGGGTGCTAACCCTAAATATGTGAAGTCACTACAAGATTTGGTCAAAACCAAAGACATTAAAATCCTAAAATTAAACAAAAATCTAAAAATACCAAATATTGGCCATGTTCAAGCTCCTATGTTGCAAGCAATATATAAAAAAAAAATGCTCAACTCCTACAGTAGATTATTGAAATGATTAATCATATTGAATTGTATGAGCAATAGATTGAGGTTCTAAGGAAGGAGAAAGTTGAACATATATGCAAAAGATCTTCATCTTCTCAACCTTCAATACTAATAGATCCACCTGAAGAGTTAGCTAAGATATTGTTAGATTTGAACCTCAAGAGATTAAGGTTAAGAATTTGAAGAGAATAATCACTATTAAAAATGATAAGTTAGATATTTTTAAAGAGAAAATAATGGGAAAAAATGGAATTATAATTGAATATCAAAAGACTAAAATTAAATTGCAAGGACAATTAGAAAAGATATAGGGAAAATATAATTATAAAAGTTTTCAACTCTAAATTTGAGACAAATTAAAATCCTTAGAGTTAATGACTACAATGATCATGGAGAAAAACAAAAAATTGACAAAGAGGAATCCGCTCCAACAAGCTCAAAAAACTTGTAATGTAATTACAAGAAGCATTGAACATTTTAGGAATAAGTTCAATAATACGGGAGAAATGGTTATACCAACTTGTGGAATTTTCTCTTTTTATAAACTATAGCAAAAGTTATATAGCTACTAGTTTCATATTCACAAAGAACCTAGCATTCCATACATCAACAAATATGGAGACAGAGTAATAAAGAAGCTCCTCAAGATGGCAAGTTACAAAAGGACAACTTAGATCCATCTTATATAAACTCAAGAAGACAACAGACTAAATCTGACTAGAACCAAAACCACTTCCAAAATGACATAAAATCCATATTTCTCCACAAACCAAATGCCACAAAGGAATGAAACAACAATACACAAGTACATTCATTCCAACCCAAAATTAAGTGCAATTACATCTTTTAATTGTAAGTGTTATAGAAGAAGGAATCATAAAATGAATTTCACTGATTAATGCAGTCACTACATTTAAAGTATCTGTTTAAGAAGTTCGAATGTGAAATCTCTGCTTATTATAACAAAACCTATTCCAAACAATACATAAATTCCAGTCTTTCTACTAGCCACTACATATGTTGCCAAATTTTGGGACAAATTAAAATCCCTTAGAGTTAATGCCTACAATGATCATGGAGAAAAAAATATTGGCAAAGAGGAACCAGCTCCAACAAGCTCAAAAAACTTGTAATGTAATTAAAGAAGCATTGAACATTTTAGGAATAAGTTAAATAATATGAGACAAATGGTTATACCAACTTGTGGAATTTTCTCTTTTTATAAATTGCAACACTTGAAATTTATTAATATAGAAAAGTTGCATACCTATTAGTTTCATATTCACAAAAAACCTAACGTTCCATACATCAACAAATATGTCAAAGAACCTAGCATTCTATACATCAACAAATATGGAGATATAGCAATAAAGAAGCTCCTCAAGATGACAAGTTACAAAAGGAAAACTTAGATCCATCTGATATAAACTCAAGAAGACAACAGACTAAATATTACCAGAACCAAAACCATTTCCAAAATGACATAAAATCCAGATTTCTCCACAAACCAGATGCCACAAAGGAATGAAACAACAATACACAAGTGCATTCATTCCAACCCAAACATCTTTTAACTGTACATTCGTTCCAACCCACACATTAAATGCAATTACAACTTTTTACTGTAAGTGTTATATAAGAAGGAATCAGAAAATGAATTTCATAGATTAATGCAGTCATTGCATTTAAAGTACCTACCTAAGAAGTTCGAATGTGAAATATCTGCATATTATCACATAATCTATTCCAAACAATACATAAATGAATTAAAACACAATGCAGATGTGTTGGTCTGCCCACTATGAGCTTCAAATTACCTTTATAAATCAATGTACTTCCAATTAAAACACAATACAAATGGGCAATGCACTCTTGAGATTGAATTTCCCTTATAACCCAATTTACTTCGAATCCAAACACAATCCAAAGTTGCTCTTATAAATCAATTTACCTCCTATTCTGCCAACTATGGACATTTAATTAATCTTATAAATGAATATACAATGCAAATGCGCTGGTAGACCAACCCACTATGAGCATTAGATTACCTTTATAAATCAATGTACTTCTAATTAAAACACAATACAAATGGGCAATTCACTCTAGGCATTGAATTTCCCTTATAAAGCAATTTACTTGAATCCAAACACAATGCAAAGTTTCTCTTATAAATCAATTTACCTCCAATTGAAACACAATCAATTGGGTTGTCAACTATGGACATTGAATTACTCTTATAAATGAAAATACTACACATCAAATGCAATGCAAACACTTGACTTGATAGGAAAAAAATTCCCATATTCATAACCTTACTTTTACGCAAATGTAGAGCAGAAAGATTTGTCCTAGTTGACAATCATTTTTCCATATTCATTGCTTTAACATAATGCAACAATACATAAATTGCAGTCCTTCTACTGGCCACTGCATATGTTACCAAATTTTGGGACAAATTAAAATCCCTTGGAGTTAATGACTACAATGATCATGGAGAAAAAAATAATTGACAAAGAGGAATCCGCTCCAACAAGCTCAAAAAACGTGTAATGTAATTAAAAGAAGAATTGAACATTTTAGGAATAAGTTAAATAATATGAGAGAAATGGTTATACCAACTTGTGGTTTTTTCTCTTTTTATAAACTGTAGCACTTGAAATTCATTAATATAGAAAAGTTACATACCTATTAGTTTCATATTCACAAAGAAACTAACATTCCATACATCAACAAATATGGAGACAAAGCAATAAAGAAGCTCCTCAAGATGGCAAGTTACAAAAGGAAAACTTAGATCCATCTGATATAAACTCAAGAAGACAACAAACTAAATTTGATGAGAACCAAAACCATTTCCAAAAGTACATAAAATCTAGATTTCTCCACAAACCAGATGCCACAAAGGAATGAAACAACAATACACAAGTACATTCATTCTAACCCAAACATCTTTTAACTATGCATTCATTCCAACCCAAACATTAATTGTAATTACATCTTTTAACAAAGAAGGAATTCTTTACCCTTGCTTTACATTTACTGAACTACTATACAACTTCTCACCTTCAGAGATAGAAATGTCAACCCTAGAATACTTATTGTATTTATCTATTAGTTTCATATTCACTTAGAAGCACCGGATTGGGTGGGGGTTTCTCAGAAATCATAACAGAGAAAGCATAAATCATAACAGAGCAAGCAAAATCGTAATAGAGAAAGCAAAAATCGCAAGTAGAGCAAGCATAATCATAACAGAGTAAGCATAATCGTAACAAAGCAAGCAAAAATCATAACAGAGCAAGCATAAATCAGAAGAAATTGCAGAAACCAAAAACAAGAGATAATTTCCCAGCAAATTCAAGTGTTGAAAAACACAACAGTACAACAAGAGAAAAATTACAAAAATCCCAACAACAATTTTAAGTGTTGAAAAACAGAGTGTCTGGTAGGATTTAGAATCCTACCAAAGAGCCAGAGAAACCACCATCGTGTCCAAACATCCCCCAGACCTCACCATACCTTTTCTGCAACAACCACACAAATTACCTGCAACCAAAACTTGCAAACACATGAAAAAAATAGCGTTTGGGAAAAAACCTACAAACGAATTAAAACAAATTCGAAAAAAAACCCATGAATTTATAGATTTACCTTCATGGACCTCGAATTGGTTAGAATTTCACACTGGCTCCTTCCAAACAACAAGTCGCGAGGATGAAACAACAACCAAGGTATTTGTAAACCCCCGCCGGTGCAGAACAAACAACAACAACGACAGTGTTAAGCCCCCCTCGAAACAGGTAAAGCAACAAAACCCTAAACCCTAAATGATAAATGAACGTGTGTAAACAACAATGCCAGGTGCAGTAAAGAAACCACACCATAAACCCTAAATGGTTAATGAATCACTGCAAGAAACCTCGCCTGGTGAGCACCTCCATAATGACAGACAAGGTGAACCAGTATTGGAGTCGTCCCAATCCATTGTTAGCGGAGCACATCGCCCACACACTGGACCCAAACGAAACAACACAGGGCAACAAAGACATGCCACAAAACACACAGAATGAAACCCTAAATGACATATTAATTGTTGTCTTAAATGCCCCCACCCACCGCAACATGTGGTAGGAGCTACTCGGAATGTGTCGTATGAGTTTGCAGGTGTCTCCACGTCGGCAGCTGAGGTAGATGGGAGGGCGCACAGTTAATGGCATCCCTCCCCTAGAATAGCGTATTTTTGAAATTGGGAAGTATATTTGTGAAATGGGTAAGGATAATGTTTAAAAATACTTAAATGAAGGAGGAGGTGAAGCTCAATTCGAATGAAATGGTTTAACCATAAATGCAAATTAGTGCATAAGTCTACTTAGTATGCATGTGAAGTAAATATGTGATACTTGTTACATGAGCATTAAGTCTGCGAAACACATTGTAAAATGTAGATTAAAAATATTAAAAAATATTAATTTATTTAATTTATTTTATTGTAATTTTTTACATATAATTAATAAAAAATAAAAAATAAAAATAAAAACTAGTTTTTTTTTTTTAATAGATGATGGTTTTTGCCTATCAGGTGTAGAATAGACGGTGGTGAGGTGTATTGTTAATTCACTTGCTAATGTGAAGGTTATAGGTTTGAAACACCGTGGGCAAAAATCTAACTATGTTATGTTAATGGCTGGTGTGTCTGAGGTCAGGGGTGATCCTTGGTGGTCACTTTCTCAAGCCAAAGGATAAGCCCGTAGTCATATCAGCTAATCGCTCACATAATAATTGTGGATTTAGGTCAAACAAGATGTAGAATTCTCGATTGAGCCTTTGTCTATACTAGATCATGTATAATTTTGTTTTTAAGATCATCTTATCAAATTAGTACTATTTTTCTTTTTGTGTTTGATTATCTGTAGGGTAATTAAAATTAGCCCCAAAAAAAAAGATGATTAGCATTAATATTTTACTCAAATATATATTATTTTGATTTTTTAAATAGATACTTGAAATTATGATTTTCACATTTAGTGAAATCTATTACCAATCCTCCACCTTTTACACATTGTCAATTCAATTTGTCTGTTTTCCCATAAAATTTGATCCAGAATGCACGTTTCGTTCAAATTCAATAGAGTTTGGCTAGAGGACGCTCAGTTCAATAATCTCATCTAGAATTTTTGGCTATCTTCTTCCTCTGATGACCAATCTTGGCATACCCAATCCTTCTTAGATCGCTTGCCTGCCCTCAGGATTTGTGTTAAAAGATGGCAGCGGGAAAAGGTGATCTCAAATAGGGAATCTCTAAAGGAGATAAATGAAAAACTTGAAAGATTATCTGTTTGCCTGAATGCTAACAATGTGTCTCTGGATATGAGAGCTCATATAAGGGATCTGGAGAGAAAAGAAGCAAAACATTCTAGCAATTGAAGAGGCTTCCTTGAGATTGAAGAGCAGAGCCACATGGCTTAAAGAGGGTGATAAAAATACTAAATTTTTTCACCGGTATGCAAACAAAAGGCGGGAATTAAATTCAATCTAGGAGATAAAAAATGAGGAGGGAATCTCGGTGGTGTCACAGGAAGACATCACAAAGGAGGCTGTAATTTATTTTCAGAAAGCATACAACAGGAATAGGGGCTAGTGATTTTGATGACATCTTGTGGGGCATAGAACCCTATCCAACAATGTTTGATGAGGAGTAGAATGACCTACTATATGCAAAGGTCATTGAGGAGGAACTTTTGTCAATCATGAAATCTTTCCAAAAGGACAAAAGTCTGGGTTCAGATGGATGGACAATTGATTTTTTCATTCACTTTTATGATCTATTCAAGTCTGACCTTCTGGAAATGGTGGAGGAGGCCAAGATTAAAGGCTCAATCAACCATATTATCCTCCACCTTCATTGCTTTAATTCCAAAAAAGAAGGTCTCTCTCACCTTCATGGACTTCAGGCCCATCTCCCTTTGTAATACCCTCTATAAGATAATCTCCAAACTCATCACTGACAGGATGAGAAATATTTTATCATCTCATTTGACCCTAGAACAACATGGCTTCCTTAAGGGTAGGAACATTCTAGAGGTTGTTGCTCTTACTCAGGAATGCCTTCACTCCATGCACACAAGAAAAGCTGAAGCTGCTTTATTGAAATTAGATCTCAAGAAAGCATATGACTGCATCGATTGGGGTTTCCTTAGGTGTCTCCTTTCCAAAATTGGCCTTAATGACAAATGCTCAAATTGGATAATGGCCTGTGTTGAAGATGTAAACTATGTTGTTCTTATTAATGGTTCCCCTTCTTCTTTCTTCCCTGCCGCCAGAGGTTTGAGGCAGGGATGTTCACTGTCCCCTCTCCTTTTTATTCTGGTCATGGACTCCTTAAGTCTTCACATAAAAAGGGTTGTAAGAGAAAAGAGATGTCGTCCTTTGGCAATCAGCTGGGATATTTCTATTTCACACAACTTGTTTGTTGATGACATCCTGCTTTCAGCGATGCTTTGTCGAGCCTCGTGGACCTGTTTGCATGACATATTGGGAAAGTTCCAAAAAGCTACGGGGCTGTGTATAAATGATGACAAGTCGTCTTTCCATCTGGAGGATGTAAATGGGGAACTTATTGTTCATCTGATCCAACTCTTCAATATAAAAGCCAAACCTCTTAAAGAGGGCCTGAAATACCTGGGTTTTCATTTAAAACCTGTGGGCTACTCATCTGCTGACTGGATGTGGATTCATGACCGGTACTTCATGAGAATTGTTGGATGGGAATTTAAATGTCTTTCTATGGCTGGGAGAGTGATTTTAACTCAAGCAGTTCTGGTCCAATTAATGGTCTACTGGGCTCATCTATTTTTCATTCGTGTAAATATAATCCACAAACTAAACTAATTAACCGCAATTTTATCTTGGGGGGGGGACAAAGAGAAAAGAAGTTTCCACCTTACTAAACTCTCAAATTTGACTCGTCCAAAAAAGATGGGGGGCTGGGGAATCATGGACCTTAAAATGTTTTGCATAGCACTCCTTTGCAAATCCTTATGGAAAGGAGTCTTAGGGGATAGTCTTTGGAGCAATGCCATCAAATCGAAATATATGGACAACAGAGACATATCCTACTGGTATAGACAAGGGACAATAGGATCTTCTCAGGGATCAACCATATGGAGAAGCTTTCGAAAAATTGAACATTTTTTCTTCAAAATCTGGTATGGAGTTTTCAATCGGGGAAAAATATCATTATAGGACTTGATCCCATCGCGGGAGGTGACGAGGAAATATCCTTTTCTTGGTAGTTACTTTGGGCCTTACAACAAAAATGGATCTTCTATTGGGAGCAGACCATCGATAGATGGGTCTCTTCCTATCTGGAAATCGGCCTCGATGATGGACCTCAAAGATGATTTGGCTCTCCAATGGAATCAGATTACTTGGTCTATGAGGAACAGGGGAATTTTCAGATCTGAGGCGGAGGATAAACTAATCTGGAAGGGGTATAGGGGAAGGTCGACTGTATTTGTAAAGGATATCTATCTACAGCTTCAACAAGACAGTTCCATTCAACAGGATAACATTTTCCCTATTATCTTCTGGAAAACTGGTTGCCCCCATAAGATAATCATCTTTGCATGGCTTGTTTTCCACAATAAGAACCTAACGTGGGATAACCTTCAAAAAAGGAACTGGAGCGGGCCTGCTATCTGTCCTATTTGTAAATCGAATGAAGAAAACAACATTCACATTTTCCTAAACTGTCTTCAATCACAGGGGATATGGAAGAATCTGGCAGACCATTTCAGATTCAGTAGGATTTCTTTTCTCTCACTCAAGGAAGCTTTTGAATGGTGGAGCAATCTGAAATCGGACTGGAGGCCTATTCCGCTATTAACCTTATGGGCTATATGGAAATGGAGGAATAGGGCCCTCTTTCAAAACAACAAGGAAAATTATAACTCTGTTTATGAATCCATTCTCTCCCAGTACTATGCCTGCCATTCCTCCATTATCCTTTAGAGATTTGGAAAGCTAAAGGCAAAAAATCTTGATCCCATGGGCGTTCCTCGTGCTTATTTTGATGGGGCAGCTCAAAATGGTATTTGTGCATGTGGTGTCTTTATTATCCCAATGGAGAACCAACATATCGACATTTTTTGGCATGGTGGAAAAGGGACAAACAATAAAGCAGAGGCAATGGCGTTGGCTGGTCTCCTAATATTTTGTGACTATCTAAACATCCAGGATTTGCAAATATTCGGTGATTCCAAGGTCATAATTGACCATGTAAAGTCTACTCCATAAAAAATCACAATCTTTCGGGGTGGCTGAATAGAATAGACTCTATCTGGAAATCTCGAAAGGACTATTCTATTAACCATATCGATAGAGAAAAAAACAAAGTAGCTGATTCTCTGTCAAAAAAAGGTCTTTCTTCACAAAACGAATTCTGGAAGATGAGCATATCAGTGGGGGATGAATTGCACCATATCCAGGATTTCATTATGTCGGGTACTTAATCCACTTTCATCTCTCTTCTATTCTGGTATGTATCAAGTACCCCATTTTTTTTCTATTCTGCTTAGCACTTGATGTTTTCTGATCCTACTTACTTTTGCTGATCCATACAATGCCTCCATTTTATCCTGTACATTTTAGATGAGGTTTTGTTTTTATGGGCTCTGATCATGTTATTTCTTTGTATTGGCTTGGTTGCCTTATCTGGCTTTACTTATAGGTTATCATAACCGTCAAATGTTATACTGTTATCTCTTAATGAATGAATAGTAATCTAGCTTTGTTCGTACTGAAGAAAAAAAAAAAAAAAAAAAAAAAAAAAGAAAAAAGAAAAAAAGAAGATTAGAATTTGTTAAAAATACTATTAAAATTTAGTATTATTTAATTTTAATATTTTTTTTTCATAAAAAAAAATTGTATATTTATTATTTTATTGAAATTAAAGCAAACAAATTATTCAATTACAGTTTCCAATTTTATTATTCCTTAGATTATAATTTGCAAAATACCAATACCATGTAATATAAAAATATATAATTAATTTTAAAATATTAAAGTTAAGGAAACACGTTTTTCCTTTTATATATATTTTTTATATTAATAAATGTTTTTAAAAAAGAAAATTATTAGTATTAATAGTCTTTTTTTTCTTATACGTGTATGATATTATTTTACACATTATTAATTTTTCTAATATATGTTTTCTGAAGTTAGGTATTTTGTATTATATTAAATGAAGATTATATTAACTATTTTTTTCTATTAGTTTTTTTTAAGAGTAGTTGTGTTAGACCTTAACATATATGGATATGAGATGACAAAAAAAACTACTATTGTTGTAAACTAAAAATTATTGAGTCATAATAACTATTGGGCATAATCTCCAAGTATTCACAATAGCTAGTCACTAGGCTCATTTGAGGAGAAGGAGATGTTGACTAATCTCCTTGAACTTGTGGTCAATATTGTCAATTTTTTCCTCCATGTATACCAATCTAATAGAATTTTCTTGTTAAGTTTTCTTTTACCTTCCTATATCATCTACAATATTCAAACATCATTTAACCTTGTGCCAGTTTCATGTCATGATTGATAGTATGACATATCCATTTACAAAATCAAACACTTCTATGATATTTTTTGAAAATTTTAAAATAATAATAATTTTTTTATAAAATTAAAAATAAAATAATTAAATGTAAATAGAAATTGATTGCTAATATTAGATAATGAATATTTTTAAACTGTTTAATTTTACAAAATACATAAATACCATTTTAGTGATCATTTACATTGAAATTGAGAAATGAAATTATTAACATTAAAATAAACTTATTATGATTTTGAAATTATATAAAATTAATAAAATTAAATTTGAAACTTTAATGAAGAAAATTATTTTTTATACTTCAACTCTTTTAATTATTTTAATAGATTTATGAAATTTAGATATACAATATCTTCTTTGATATTTGAAATATAATTTAAGGGAACTCAAAAACTTTTTATAATATATAATTTTAAAATTAAATGTAATATTATTGGTTTTTTTTTTTAAATTTTTTTATTAAAGTTAAATGTAATTTTGTGAAATTGAAATTATAACCAAATATTAAAATGACCCAATTAAATTTACCGTGAAATTGTTTTACAATAAAAAAATACATATAATTTTATATTTATAATTTAAATAAAACATAAATGTGTATTTTTCTTTATTTATAATTTAAATTATTGGTTTTAGTTTCCAAAATTTTTGTCACATTACCAATCTCCTTGAATTGTTAAGTCAACAAAATTACACTGATCTAGGAACACTTCTCTCCCAACCTTCTTGACTTGTTAAGTCAACAATACTACAGTGATCTAGAAACACTTCTCTCCCCATTCCGATCATAAAAATAAAATATTAAAAAATCTTAATTAATCTCTTACTTTTTAAAAATTTTATACAACATGTTAGTCTTAGTAAACATTAAACATCATGATAACAAAAAAAAATCATAAAATTAATAATATTACACACAAAATAATCATAAAATAATTTATAATAAAAATATAAATATTTTATAAATGCTAATTCTGATAAATCATTTTTTCTTCCAATATTATAATTTTTAAAATAAAATAAATATCATTAAATTTAAAATCAAAACATAAACTTCCATAATCAAATTGGTACTTAAACTATTTCAAAACTACCTTAAAATAAATGAGTCTATTAAATATATGATATAAAAAACAGTATTTCTTTTAACATAATTTATCTTAATGATATAATACTCAAATTTATTTATTTTAATAATTTTATCGTTTTAAAATATCATAATGTATGAACATTATATTAATTTTACAATTTAATTTTCATCGTATTTATATATGAATATAAAAATTTAAAAAACATTTAAATTTATTTTCTAAATTTTATTAATAATAAAAATACTAAATTATTTTAAAAAAAATTATCATTTTGAAATATGATAATTTATGAAAATTATAATAATTTTACAATTTCATTTTCATCATATTTAAATATAAATATAATAATTTAAAAAATATTTAAATTTATTTTATTTATTTATTTTCTAAACTTTTTTTCATAATAAAAATAATAAATTTATTTTTTAAAATAAATTAATTATAAAATATATTTATTTTTTGAAAGTAAATTAATTATATAATATATTTATTTTTTGAAAGTAAATTAATTATATATATATATATATATATATATATATATATATATATATTTTGTTAAAAATATTTTTTTAATTTTCAATCTCACTATAAAGGAATAAAATAGTATGTATGTGTATATTAAAATGTTTTTTAATACAAATTTGCATAGTTGTAATTCATAATAAAAAGAAGATATTTCCAGAGAAATTAGGTTAAAAGTAGTTGAAGTGAACCTCACACATTATCAAATACAAGAAGCAAAAAAATATCTTTAATAATGGATAAAGAATTCACTCCAAACATTTAATATTTCTATTTGTAACATTTTATTCTCATATATTTCAACAACGTGATTTATTATAGATGAATGGTTTTCAATTTGATATAAAATAGAGTGGCTTACAGTTTAATATAAAATTTCATTATTTAATGTGAAACGTAATGCTAGAATCTTTGGTGAGAGGCTCGTTACAAATTTTTAAAATAGTTGGTATGTGTATCGGTTTGTTTTTAAAATAATTTAATTATTTAAGATTTAATGTAATTTTGAAGTGGGTAGAGTATATTTGTGAAAATGATTAAAAATAAAAATAAAAATTTAATCATACTTAAAATAAATTAACGTGATTTAGAATAGACATGTGGTTTGCAGTTTAATATAAAATTTCATTTTGTTATTATTTTAGTGTGAAACGTAATGCTAGAATCTTCGATGAGAGGCTCATTACAAATTTTTTAAAATAGTTGGTATGTGTATGGGTTTGTTTTTAAAATAGTTTGTGAAATGGGTAAGGGTAATGTTTCCCGATACTCAAATGAAGGAGGAGGTGAAGCTCAATTCGAATGAAATGGTTTAACCATAAATGCAAATTACTGCAAATGTCAAGTAAATATGTGATACTTATTATATGAGTGTTGAATCTGCGGAACCCATTGTAAAAAATATTATTTCTTTTAATTTATTTTATAGAAAATTTGTACACATAATTTATACAAGTTATACAAGTTTTTTTAATAGATGATGGTTTTTGCTTATGGGGTGTAGAATAGATGGTGATGGGGTGTATTGTTAAGCCATTTTCTGATGTGAAGGTCATTGGTTCAAAATTCCGTGGGCAAAAATCTAGCCATGTTAAGGGCTAGTGTGGCCAAAGTCGAGTGCGATTCCCAATTGATTTGATTTTGACGTCTTAGATGCCTTTGGGTCATAGTTTCTCAAGCAAAATGATAAGTCGGCAGTCAAATCGCTGACATAATGATTGTGGATGTAGGCCGAACCAAATGTAGAATTTCAAGTCAAATCGCTGACATAATGATTGTGGATGTAGGCCGAACCAAATGTAGAATTTCAGGTCAAGCCTCTGCTCATACTAGAAGAGAAAAACTATGCTATGAAAGCGAGTAATCACTTAGGTTAAAGTGTAGTTGTAGCACAACATCCCTTAAGAGGCTACTTGGGAAGTATGCGTGAGGCATATCCCAGCATGTTATAAGGGCCAGGAAAACACCGAGGAATCACTTCGGTTAAAGTGTAGTTGAAGCACAACATCCCTTAAGAGGCTACTTGGGAAGCCAAAACTTTTATGCGTGAGGCATAAGCCTATTATAAGGGCCAAGCCTGTTATAAGGGCCGAGGAATCACTTCGGTTAAAGTGCAGTTGAAGCACAACATCCCTTAAGAGGCTACTTGGGAAGCCAAAACTTTTATGCGTGAGGCATAAGCCTATTATAAGGGCCAAGCCTGTTATAAGGGCCAGGAAAACACCGAGGACGATGTTGTTTTGTTTGAGGCGGGGAATATGTAATACCC
Organism: Pinus tabuliformis; assembly: GCA_031772625.1. Lineage (NCBI taxonomy): Eukaryota > Viridiplantae > Streptophyta > Pinopsida > Pinales > Pinaceae > Pinus > Pinus tabuliformis. Next base: position 406,032,409 of record CM062811.1, on the reverse strand, counting down.
CCAGTGAGATGTAAATATTTTATTTACCTTCTCATGAATTTACTTCTACGAACTATGGGCCCATCTTAAGGGCCATGCATGCATGTGTGATGTATATAAATGTTTTTCTAATTTTACATTAAGAAAAATGTTGTATTTTGGTCATGTAAATTATAGTGGGGAAAGATGCTAAACAAAATTTTCACATTCCATACAATTAAAAGACAGTTAGGGAAGGCCCAAGAAGGGTTACGGGTAGAGGTGGGTAGAGGTAGTTGTCTGCCTAGATTCTTACGGGTAGAGGTAGTTGTCTGCCTAGATTCCTTTCTCTGGAGATAGATTATCTTAGTTAGGGAAAAGGTTAGCTAAGAGGGTGAGAGGGGAAAAGCTTAAGGCAACCTTGTTGCTTTGGAGCATGGTTGGAGGAGGCCCAAGCGAGATTAAACACTTGTTGAACTTAATTCTCTCAGAACAAGATGTTGTTTGAGGGAGGTAGCACACTGTTAGGAGCTCTATCAAGAAAAACTACTTTGGATGTGAAATTGGCTCGGGGGGATGGGTTTTGGTAGATGGTACTAGTTCTCATTAGTTGGGTGGAGCATCCTTTTACCCCCTAAAATTTATGTGGTAGACCAAGTTGGTTAAACCATTGGAGTCATTTTCCGATTTTGTGTGTGTTTACATTTATGTTTTGCATCTCTTGTGTTTAAAAAGTAAATGGCACAAATTTGAGTTAGGTCAGTTACCAAGGGTATTGGACAAATTATAAGTCCAACTCCCAATGCAGGTAAACAATCATGAACTCCAGGAAATAGGTATGAAGAAATAGGGCGGAACCTTGTTCACTAGACTAAAATTATAACTATGAAAAAAATAGAAGTAGAGTTAAACATATAGGAAAATATGTAGGTGAAAATATCATTACATCAAATACAAAATTGGTTACTGTAGGGAGGAAAGTGTTGCATGATAGTTTCCATTGCTATTAAATACATAATAAAACCTTTAAAGAGTTAAATACAACAAACATACATAATAAAACCTTTAAAGAGTTAAATACAACAAACATAAATGTTGCATGATAGTTTCCATGGCTATTAAATACATAATAAAACCTTTAAAGAGTTAAATACAACAAACATACATACTACAGGGAAACAAAATCTATAAAACTGAATTGTTCAGTTCAATACTCATATACAAAGTAATGACTATATACTCAAGACACAAATATTTATTCCAAGCCACAATACCCAAAAAGGAACAAAACGATTACAATGGGAGGACACCCATATTCTGATAATTGAAGAAAATGTCGAGAACAAACATTAAGAAAAACAATTTGTCTTTAAAGAAATACATAGTCGGGAATGGAGTAGATGTAAGTTACACTACATGATATATATATATAACCCTTGTCTCAAGATATAACGCTTCAGACAAAGCCAAGAACCAAGATTCCTCATATTGGGAATAGAACCCTCTATGTCGGGTCTTGGAATATTTATATATGAAAATACATGACACAAGAATTACAATGACAATACACAGTTTTCCTTTAAAACAGATTCTCGAACATTAAGAACGAAAACCCTAGCTTAAGATATGCCATAACCAAAATGGCTTCTCGGACGTAGTTTTGGAAAAACTCATAGCAAAGAAAGAATTTAATAAAAACTTGTCCGAGTGGTTAAACTGTAAAGGCTTCCAAGCTATGACCCTAACTCGACATTGACTCTAGCGGAGGGAGAGTAAACCTGTAAAAATCCCCACAAGAGGAAAAAATGTTAAATATGGAAAAAATAATGAAAGAAAGACCAGGAAGACTTGATGAGGTTATAACCCTTACCTAATTTCGAAGAGCCAAGGCCTTGCAGAAAACCCTCGAGAACATGTGCAAGTATAATAAAACAAAATTTAGAAACTCAAAGAAAAAATAAATCCGAGCAAGGACATATTTTAAGGTTATGAGCATATGGTTTATACCCATTGTGGTAGCTAAATCTTGTTTAATTTCAGCTGAGGAAAAACAAATTCAAACGTTGGCCTTCGTCTATCCTTGAAACCCTCACCAGAGGTTATCTAGAAACCCAAATCAATTAAGAGTCTGATAGTATGAGAATACAACAATAGTTATGTAAGTTATCAATCACGAAAAAGATTTGAGACTTTGGAAAACTTGAGTAGAGTAACAGGTGAGAAACACAAAAGTTTACAAATTCCCTCACCGTGACGCTTGGAAGCCTTAATCGCTTAAAGAGTTTAGCAGGTTATGGAAGGTCGTTAGCTAAAGAAGTTGAGCATTACAAACCTTGCGATAGAAGGTGTTGCATAGCTCATCCAAGAGGTGAGGGAGAGCGATTGAGGATGGTGAGGCACGACGGAAGGAGGGGTACTTACCCCATAACTGACAACCGAACTTCCCCATCATCGATCCTAACCCCAGCTCATGGGTATTATCGATATGGTGACACCTGACCTGACCTAACCACATGGCATCTCTAGTGGAGAAACTAATGCAGGCTAACTAGTTGTTTTTGGAGGGTTCGATAAACACCATAATATACAACTTTTCATAATGTTGAGTGACCTTGTGGAGTACGAACAGATCCCATGTTACATAACATTGTGAATGCACTGGGGATGGTATAAACTAGCATTTGCACTAGATATTGCAAAGGAAACGCTGTAAGGCATAAATTCAAGAAGCATTGTGACATATAAAGAATTATTGAAGATGAAAATTAGTAGGTGGAGGGTAAAGACCTACTATCCAATGCCCATTGTATTAAATAGGTCTTGTTGTTTTTGGAAACATTTTGGCTATGACATCTTGCCAAAAAAACTTCTCATTTATAGCGGGCTATGGAATGACTTCAACTAGAAGGAGACAATACTGAATACTATTGCAAGTATTGAGGAGGAGCAGAATGTTGTCCTCGTTAGTAAGATGAATAAGGGAAACATGAAAAGAGGAACTAAGAAGGGTTAAAAAGGGTTATCTACAGTCCTCCATTGTGGGCTTTTTCTGTAATCTTCTTGCTTCTCAATGTGTATGGTAAGTCTTCAACACTCTATCTGCTTCCAATGACTTCAATTTGCATATTCTTCAAAGGAGTTTCTGCTGCTGTTTAAGCTAACATCCTCTTTTTGGTTGGATTTATTTCTGTGAGCAGGGTGGTATTCATTCTTTTGGCTCTCTTTAGTTCCCTTAGTTGTAAGTGGACAAAAATCTTGGACTTATATGACACTAAATTATTGATAATGGGAGATAATAATCATGACAATTTTTAAGATTGAATTCTTTGGGTTTTATGTCATTTTATCTCCATAATTTTGTTGGTTGGAACAAAGCTACAAGTTATAATAACAGAGTTGGCCTTAGAAATTCAAGGGAGGCATGTTGTAGTTAAAGGAACCCCAACTGTGCAGCCAACAAATAAACTGTTTTGGTTCAATCGCCCTCAACTTATCCTTTTCTTGATCCATTTCGCTTTTCCAGGTATCAAAATGATTTGCATTCTAAATTTCCAGTAACAAATTTTATTTTCTAAATCCTATTCACTGAGTATTTATGGGAATACCAAATTCTTAATGGTTAACTTATGTTATGCATAATGTTTTCCAGCTTGGTTTCTTCTTGTAGATATGGGTGAGCACTATGTTCATTCAATGAAGGATAAATTCTTGTTTATAGGGTAATAGGATTTACTATGGTAACGATGGGAAAAGTTGCAGTCTCACGTACCCAACTATCAAAGCACATTTAAAAGAAAAAATAAAATTAAAGAATGTTTCGCGAGAATAACGTAACGTACCCAACTATCAAAGCACATTTAAAAGAAAAAATAAAATTAAAGAATGTTTCGGGAGAATAATGTAACGACCAAAACACTCAAAGGGCCATCATATGATCATTGAGCATCATATTATTCTCTGTTTCATCATACTCGTATTCATGCCATGCATTACAACATCACCATTTCCAACATCTAACATGATGGTCTTATTGAATTCCTTTGTTTAGTTCTAATAAATTTCTTTCCATTATAATATACGACAACCCTTTGAAGTGATGCTTGCCCACTGAAACCTTCAATGCCAAAGTAAGAAGCTGGGGCCTTTCACACCATTGTAAAAGAACAAAGGGAAATAAAGGGAGTATTCCTTGCAAGAAGGAAGAATATTTACATAAAAAATAAAAATAAAAAAGTTTCCCATATATTATGAAGCCAAGCAAAGTATAAATTAATATATTAAATAAATTAAATAGTTAATTAATGTTGATAGTCTTAAAATGAAATTATATCTTCTTACAATAAAATAAATTTCATTTTATTTTATGTTTAATTTTATTTAATTCTATTTTGTTTAAGTGATGATTCCTTCTCACTCTAATTTTAACTGTTTTCTTATTTTTTTTAATCTTACTTTTGAATTATTAACTTTTCTCCTATTTTTAAATCTTACTTTAAAGTTATTATTGTTTTAAACATCAATAATGATGAGAAATATATGTATTTGAAATAAAATAATAAAAATAATAATTAACTATTAAAATTTAATTTAACCTTTTGATATATAAAAAATAAAATATCATCTATTCGATCTCACCAATCCACATATTTTTTTTAATTAATCTATACGCCGCCTCTTTAAATTAAAATCCTTAATTCTGATTAAAATATTTAATATTTAAATAATTTCTTATTTAATAATTTTTTTAAACCATTATTACAAATTTTGTATGATTTGGTTATATAACCATTAAAATCATTGTCAAATTACATAATAAATAATGAGTTGTTGTATATAAGTTTTTAAACATTTATAACTTTTGTAAACTTTTTGATGAAGCAAAATTATTAAATGTGCAAAATCTTTTCAGGAAACCTATTGCAAACAAATGCACATAAAAATTCTTCCATTGTTTACACAGTTATGCTCTTATGACCCTCCATTTTTACTCTTATGACCCTCTATTTTTAGTAGTTGTCTTTTAAAATATTAGACTCATTTAAAAATGATTAGAGATATCACTCACTTACACTTACATTCACCAAACCAACAATCAAATAATATATAAGAACAAAACATTAAAATATAAAACCTTAACATAAAACTCTCTAATATATCATATAAAAACTAAAGAAAACTACTCAAGAAAATTGATTCAAACATAATTCTAAAAAACATAACAAAATTCTAAATTTTTGACACAATACTAAATATAATATTATTTACTCAATATAATTCAATAAAAATGATTTCACATAATTCTAAAAAACATAACAAGATTTTAAGTTTTTCACATAATGCTAAACATAATATTATATTTTGATTTAGTAAAAATCATTTCACACTTGTAAATTATACTACGCATATTGATGCTTCCAGCTCGTCTTGTGTTTGTCTTCGTTATATACTTTCTTATATTAGGTCTTCCTTACATGCTTTATATAAATATAATATGCTTTATACTATAGAATACAGCGTAAAGAATACAAGATATATTAATATTATTTTATTAATCTATATTAACGGAAATGTATTAAAAATATATATAATTCTAAATATAATATTATATTTGTATGTCATACATATATTAACGGAAATGTATTAAAAAATATATAATTCTAAATATAATATTATATTTATATGTCATACATTTATTTACACTGGGATATTCCGGGTCGTCAAGTAACCTTAGAATAGTACTGCCACATCATCCTCAATTTGATTCATTAAAAGTCATTTCACACGTATAAATTTAACTACGCAGCGTTTACCTCTCGATTTGCTTGTGCAACGTTTACCTTTAATGGTACGCATTAACCAGAAGCAACTGTGAGTTTATGCCAATCTTCTGGTTGCGCACGTTTCTACATCAAAATGAGAAATCAATCGATGCTAGTTGAAATAATTGTTTGCAGATTCTATGAATCATGAAAATGAGGAATGGCCAGAAATTTATGTTGACGAGAATGATGAAAATGAGGAATGGTCAGAAATTTATGTTGACGAGAAAGGATTAAGTTGGTTTTTTTTCCTCTATTTAATATTTATAGAGAACCTAGGAAAAATTCTGTAACGGCACTGGGATTAGTTCAAACCATAGTTACCAAATTCGAATTCGGATTCGAATTCGAATTCGATACGATACGGAAAAAATTCGACTCTATAAAATTCAATACGAAAAAAATTCGACACTATACATATTACAAGTACTTATATATATATATAAAAACAATCATTATATTCAAAATTTTAACAAAAATATAAAAGTTGTATAAGTTGATTTTTTTCCAAAATAGAAGTTACTATTTTTTTATGTTCTATATAAAAGTTATTGATTTGCAACCAATTTGCTATTTTATAATTTCTTGTAAGGTAAGAATTATCTTTTTCTTAATTGCAATTTGTCATTTTATAAAATTTTCTAATATAGAAATTACTATTTTTTTATTTTTCTATAAAAATTATATATATTTTTTATTTTTTTCCAATAAGAATTATCAATTTGTTAAAATAGAAAAAGTTGGTATTTTCTGTATTCAAGCTTCTGTAATCACATAATGAATTAAGCAAGTTGATATTTTTTATTGGAAAAAAAATTATTTTTATAGGAAAAATATATATATATATATATATATTCTTATAAGAAAATTTATAAAAGGTAATCGATCTTAGCATTAGCTTTGCCTTTCTCTACATTATTTCAATTTTCCACTAAGGTTGCCTAGTTCCAAACTTGTTTTGCCCTTGTATTGTTTTCACCAACATTGTGCAGATCTGAACTTGTATTTTTCCAATGGATCAACAAAGCAAAGCTGGAATTAAAAGTTTACCTTGCCGATTCCTATTCAACAATTAAAAAGTAAGTTCAATGACCTATTTCCACTAATTTAACCATTAAAAAATAAATTTTTAATTTAATGAAATAAATGTAAATTTTATTTTTTTAACAAAATAAGTAAAAAATGAATAAATCAATACTTTTAAATTTACATACATACAACACGATCTTATGAATTTATAAAATATATTTAAACAAAGTTAGAAAATCCCTTAATTTAAAAAATTCATATTTATTTAATCAACCATGTGGATAGATATATATCAAACTTCCAAATCAATTTACCATATACATTGGGTATGGCCATAGTCAGGTGTAACGAAACACAGGTCATTCTTTGGTGCAACGAAACACATGAAGTATTCATGTTCGGGTGCGAAACACATTCAAGTCAAGGGACAAAGCAGGAGATAGCGAGCTGGCGCAGGGGATTTGACAAAAATATTTCACCGAACCGAATTGGAATTCACCGAATTAATCGCCGTACCGAATCGAACTGACGAATTAACGTATTTTTTTCGCCGATACGGACGAACTTGGTAACTATGGTTCAAACAGTTCCGAGATGTCCAGCTACACCTTCCCAATAGTGGTAAACGGAAAATAAAACAGTTTTCTGTTATACAAAGACGACTGTAGCAGATAGAAACGGAAATAAGGTTCTTTCTTATTCACAACAGTGTTTACAACTCCGGTAAAAGCAATATACAGTATGCTATAATGTAAAAGTCGACACTCTCACTGTCCATATAAGACTGAAACAGGAGCGGTTCTAACAAGAAAACAGTTATAATAAGCAATCTGGACATCCTACTATGAATCAAATATTACGTGTTATTGAAGAATATTCAAAAACAAGAAATTCCCAGAAAGAAAATTTAACAAAGAACCATTGGGCTATCACAGTTTATAAATAATCATCATATAACAGAGGTAAACGTATCAACCAAAATTTGTAATGCATCGGGGGCATGGTCGACTCCCTGAGACAATCCTTGAGACCAGATAAAAACCAGAGAAGCCACTGTCATGACCCCGGTAGAGAGCCGCAGCAAAACCTGAGTTGTTTGGGGAGAATGGAGTTCCGGCATAAAAACCAGAGAAGCCACTGTCATGACCCCGACAGAGAGCGGCAGCAAAACCTGAGTCGTTTGGGGAGAATGGAGTTCCCGGAAAGGGTTCGCCGACCAGTGCTCCCAAGAAAACCAATGTGGCGAGGAATAGGCTCGCAGCGTCTGACCAAGAGCTTATGTGCAGCAGTGGCCTCATCCTCTCCGCAGCGGTGGCTTATCATGGTAAGTAATTGTAACTAACAATACCGGATCTATCACTTAACCGAATTGTAACTGAAAATAGTAGTTTCAATCGGATGGTTGACGTTGTTTCAATCGTCTAACATGAAAATCAAGGGTTCACAATATTACATGTGGGATAGGAGGGATTTCATTTCAAAAGGGAATGCCTTATGGCGTAAACATCATCTTAATCACAACTTAGGTTTTCAAGGCCGACATAATGTCAGAGTCCAACAATATAAAAGAATTAAAATCTTAATACAAGAATATATATACAATTATGAACATAGTGGTTGGAAAAGATAGTCATAACATTGGTCAATTGAAAGAACACAAGCATTATTTTTTCTCAATCGGTCTACTCCTATTATTTATACAAAAAGTGTTACAGCAAGGCAGCTGCCTTGAAAATTCTTGCCATGAAGTTGGCATTTTACAAAAAAAATCTTGACCTCAGTCCGCGGATGACCTTCAATAGTGCTTTTAACTTCCATAAAACTCCAAAATTGACACACAGCTATCCATCGCTAAACATAAACAAAACATTAACTGACAGAGACCTGAAACATACATGAACATCGAGACTCAAAAGGGAGGCGAACTCCTTCTTCATATGCAACACAAAAACAGAGGCACGGGCTGGTTCATTCGTCATTTGAGGTATCCGGTTATTCCTCAACGCCCCGACACCCAAATTGAGCTGAATCATCTGAGTCGGGCGGGTGGACCTCTGAGCCTGTAGGCTCTCCTCTTGCTGGCGCGCTCAGGCTTGCATTGGCTTTAGAATTCACCACAGAAAGGCCTCCTATGACTTGGCGCTGGTTAACATTTGGATTTGCCATCCTCTGATCTGCAGGAACCCCAAAATGAGCCGCTCCCAAACCCCTGGCATTCTCACACTTTCCAATTGTAATCGAGACTATGAATGAGGAGTTTGCCAGGGAACACGAATGCGGAAACGAGCAGTGGGATGTGCATTATGCTCACAGTCATCGATCCTAACTTGCCCTCTTCCCATGCCTCTGCCACTTCTGGTGGCTGGATAACTGAAGCGACCGAACTCCAAAGCATCTGAGGATGGGTCCGAGGTGGGGATGGATAGCTGATGGGTGGCACGACCGCGGGAACTGCCTCGCCTACTCCCCATTTTGGGCCTTTCTTGCGGCATTTTGATATATCGAGGCTTGACAGAGGGGCGAATGCACAGAGGGGGATGACAGAGAAACGAGTGCTCAGAGAGAAGCGGAGACGGAGCCCAGACAAATCCGTGAGCCCCTGGAGCCAGAGCCGAGCGAAAGACGAGGATGGAGAAAGCTCTTGAGCCGAGCGAAAGACTGACGAACAGAAACGAACTAACAGAGTGGCTCAGGGAAATGCTCAGAGCAGCGACCTTTATGGAGTCGAAGGCCTGCAACGGAACCGCGGGAGTGACGAACAGCCTGAGAGCCATTGCGCAATTAACCAGGAGACTGAAGGACAGCATTAATGCTGCCATTAATAGAGGTGTGCGAGACCAGCTCGCCATCCCATAACCATTACCCGTGGCGCAATTGGGCTGACACCTGCCCACTCGACGCGCCTCCAACGTACCCTTTAGCCTGTCAATCACCCGCATCCAGGAGAAAGAACACAAGCATTAAGGCTAATGTCATTTGACAATTGTGATCTGGGCTTCATCTTTCCTCTGATACTCTTTTACAGTTGAATCGGGCCATTTTCTCTCCCTTGATGTGCTTAAAACTGTCAAATCGCTCCTTTTCTGCCCTTTCAAGACAAAAATGGCTGCTGAAAATGATTTACGTGGCCTCTGGAATGCTATCGGCGTTGGCCAATTTGAATATGAACATAAATGAAGAAATCCTGTCAAACTGCGAATTTTCGGGCCTGCTGGTAGCCGAGTAACAGGCGGCCTTCCATTTTGATCATTTTTTCTTAGCGATGCGCGATTAGCGCATCAAAAACTGCCTCTGTTTCTTGTTTCGGGCATCCTTTGCTATGATTTTCGTCCTTCGCGCCTTCTTCCAGTGATGACCCCAGCATGACGTCAGCAGTGGGTCTAGGTACGGCAGTGACGTGGCAGTACGGCAGGGATTAAATCGGTGATCGACAATTGGCGGGGACAGGGGGCGATGGCTTTTATATATGCGATGTGATGGGAGCGATCGCCAATATCGGAAAAGCGATAAGGCATGCGGCTGTGCGAAAATGGGAAACATTGCAAAAATGCCATAGATTGAGGTAAAATGAGGTTAGCGGTAAAACTTAAGCTTTGCAATATAACCAAGTTTTACAGGGAAGCGGAGGTATATATGGATAAATGATGCGATTGCGATAATGAGTGGATCACGATGCGATATGCTTTCGGGTGCGATAGTAATATCGCATCGGCGGATGAGAGGGGGACATATATATATATAGGTACAAAAACCTTGCAACTGCCGATTGCGAAGTCGCGATCGGCGGTTTGCCATCGGAGCGTGAATATGTATGGGCCAACAAAGTTATTGCCACCTCCGACAGCGATATCGCGTTAGAGGGAGGGGGATAAGGATCAGAGAAATGTTTTGTTAATCGGCGAAGGCCTAATGCGATCAGAAGAAGGCTTAATGCAATCAGAGATGGATTTTAGTGCATCGAATGAATAATTTTCAAGCTTTAGGAAGGGTCTTTAATGCATCGGAAGGGGTTCGATAGTCATTTGAAGGGGGGTTTTGTGTTTGGAAGGAGTCCAAAACACCTTAGGAAGATGGTTTTTGAGCAAAATGAGGATTCTTACTAAGTTTCAAGTAAACTTAGTAATTCCCAAGCAATATTTATGGTTATATTTCAACCAGAGGAGGGGATATGTAAATAATGGGGCTTTTTACTATTTTTTAGTATGGGAAGGGGAAATAAGGAGGGATTTACATAATAGAGTTAGGAGTTAATATGAATTTTGCAAAGAAAGTGCTAAGGATAGAAATCTTAGGCTTTAAGAGGGAAACAAGACCTGTATAAGAAATATAAGCATCCTTTAAGCAAAGCAGATCTTGACTTAGGAAATGATATGACAAATGATGAAACTTAAGAGATATCAAGCAGATCTTGACCTCTTTGAGGAGGTTAGTGAATGATTTGGGGAACAAGAAGAAGGGGGAGTTAGTCATGCCTCGCTTGAGCTGCTCCAAGGGAAAGTTGCCTTGCACTTGTGATCTGAAGTAAAATAACACTTTGAGATACAAAATTGATCACACTTATTCATTCTGCAACCTCAAAACTACTTACCCAGCCTACTTACCTAACATTTTTTCTTCTTTTTGGTTTGGGTGCACTTAGACTTGCAGACCCTGATTATCTTCTTTTCTTTTGACTTCCCTCCTATCTAAATTTACCCTTATCTCTTCCGGGTCTCAGATTAAATAGTTGAGCGCCCTTGTTTCTCTGCCTATCTACTCATCTTCCAAGCTTAAGCTGTTTGGACAGATATTCATTCTTTATCTTCTAAAACAAGCAATTTAAACCTAGGGAGGCCAAGATTAAGCTGTTTGGCTTTCCCTTAACTGTACAACTCTTCAAAAATGGTATGATTCTTCAAAATGGAACTTCTTGGAAATATGGAACCTTGCAGCATGAAAAGATGACATTTTTGGCATGTAAAACAGTCAATCATGAAATATGAAACCTATTGCAATAGGAGGCTAACAAATCCAATTATCAAACTTCTTTGCATTCACTTCACCATTATACATGGGAAACTCAAATTTTACATCAATTTTTGAAAAAGGTGATTTACCAGTTCCTTTTGAAGAATGACGATCAGTATGAGTAAGGGTTGTATTAGTGGAAGAGTGTGAAGATGCTTGTGAAGAATAAGATGAAGAAGATAGTGGAGAGGTTGTAGGTTTGTATCCATTCCCATTAGCTCCTCTTCCATTACCTCTTTTTGAAGAGCCTTCTCCATTGGGAGGTTTGGAACTTTCTCCTCGCAACTTTCTATTCCTCTCTTCATAGAGGACCTTCACCATCTCTGTCATATTAAAGAAAGCCTTTCTGAAGGTCTTCTCATCTTCTATCATGTTTTTAGGTTCTCCTTCATGAGACATGATCTTTGGAGTCTCAAATGAAACTTGAGATTGAATTGGTGTTGTAGATTATGGCAACCTTTCTCTTCTTCCCCTTGACCCAACTTCAAGGCTTCCAACCATCTTCCCTTCACCTCTTTTGAGTTTTAACCTTGTAAGCATGACATAAAATTGCAAACAATTAATTCCTTCTTTCACATGGCAATCCTAGTGCTCTGATACCAAATTGTTCTGATTTAGAATATTAGTTTGCAGTGCTAAGATCTTCCTCATATTATAAACAAAATACTTTCATTGTGCTTAAGGATTGATGAATTTTTGCAAGTGAAATGAAGAGTTTTTATGTTAATTTTATGAGAAATTTAACATAAATCAAAAATTGAACAACAACATAAATCATGTACAGAACATCATCAAAAACACATTACAACAAGCATGTGATAAAGGAGTTCACCCCTCTTGGGCTACGTCTCCTTAGTCCAACTTCCAATGGCTTGGGCCTCTCTATTATGCTCAAAAGTGTATAAATTTGTGTTTACTGTTGGGACAAGAAAAAGATATGATTTATCTTCGTAAAATGATTTATTTACCATTCATCCTTATACAATTATCTCTTTTTATAGGTTGACATGAGGAAACTATCGGCCAAAGTTGGGTGAAAGCACTTGGTGATAGAATAGGCAAATCTAGTACAAGAAATTGATTTTTTGCTATCTTTGTGTGTAGAGATGCAGATTGGGAAAAAGTCTTTCAGTTGGCAGAACAACAAGAGGCCATAAAAGGGAAAAGCTATAGCATCTGGGGCAGACAAGGAAGCGGGAAATCAGCTCGAACAATGCTATTTTATCACATGATTAGATTATGTAATGCGAAATCCTCAGGATCCCCTGATCCTGAGGATTTGCTTTTATCTAAGTTACTCTTTTATGTTATATATAGGGCTGAAAGGCAATTAGAGACAGTTCAAACTTTGATAATCTGTAATTATTCTTTTTGAAAACATATATGTTGTTATCTCAGTGACTTTTTAAGTTGTTACTTACATTAATGAAAGAAGGTTGCGTTTGATACATCTTCATATTCTGAGTTCTTATTAAGCAGAGGCTTCTGGCGACTTTGGGCCCGGTCACGAGAAGTTCTACTGCTCCCTTGTGTTATAGTTTTTGTATTCAGTCTTTGTTATTGATTTAAATGTTCAGTCATTGGTTATTTCATTTATCATAAATATTTGTGATATTGATTCATACTGTTGTTCAATTAGATTCAGAGTGAAGCCGTGTGACATACTTAAGTAGCGCTTTGATTGGAATGAGTGAATTAGTGTTAATAGTAGATTGTTGTTCATTTTGAATTGATGTTATCATAGATCTTGGAGATAAGACTGATTAACTTCTACAGATTGCAATATAGATCGTTTGTTATTTAGAAATCCTTTATCGCTATTTGTCATTCAATTGTTGTTTGTTGTTCAATTATCGATTGTTGTTCAATTACTGATTGTTGTTCAATTACCGACTGTTGTTCAATTCCTACCGCTATTTAATTAAGAATTGCAATATTAACTTGGGTTGCTATAGATTAACAGTGTTGTTCAATAGTTATAGTTTCTTTCCTTGATTGAGTAAGTTAGCCTTAAGTCTATTTGAACAATTCTAAGTGTGATTCTTATTTGCATTCAATTTCAATTGATTTCAGAACAAGTTGCATAGAATTGCAGAGTGTGTCAAGAGTATTTCTTCCATAGATAGTTCTTTCCAGAATTGTATGAATTGAATTGAAGAATTAGCCATTAGTGATTGCAATGATTCATCATTAGATAACCTCTAGATTCACTGCATATACTATGTTGACACTCTTGAGATAAAAAGACTTACCTCAGGTTGACAACTAATGTAGGGATTGAGATTGCTTGTAAAAAGACATCTTAGTGAGCCAACATTTTGGCATCATTGCCGGGGAGAGTGTTTCAAGTGATTTTTTTTATATTTTCTATGAAAGAATTGGGTTTTAAAAACAGAAGGTAAGAACCTGCGTACCTAGCAAGTAAAGTGCTTTCTTACCTTCCCGCTTTACAGCAAAACCTTATAGGTTAAATAGGAATTTGTTTTTATGAATGACTAGAAATAGAAAAATAGAAAAAAAGCAAAATCCTCCACCAAAACCCACAAAACCCAAAAGATCGGTGAACCTTGGGAGAACGACCTTTATAGACGAAATCGTAAGAAGAGCATAGTCTCGAGCGTCAGTAGGATTCCAGGCTATACCTAGAAAAATTTCTACTGTTATCTCTTAAGCAGCAGGGTCACCATCTGCAGCTCACACTAAGATTCAAAGCCAAGTAGGAGGATTAGAACAAAGTTTTCAAGCTACAATAAGTTTACACTTTGATCCTCTATAAGAGGGAAAATCTTGTAACTTAAGAGAAGGAAAAGGAGAAACTAGTGGGGCTGCTAAAGAAGAACCACAGTTGTTTGAACAAAGATCTCCTAAGATCCTAGACCTAGGTAGTGTTGCAAAGCCAACTCGGGTTGCTAACTCTCTTCTTACTCCAGAAGCACCCCTTGAAGTCCCTGAAGATTATTGGCACATCTTTGACCAAATGGCAGATCATCCACCCCAAGGTCAAACCTCAACATTATAGTACCCCGTAGTTGACCAGGTGGCCAATTCTTCTATGAAGGCTATTCCTCTACAGAGAATCCCAACTTTCCATGGGATGATCACAGAGGATCCTGATGCTTTCCTATTTGAGTTTGATGTCCTCTGTAGAGGGTATGACTATACCACCAACCCCCAAAAGCTAAAACTATTCCCTTCCACTCTGAAAGGGGCAGCTCTAAGATGGTTTATGGGTCTAGGTGGGCAGAATATCAATTCTTGGGACGAAATGAAAACCTCCTTCCTCAAAAGATACCAACACTTTTGTAAAACTAAGGAACTGAAAGATGAGATTTTTAAGATGACTGTAAAAGATAATGAAACACTAGAAGAATATGTAGAATGATTTAATTATAATTTGCAGAGGTCTCCACACACAGCCCTAACAAAAGAAGTCTTGAGAGTTATATTAATTAAACGAATGAAAGAGGAATGGGTAGAAACTCTAAACTTAATGGGAAAAGGAGATATTTCTCAGGAAGATTATGATGAAATTATTCGTTTGTGTATTAGGTGTTCATGGGGAAGCACACACACAGGAGTAGCAAGTCGAGATCCAATGAGCAGAGGAAGCAAACCAAATAATGGAGGCATAACACGGATGGAGATCAGCAACCTCCTAGAAGATTTTAAGACGGACATCCTGGGCACTCTTACAACACAGCTGAATGTCCTACAGGCTAAACAAAAACAGGCTTTAGCATAACAAAATTTGGTCATCTTCTGCCCACGTTGTCGAAAGAAGCACAGCCAACGGGAATGCCCATTAGACATGGTTCAGACGTGCGCCATCTGTACTAAAGATCACGACACTGAACAATTTCCATCATTACCCGGGCTGAAAGTAGTATTAAAAGAAGCAGAGAAAGAAATGGAACTGGTATATCTGATGAACCATCGTTGACAATGGCAAGCTAAACCTATAAGTATTTCACAAGACGCACCCCAATTCTTTCCTTCCTCGTAGTTTAATCAACAGTAAAACCTTGGGGTAGCCTGGCAAGGCCAATCGCCCTACCCAAATTGGCAGAGCCCACCATTCCCTATGACATCCTGACCAACACAATCTTTTCCAGGAAATGGTTGGCTGAATTCTCCTTTTATTCCTATTTGGCAAGGCAATCCCTATTAATCCCAGTGGCCTACCTCCACCTCTCAAAATCCAAACTGGTCTACAAATTGGCAGCGACCTCTAGGGATATCCAATGTACCTATGGGGACAGGCCCTCAGCCTCAACCCGCATTGTCAGCTCCTTATACGTTCCAACAGAATTATCAACCTCTTCTACAGCTGCAGTTACCGACTCAGCCGAACCCAAATCCTAATAACAAACCAGTCCAGTTGGTACATATTATTGAAAACCCAAAGTATGAGATTGATAAGCAAGAATGTAATGAGCTCAGATTAAGGTCAGGACGTGTCATCACCCCTGAGGAAAACAAGGACCAACCTTCAATTTAAAATGTAACTCCACCTGTACATATTCCACCACCTGTAAATAATACTGAACCAAGGCAAGGGGAAGGGACAAATCAGCATGATGACCTTGAAAAACTTATAGTCACTTCTCCTCCGTTCCCCGAAATACTAATGATACCTAAACCGATCACCTACCCTGATTTCGATCTTGTAGGGGAACTAAAAAGATTGTGTATTAAGATACCTCTCCTCTAGGTCATTTAAGACATTCCCATTTATGCCAAGCAATCAAAGAGTTGTGTGTAAGGAAGCCTGTGAGGAAGGTAAAAACCTCACCCACTATCCATGTTGTAGGAACCTTATCCGATTTACTCTCGGGATAGGAAACTCCAATAAAGTACGAAGATCCTAGAAACCCCATAGTAACAGTTCAAATATATGGCTGCTCTTTTCCAAATACACTGGTTGATCTAAGAGCTGCCATTAATAGATTAACAACAGAAACTTGTCAAGCACTTGGTATTACAACCCTAGAACAAACCACCACTTGCTGACCGATTGGTGGTAGGACCAGAAGGGACTTTACAAGACATCACAGTTTTTGTTGACTCGTGGGAATATCCAGTAGATTTCCTCGTTATAAACCCAAGGAGTAGGTTGGATGGGCATCCTTTGATTCTGGGTCGACCTTGGCTGGCAACACCCAATGCATATATTGGCTTCCGAGAAGGCATCATGACTATAGCAAAGGGGGATGCTGTAAAACATCTAGTGGTATATACTCCTTCCAGGCCAAGTTTTCCCATTGTAAAAATACGTAAGAAGCCACCAGCGTACCTAGAAGAGAGCATTCATTCACCATTCACAGTAGCAAAGGCACTAGAATTTAAAGATCAGACTAAAGATGATGTTATCAATGATTTTAAAGTAGCCAGCTAATGTGAGTAATGTACAGTGTCAGATGTTGAAAGTAGTCCTTGATAACGAAGCCATGGAAGATCCCCTGAAGGATACAGACAACCAGCATATTCAGACGATTGTTGTTCATAACAGCAAACTCGTTGAGATCGAGCCAGGAAAAGTGGTGAGCTCCAGTATTGTAGCAATAATGCTACAACTCCTGGAGCTTCCTATCTCTAATTTTATCAACCCGGTAGTTCGTACAAACTTGGAAGCGATGGTGCTGTATGCACAAATACTAGCTCTTGTCGCAGCTGTCACTTGGTCAGCTGGCACAAGTCCGCTAGGGCTCAAGCCAACTTCTATATGCTCTCAGAAGAAGCTTGCTAAATGATGGACGAAGACTATCTCAGAGGAAATTAATCTACTTTGAAAAAATGAACTGAAAGCCAACCAAAACATGGAAACCCTAGTTAACCCTAATCTGACTAGCTTAACCTCTAGGATGCAATGGGTGGAGTGCAAGTGTCTGGAAATGATTCCATTACTTCTAATGATGTGAAATGCATGAACTTAAACTACTTTGATTGAAAAGAACATGTTTTTGTATTTTTGCTTAAATGGTTGGAGTGATGATGATTTTGTTTCTTATTAGGGTTTGGTTGTGCAGAGGTGGTGCGAAAGGAAGGAAAGCTTGGGAAAGGTCAGGGGGGCTAGGAGAGGTCCCAGGGGATCCTTAGCATTAGTCTACAGAAGTCTACAACGTTCGGATGCTCGGCAACCAAGTTTGCAGGCTTCTACAGGATGTCTGCAGGGGATCCTACAGGAAACTAAGGGATTCTACAGGAAGTCTGCTAACTTCTACAGGATGCTCTACCATTGGAGTTTTAGGTGATGATGAGGTGATGGAGTGGTATGGGTGGATAGATAAGGTGGAGATGGAGCTTGTGATGACTCAGGGGCAGAGAAATAGGACAGAGAAAGAGTGCACGAAGTGGTTGGTGGATAGAAGGATGGGATCAACGAAAGGTCAAAAAGATGAAGCTATGTGGGCAATGAAAGAGTTGGAAGGTGAACGAGCTGAACAGAGGTCAAGAAGGTGACTTGAGGAGAGGTTAAGAAGAAGAAAAAGGAAGTAGAAGGATATGGAGCAGTGTAAATAAAACAAATTACTTATGTCTTGCACCAAAAACGAGAATTCATTAACCTATGCTACCTGTGCTATTAAACCTATGAACAACAATGTAAACTGAGAAAAGAAACCGTGCATGGAGTGAAAATGAAGAAGTATGGTTCGAGATCAAAAGTGCATGGATGGATCTTCAATGAAAATGACTATGTTGCAGCTTGCATGGAAGTAAAAGACTGCGTTCTTTTTGGTGGTTGATATGGACTGCACCCCAATCCCTAAACAGAGATGGCAGTGAAGACACTAACAACCTTTTTCTTGGAGCTCCAGTGGATTACAAACCTCCTATTCTGATCTAAACAACTGAAAGTGATTTAACCATGAATTAATCCTATGCAATTCTCATTAACCAAATCAAATCAACAAACTGTATTCTTTGAAATGCATATCAAAACAAGGAAACACAATGCTGGAAAGAAAGGTAAATAACACTACAAGAAGAGGAGATCTATTGCTCTCAGGTTGGGCCCTAACCTGAGAGCTATAGCTCCCTTAAAAACTCAGAATTAGATCCAAATCTGCTTGCCTTTATTCATAATCAAAAGTCTAATGTCATGCCAAAACTGGCTTACAAAACAACAAAAACCGAGCTGTAACTCGTGCTCAGAGATTACAATCGTAATTCCAAAAGTCAAAAAAAGCTTCTAACAAAGGCTATGGCCTTCATATTTATACAAAATGAGGATCAAGCTGGCTTCCTTGATTCGTGGAGCTTGGCTGTTCCAACTGAAAGTCAAACTGCTGTAAAACTGCTGAACGTGTTGGCTGCCTTTAAGCTCGGTGGGGAGAGCTGTTGGAGCTCGGAGTTAAGGTGACAATCACGAGGGAAGTCATTTAAAGCTGTAGACAACCTCCCTATGAACATGCAATGCCACCTTTGCTGTCTCCTTGTCTCCTTTTGCGTGGTCTTTTGCTCTCTTTAATGCCAAGAACCTGAAATCATCATGTATTAGTCACATAGATATAATGCCTGCCCTTCTTCCTACAAACAACACGAATATACTAAGAAATGAATGCATAAGTGGTAAAAGATGAATGGTTGAACAAGGTAAGTAGGCCAATATGAGCCCAAATTGTACCAAAAATTGGGGCTCATCATCACCCCCCAGCTGAAATATTTGCTCATCCTTGAGCAACTTAGTCCAAATCTTCATCCTTCATTGCTTTTACAGCTTCCCTTACATCCCAAGCCTCTGTGGTAGTGTCCTCTTTGCTGATATGAAACCCTGCTTTCCTGTTCACCTCTTCCCATTGTTCACTGTCATCCTCCTCTGTATTGCCTTCAGTCAACCCTAGCAGTAGTGGTGGGCTGAGTTTAAGGCCAATCCAGCTGGCCTGGAGGCTTTGCATGGATTTCTTGTAAAGGTCTACCCTTGCCAAAGCTTCCCTCATCCGAATTGGGGTATGGTACTCTCGGATCTTTAAACTGTGTGCCAAGGTATTCCATCTGCGTGCACATGCTTGGGCAGCAGTTTCTCCTAGCAGTCTTTCCATGTCTTCAAAATGAGCTATGGCTTGGGCCTGTTGGTCCATAAATCTCAAGGAAGCTGTGGGATCAGTAGACAAGTGTTGGTGTGCTGAGATGAGGGCTACTGGATCCTCTGGTTCCGCTCGAATGAGCAATGGTTCGTTTATTTCTCGGCTCATGACCGATTTTTCTTCTGTTGCTCTTTGATCCTCATGGTTCAACCATGAAGCGAACGCCATTAATTGCATATCACCCAAGGCAGTATTGGGATCCCAGGAGACTTCATTAGGCAAAGCCAAATTGTGGAGGTAGAACTCTGCTAATTTGGCCTTGTCTTCTGACGAACTAGTACTGCACAATTCAGAAAATTGCTGGGGGTTTTGTATCTGAGAAATACCTCTTTGTGCCAAGGTGTTTATTTGGAACTGCAGCCATTGGCCTTTCAAGTACAAAGCATAGGATTTTGCAGGTTGTCTGCACCTTATTGCCTCCATGGCCCAACTGGCCATGCAGGCCAATTGTGCTTCTTTTTGTTGCAGCTGTTCTTTTAGAGCTTGCACTTCAATTTGGCCTTGCTGTTCTGCTTCCTGTAGAAGTGTCATTGGCTCCTCAAGACTGGTGGTCAGCTCCTTTTTGCCCTGTTGTTCTTCTGTGGTGTCTTTGGAGGATGTACCTACCCCTGCCCTTAGTTCCTGTAGCTGCAATCTCAGCTTCTGGTTTTCTTCCTGTAGAAGCACACGTTGGCAATTAGCCACATGCTTAGCCATGGCGAATTCACTCCTGACCTCCTTGAGTTGCTCTTGTAAGGGACCTATGTCCGCCACACCCTTTGACTTGGCGATCTGCATCCATGTGTGGGAACGGACTCTCTCCTCCTCTAGTGCAAAAAATAGAGGCACAGTAAATTTCTGCGGTATGATTTTCCCCGCCTCTAAAAAGGTGTAGTATGAACTCAGACTAGGCGAAGGGCTAGGTTCTGGTATATGTTCTCTTTCTATCTCTTCAGGTGGCTCTACCTCACCCTCCCTTGGTGGTGATGAGGGTCCTTCTCCTTCCCTCTTTTCCGTTTCCTGTAGCCGGGCCAGAGTGTCCTGTAGAACATTTTCAGCTTCCTGTAGCCGAGTTTTTTCAGTCAACAGGTCTAATCTTTCTTGCCATGTATTTTTCTTTGGACTCCCCTTTTCGTAGGTGACTGTTATCCTTGAGGGGGACTTTTCTTTGGGAGAAGCAGGGGTATCTTCGATGACAATCGGGCTGCTGGACGGAGGCTGTGGCTTGCCCGTCTTTATCCTAACACTTCTTCGAGCTTTAAAGTACAGAGGGGTCTCCCTCTTCCTCTTTTCTTTTGGCTTAGGTGGCGTGCTGAGGCCAGCTAATACAGCTGCTGCTTCCCGTGCCAGAATATCCACCTTCTTCTCTTTGGGTTTCACCTTTTCGGGGCTTCCTGTAGAAGCCCCTGTTTTGGTAATTTTCGGGCTTCCTGTAGAAGACCCTTTTGCCAATTTCGGGCTTCCTGTAGAAGCCTGTTTCTGCTTTCCTGTAGACACGGGTGTCTCCACCTTTGCTTGCTTAGCTGCATGGGTTTTGCTTTTTGGTTTGGTTGCAGGTGCTGACGAGGTACTTGGGCTGATGTGGACCACCTCAGCTTTGTCCGTTCTGCTCTTCAACCTCTTTTCTCTTGCTGATAAGATGGGTGTGCCACCTTTTTCTTTGTCATCCTTTTCCTCGTGCTCCTTTTTTTGTTCTTTCTTCTGCACTATGGTTGGGGTCTTCTGACCTTTTTCTCTCTTTCCCTTGGCCACTGCTTCTTGTTCCTCACTGCTGGAGGAACCACTTTCTTCAGTGAGCATCCTTATGTCTCCATCTCTGGTTAAATTCCTGAATGATTCCCATGAGAGGGGAACCTTATATGAATGAAGTGCATCCTCCACAAGAATTTTGATCAACCCATGGTGGGCGACCTGATCTGGTATGCCTTCTTTTAGCTTTGTAGCACACTCCATCAGAGACTGTAACAGGAAATAAGGAATGCTTAGTTTCTTTTCTACAGGAAGATCAATTCGGTGCCTTAACTCAGTGAGCAACCGAAAGTGATACCCGTACACGATGCTATAACGGCCTTCACAGGTTATGTATTTCATGATTTGCAGGCTAACTTCGTTCCATGGTGGCAACAGACTTGTTCTTCGCACCCCATTTTTGTCCTCCGAGAATTCCTCCTCAGGTGGAAAGAATTCTTTCTTGGCCTGCTGGCTCAACTTCCGTTCTTCCTTATCCCACGGCAGACCCATTGGAAGTTCAGTGATTCGACTGATGTATTGCGGGGTGAGCTTGAGGCTTAGGCCCCTGAAATTCACTGTGGCCAGTGTCTTGGATTTCGGCCTCAGAGCCTGCAAGAATTCTTCGGCCACTTCATCGTCATAACCCTGCAGCTTATCACAAAAGGATATCCATTGTGCTCGTGTGAAGAGCTCTACCACCCCCTGGTTTTCCCTTAATTTGGCTGAATCAGTGGGTTCTCGTCTAATAAACCCACCCGGCATGATAAAACAGTTTTCTTAACCAGAGGTGGTGATTGTGGAAGAGATTTTGGTTTACTGAGACAGAGCGTAGAATGTCATGCACATAACCCACAAACTTATCCCTGAGGAACTTAACACAGTTTAATTACTCGACATCCTATAGAATGACAGTATAGGCACAACAGACAACAATTTCACCGTTTTTCTATGACCAGACTGTGGACGACAATTCTGCCACCTTTAATAAGCAGTTACATGAAGAGTTCAGGGTTACCTCTTTAATTGGCCACCTTTTTACGTGAGGCACCCGCTTTCCTGTAGAAAACTGCGTTCCTGTAGGATGACAGTGTTCCTGTAGAATGACAACGTTCCTGTAGAATGCCGCGCGCGATTTTCGGGAGAGACTGCAGTCGGTCTGCGCCTTGGGTGTGCTTCTCAATCATTCTGATGGCCAAAGGCTCGGCGTATCATACTGCAGAAGGATCAGGATCGCCACTCGAGTTCAAACGGTGGTTGATAAATGCATGAGTGCAGTCTAGCCGATTAGATTTTGAATTCGGCGGAATTCGTGGCGCGGGGGGTGAGCTGTCCCCACCGGACCGTTGGGTGACGTCACCCCATCATTCAACTGCGTGTTCACTTGCTGCCGCACCAATTCCCGCAGATCTGCCGCCGCCTCTTTGTTTAAACTTGTTCTCTTCGACGGGATCGCTCTCACGTGCACGCTGCCCATTCTTTTTGTCATGGCCGCCACCCACACATCCAACTAGACCATTAACTGGCCGACGTGGCCGGCCAAATGGCCACACAGCCGCTCAACCAATTCACCTTTACACCTAGCAATCAATCAAAGTAACATTCATGCAGTCTGATGGAAGGAAGGGTCGAGACACTTACCTGCGCGGCTGCACACGATGTTTCGGCTCTTGGACGCTGATGAGTCGATTTACCTGCTGCTGGCGAACTTACACAGGCCTGGAGGTCTATGTTCACGATCTGCCGTCGATGGATGGGATGCTTCAGTTGCATGCGCCCACGTTTCCTTGCATATGGCCTGTGCTGTGAATGGTATCCACTCTAGCAGGCTTAACTGTTACAGGACTCCCGCGAGATGTCTTGGAACAGTTCTTCCTCCTTGGGTGCATGCTGCACGACGATGGATGGCCTCACGATCATGCTCTCGGAGCTTCTGGCTGACTGTGATGAATATGGTGTGAGATCTCTAGCGCTTTTTCCATTTACAATTTGCTTTTTCTCGAGACTCATCGATCTGCTTTGCTGGTGCAGGTAACTTTGTTGCATGTCGACAAGGATGGTGGAGCAAGATAACAGCAATGTGCATGGTTGACAATAGTGGCATGCATGCGTCCAAACTGATCCTTAGCCGTTAGATCTCTTCATGAAATGGATTCTGGGCCGTTCTGGGCTTCTACAGGAAGTTTCCTGTAGAAATACAGAGCTTCCTGTAGAAAATCTGCATCTTCCTGTAGAAACTCTGCGTCTTCCTGTAGAAGACTCAAGCTGTAATAAAATTGCACATACCTTGGAAAAAATGAGTATTCTTGGAGGGGGTGCTGGTGAGGTGTCCTGACTGCATGATGAGGACCCTTGGCTTTGAGTTGAGAGGCTTCCTCTCCTCCATAGAACACCTGCATGCAATTTTACATAATGAATCTGCTGACCTTGTTTTTTCTTTTTCTTTTTCTTCTTTTTTTTTTTTTGAAAGATAACAGGGGCGCCTCAATGAGGTTTTCACCCTTGCCATCTGCCCTGAGCGCCTCGGAGAGGTTTTCACTCAAGGATCTTTTCAAATCTTTATCTTCTTTTTTTTGAAAGACAATAGGGGCGCCTCAATGAGGTTTTCACCCCTACCACCTGCCTTGGGCGCCTCAGAAAGGTTTTCACCCAAGGATCTTTATTATTTATTTATTTATTTATTTTTTAGATTCTTCAGGGTATGCCCAAAGTAGAGGCAGAACCCTTCTCTATGACCAACACTGCCTTCTCCATAGTTTTGATGAACTCTTGTCTTGAGAGAGGCTTCCTGTAGATCTTCAATCAATGCCCATTGACAAGCATGGGGATGGCTTCCTCATCAATGGTCCGAATAAGAACAGATCCATTGTCATGACATTTTTCCACTGAATATGGCCCTAGCCATCTGGTTCTCAGCTTCCCCTTGAAATCTTTGTATCTGGAGTCATACAACAAAGCCCAATCTCCCGGCTGAAATTGCTTGTCATGGAGATGTTGGTCATGCCACACCTTTCTCTGAAGTTGAACCACTTCCGAGTGAAGGAGGGCCTGCATTCGGTGCTCATCCAGTCCATTCAGCTGCAATAACCTCTCTTGTTGTGCATGGCTGAGATCTAGGTCCAGCTGAGCTGCCATCCTCAAAGTGTTGTATTCAAACTCAATGGACAGCAAAGCTTTCTTCCCATAGACCAGCTCATAAGGTGTGAAGCCGATGGTGGTCTTCCAAGTGGTGTTGTAAGCCCATGTGGCTTCAACCAGGCGATCTGCCCAGTCCTTTCTGCTGCTGCTCACCACCTTTGTCAAGATCCCTTCTAATGCTCTATTGGTGACTTCCACCTGCCCATTTGCTTGAGGGTGATAGGGGGTGGAAGTCCTATGCTTGATCTTGTGATGAGCTAGTAGATCTTCAACCAGGTTGGATGTGAACTGGCTCCCTTGATCGGTGACCAGCTCTCTTGGATAGCCAAACTTATAGAAGATGTTTTCTCTTAGGAACTCGACCACCTTTTCTTCTGTTGCCGCTTTGATTGCTTTAAAAGTCTTTGCCCACTTTGTCAAGTAGTCAGTACACACAATGATGTAAGACCGTTGCCTCGAAGGAGGGTTGATTGGGCCCACAAATTCCATACCCCACTTCTCAAATGGCTCAAGAGTCACTTGAGGTTGGAGAGGCATCTCATCCCTTTGGGTCGGTTTCCCCATTCTTTGGCATTGGTCACACTGGCTGACATATCTTCTGACATCTTGATGAAGTGTGGGCCAATAGTAGCCTGCCTGTAGGATTTTGAAGGCAGTTCTCTTTGCTGCAAAATGTCCTCCACAAGGTCCATCATGACAAGTGAGGAGGATATCAAATACTTCCTCCTCCCTTACACAATGCCTTAAGATCTGATCGGGGCCAAGCTTGAACAGATTGCCCCTGATCCAAGTAAATGAGGCACTTTTTCTGATGATTCTGCTCTTCTCTCTTGAAGATAGGTGCGGAGGGAACTGTGCTGAAACAAGGTAGTTTGCTATATCAGCAAACCATGGAGAGAGTACTGAAATAGCAAACAGATGTTCATCGAGCATCTGGTCATCCACTGTTCCATCCTCATCTGCAGACAAATCCAATCTAGATAAAAAGTCAGCAACAACATTTTCTCTACCTGGTTTGTCAACAATGGTCAAATCAAACTGCTGCAATAAAAGTAACCATCTAATAATACGAGCATTCACATCTGGTTTATTAATTAAATATCTAATTTCAGCATGGTCTGTATGTACAAAGGTTTGGTAGCCAGTAATATAATGTCGGAACTTGTTCAGCGCATGGACCACAGCCAAGAATTCTTTCTCGGTTACAGTGTAATTCAGCTCAGCTTTGGACAAGTTTTTGCTAACAAAGTAGATGGCATATGGAAGTTTTTGTTCAACTTGTCCTAAAGCTGCACCTATGGCTTTGTTCGAGGCATCAGTGTGGATGTGGAAAGGTAGGGCCCAGTTTGGACCTCTCAGGATTGGGGCTGACACCAACTTGTCCTTTAATTCATTTAAAGCCCTCTGACAATCGTCAGTCCATTTAAACTCCACATCTTTTGCCAACAGGCCAAACAATGGCGAGGCTAGCTTGCTAAAGTCTTTAATGAATCTCCGGTAATATCCTGCTAATCCCAAGAAACTCCGGACATCCCTTACCTTTTGAGGAGGTGGAACCTTCTTGATGAGAGCAATTTTGTTAGGATCCACCTGTAACCCTTGGCAAGAAATGGTATGGCCTAGCACAGTCCCTTCAGTCATTAGGAATTCACATTTTTCAGGACTAAGGGACAAGTTCATTTCAATGCATTTGGTTAGGACTTTTCCCAGATTGGACAATGCTTCCTGGAAGTTGGACCCATAAGGAGTAAAGTCATCCATATAGATTTCCACTGCATCATGGACCAGCTCCGAGAAGATGCTCAAGACAGCTCTCTGGAAGGTAGCAGGGGCATTGCATAGCCCAAAGGGAAGAACTCGGTAGGCAAAGGTACCCCAAGGACAAGTGAAGGTGGTCTTATCTTGGTCTTCCGGGCTGATTTGGATTTGGTTGTATCCGCTAAACCCATCCAGGAAAGAGAAGAACTTCTTTCCTGCCAGTCCATCCAACACTTGATCTATGAAAGGTAGAGGGAAATGGTCTTTCTTGGTAGCTTTGTTCAGTTCTCGGTAGTCCACACAGATTCTCCATTTCCCATTTTTCTTGGGAACCAACACCAGAGGGGACACCCATTCACTATCTGAGATGGGGTAGATGAATCCGGCATCCAACAGTTTTTGCAATTCTTCCTTGACAATGTCCTTAAGAGCTGGATTCATTCTCCTCTGGGGTTGCCTAACCGGTTTACAATCCTCTTTGATGTATATATGATGGGTACAGACCGAAGGATGGACTCCTTTCATCTCCTTATAGCTCCAAGCAAAAGCATCTAGGTGGCTGGCCAACAGGCTACATAGCTCCTTTTCCTGGGAAGGAGATAGGGAGGAGCTGATCTTCAATGCTCTCTCAGGGCCGAACT
The DNA here is from genome assembly GCA_031772625.1 of Pinus tabuliformis. Classification (NCBI taxonomy): domain Eukaryota; kingdom Viridiplantae; phylum Streptophyta; class Pinopsida; order Pinales; family Pinaceae; genus Pinus; species Pinus tabuliformis. The sequence goes on along the minus strand of CM062811.1, from coordinate 406,005,268 downwards.
CCACATTCTTGACTCTGGGAGTAACAGGGTTGGTTGTACAAAGATCCACTAAGGTGCTAGCTTGGGCATCCTCCACCAATTTTTCTAAGGGTAGTGTACTGGAAGGTGGATTCTGGATCAAGGTCTCGATCAAGTCATCCTCGGTTGGGGGGTCTCTTCTAGTGGTATCTAAGGTGCACAGAGGTGCTGAGTACACCTCGTCTTCCTCTCCTTCTTCCAACCAGAGTGGTAAGTCATGCTCTAAGGAGGGTTGGGCAGGAGGGTATAGGACTAGCTGCTTGGACATGGGACCATTTTTGATGGTCATGTTTCCTGCACGACAACTTATGTAAGCATCTGCAGTAGCTAACCAAGGCCTTCCCAAAATGAGAGGATATCCAGTAAGCTTTGCCTTTGGTTGCAGAACCAGGAAGTCTGCAGGGTATTCCCAAGAGTCAATAGAGACCAAGACATCCTCCACAATCCCTTCGGGAGTCACGGTGGAGCGATCTGCTAGTTGCAGTACTGTCGAGGTCTTCCTCAAGGAACCCTGAAGATTAAGTTTGAGCATGGTATCCCTGGTCATCACATTAATGGCAGCCCCCAGATCAATCAAGGTGTGAGGTATGATGGTGCCATTGATGTGGACATCTACTACAGGACTTCCAGGATCTAGGTACTTTGGGCAGATGACTTGTCCTAGCATAAGGTCAGACAGTTGTCCTATGACATTAATGGTTGAAGCATCTTTCTTCCGCCTGCCTGGGTGTTTGAAGCACTTTTCCTTAACCAGTTTGTTGTATATTGGCACATCCTTGATGGCTTGGAGAAGTGGTATTTTCACACACAACTGCTTGAGCTCACCCAGAAGCTCATCCTCCTCTGGGTTGGGTTGTGTGGTGGCTGTTAGTCTCTCAGGAAAGGGTGGAATAGCCTTTGGTTCACTTTCCTGTTTATCTTCCTCATCCTCTGGGGGAGGAGGTTGGCGATCTGGTAGAGTCTTCCTAGATCGAAGATTGATCTCCTGGATCTCCACAGCATAGGTAGGGCATGAGGTTTCCCCAGTGTATACCTGCTGAGCCTATCTGTTGTTGGGGTTCGGGTTCGGTTGAGCAGGCATTTGAGGCTGCCTTGGAGGAGCAGGAGGTAATGGCTGAGGTTGAACTGGTGGTGGAGGCAAAATGGCAGGAGGAGTGTTGTATTGGGGCCTCCACCCCGACTGAGGTGCATTCCACTGAGGCTGAGGCTGGGCATGCGAATGGTATGAATGAGAAGTAGGTTGAGTAGGGTACTGAGGTGGATAAGACCATGGCGGAGGCATGGACCAGGAAGGATGAGCAAGGGGACCCCAGGAAGGCATAGGAGTCGATTGGTTGGGGCTGTAATAGGCTTGAGGTGCCCCTTGCATTCCCTGCTGATAGGGTATAGATCCTTGTGGCCTCCTTTGGTTGAGGTAATAGAGAGGTTCAGTGGGAGCTTCTATCCCTTGGTACATGGCTTTAAACCCTGGTAAGGTTGGACACTGATTTTTGGGATGGTCCTACTCACAAACGAAACACACTTCAACCGAATGCAATGGGCATTCGTTCTTAGGGTGTCTCCTTGTGCACCTAGGGCAGAAGACAGCCAAGGCTCTCTCAGCTTCCTCTTTCTTTTGCTGGATCCTGAATGTGTCCAGCTGCATGGCAATGGTTTGTCTCACCTCACTCTTGAGATCTTCTAATTGATTTGCAAGCTCATGTTTGGAGAAAGGGACACTAGTTGAGGGGAGGTTTCCTCTACCTCGTTTCCGAGCTGCCCTGGAGTGGTTTCTAAACACAGTTTTGATGTCCTCATAAGGCAGTTGGTAAATGTCCCCCCCAGCTAACATGTGAAGGGTATCTAAGAGGTCTTCAGGGACTCCTTGGAGCAGGACCAACTTGAGGGATTCAGGGTCAAGTGTGCACCTGGCCCGCTTATAGCTAAGTTGGAATCTCTCCTCATAATCCTCTAGGGACTCATCATTTCCCATGGTCATCCGAAAGATTTCTCCCTTGGTTTCCTTGGACCTACAGTAATCCCTGTACTTGGTATTGAAAGCTTGCTGCATCTGAGCCCAAGTGGTGATACTATTCCCAGGTAAACCCATGAACCAGCGCAATGCTGCATCCTTAAGAGTTGAAGGGAAGAGTTTCAGCTTTTGCTCATCTTCAGTATAGTCATAGGTTCTACAAAGGACAGCAAACTCAAACAGGAAGGTATCAGGATCTTCAGTAGTCAGTCCATGGAAGTGAGGTAAGGCGGAGGGGCTAATGTTCTTCATTTTCATCTCTCCATTGGTCTCTCGGATGGGGAAGGCACCTTCTATTCTCTCATCTTCTCTTCTATTGTCAGCCATAGCTTCAGATGGAGTGGTCTCTAACTTTTCTTCTTCTATAGGATCTTTGTCTATCTCAGGATGTTCACCTATAGGTTCTTCTGGGTCATTGTCACCAAAGAAGAGAGAAGGGTGACTCAGTGATGTGGTGGGGGTGTTTGGTAGGAATTTGCCTGATCTATCTCGGTTCCTACGAGGCATGAAATGGAAAAGGCTTTCTTTTTCTTTTGATTGTTTTTGCTTTTTTCTTTGGTACCTGCAAAACTGAAACAAATTGATCTACAACTAACTATAAAAGATGCAGAATTAAACTGAAAGCAAGAAAGAACTAATCTACTGTGCTCAAATGAAATTGCAAGAATGGAAATGCTAGTCTACGCTTGCAGAAAGGAAATTCTAGTCTAGGAAAGCAGGAAATGCTAATCTATGAAAGCAGGAAATGCTAATCTATGAAAGCAGGAAATGCTAATCTATGAAAGCAGGAAATGCTAATCTATGAAAGCAGGAAATGCTAATCTATGAAAGCAGGAAATGCTAATCTATGAAAGTAGGAAATGTCTATGCTACTTTTGCAGAATGGAAATGAAATAAACTACTGAGCAGAAGGTAAGAGTAAGAAAATAGAAGAAAAGCAACAATTACTAATAGTCTGACGCTTCCCCGGCAACGGCGCCAAAAAGATGGTGAGCTCCAGTATTGTAGCAATAATGCTACAACTCCTGGAGCTTCCTATCTCTAATTTTATCAACCCGGTAGTTCGTACAAACTTGGAAGCGACGGTGCTGTATGCACAAGTACTAGCTCTTGTCGCAGCTGTCACTTGGTCAGCTGGCACAAGTCCGCTAGGGCTCAAGCCAACTTCTATATGCTCTCAGAAGAAGCTTGCTAAATGATGGACGAAGACTATCTCAGAGGAAATTAATCTACTTTGCAAAAATGAACTGAAAGCCAACCAAAACATGGAAACCCTAGTTAACCCTAATCTGACTAGCTTAACCTCTAGGATGCAATGGGTGGAGTGCAAGTGTCTGGAAATGATGCCATTACTTCTAATGATGTGAAATGCATGAACTTAAACTACTTTGATTGAAAAGAACATGTTTTTGTATTTTTGCTTAAATGGTTGGAGTGATGATGATTTTGTTTCTTATTAGGGTTTGGTTGTGCAGAGGTGGTGCGAAAGGAAGGAAAGCTTGGGAAAGGTCAGGGGGGCTAGGAGAGGTCCCAGGGGATCCTTAGCATCAGTCTACAGAAGTCTACAATGTTCGGATGCTCGACAACCAAGTTTGTAGGCTTCTACAGGATGTCTGCAGGGGATCCTACAGGAAACTCAGGGATTCTACAGGAAGTCTGCTAACTTCTACAGGATGCTCTACCATGGGAGTTTTAGGTGATGGTGAGGTGATGGAGTGGTATGTGTGGATAGATAAGGTGGAGATGGAGCTTGTGATGACTCAAGGGCAGAGAAATAGGACAGAGAAAGAGTGCACGAAGTGGTTGGTGGATAGAAGGATGGGATCAACGAAAGGTCAAAAATATGAAGCTACGTGGGCAGTGAAAGAGTTGGAAGGTGAACGAGCTGAACAGAGGTCGAGAAGGTGACTTGAGGAGAGGTTAAGAAGAAGAAAAAGGAAGTAGAAGGATATGGAGCAGTGTAAATAAAACAAATTACTTATGTCTTGCACCAAAAATGAGAATTCATTAACCTATGCTACCTGTGCTATTAAACCTATGAACAAAAATGTAAACTGAGAAAAGAAACCGTGCATGGAGTGAAAATGAAGAAGTATGGTTCGAGATCAAAAGTGCATGGATGGATCTTCAATGAAAATGACTATGTTGCAGCTTGCATGGAAGTAAAAGACTGCGTTCTTTTTGGTGGTTGATATGGACTGCACCCCAATCCCTAAACAGAGATGGCAGTGAAGACACTAACAACCTTTTTCTTGGAGCTCCAGTGGATTACAAACCTCCTATTCTGATCTAAACAACTGAAAGTGATTTAACCATGAACTAATCCTATGCAATTCTCATTAACCAAATCAAATCAGCAAACTGTATTCTTTGAAATGCATATCAAAACAAGGAAACACAATGCTGGAAAGAAAGGTAAATAACACTACAAGAAGAGGAGATCTATTGCTCTCAGGTTGGGCCCTAACCTGAGAGCTATAGCTCCCTTAAAAACTCAGAATTAGATCCAAATCTGCATGCCTTTATTCATAATCAAAAGTCTAATGTCATGCCAAAACTGGCTTACAAAACAACAAAAAATGAGCTGTAACTCGTGCTCAGAGATTACAATCGTAATTCCAAAAGTGAAAAAAAGCTTCTAACAAAGGCTATGGCCTTCATATTTATACAAAATGAGGATCAAGCTGGCTTCCTTGATTCGTGGAGCTTGGCTGTTCCAACTGAAAGTCAAACTGCTGTAAAACTGCTGAACGTGTTGGCTGCCTTTAAGCTCGGTGGGGAGAGCTGTTGGAGCTCGGAGTTAAGGTGACAATCACGAGGGAAGTCATTTAAAGCTGTAGACAACCTCCCTATGAACATGCAATGCCACCTTTGCTGTCTCCTTGTCTCCTTTTGCGTGGTCTTTTGCTCTCTTTAATGCCAAGAACCTGAAATCATCATGTATTAGTCACATAGATATAATGCCTGCCCTTCTTCCTACAAACAACACGAATATACTAAGAAATGAATGCATAAGTGGTAAAAGATGAATGGTTGAACAAGGTAAGTAGGCCAATATGAGCCCAAATTGTACCAAAAATTGGGGCTCATCAAAAAGTTCTAAATATCAATGACAATCTGGATAGCGAACAACAGCAAAAGCTTATCCAGGTCTTACAGAAAAATAAAGGGGCTTTTGCCTGGGATTATCCTGATATGAAAGGGATAGACCCACAGCTATGTACACACCACATCTATATAGAGAAGGACGCTTGACCCATCTGGCAGCCTCAATGGAGGTTGAACCCACACCTCAAAGGATATCATGAAAGAGGAATTCAGAAGCTACTGGATGTAAATTTTATTTATCCTATCTCGGACAGTAAATGGGTCTCTCCATTAGTGGTTGTCCCTAAGAAAAATGGGAAGTGTTGTATTTGTGTAGACTATTGGGAGCTAAATAAGGCAACATAGAAAGATCACTTCCCCCTCCCATTCATTGATCAAGTCCTCGATACATTGGCAGGGAAGTAGTTCTTCTTCTTTTTAGACGATTTCAGCAGCTACAATCAAATTTAGATTTCCCCTGAAGACCAGGATAAAACAACCTTCACCTATCCCTGGGCACATTCGCATACAAGGTATTGCCATTTGGCTTGTGTAATTCCCCAGCCACGTTCCAAAGAGCTATAATCAACATCTTTTCTGACCTGATAAATGAGGGACTTGAGGTATATATGGATGAATTTACTCCATATGGGGATGACTTTGATCAAGCATTGCAAACGCTAGAAAAGGTCTTAGAACGATGCATTGCTACCAGGTTATGTTTAAGCAATGTTAAGTGTCGCAAGATGATGATCGAGGGCGTGATCCTGTGACATTATATCTCTATAGCAGGAATACAGGTAGACCAAAAAAAATACAGGTAATTCTTTTACTACCTACCCCCTGCACTCAAACAGAGGTACGTAGCTTCCTGAGATATGCAGGCTATTATCATAGGTTTATTTAAAAAAATCACAGATTTCTGCACCCTTATATGCTCTAACTGGAAATGTTGATTTCAATTGGTCTGAAAAGTGTGACACAACTTTTGCAGGTTTAAAGAAACTAGTATCAATAGCACCAGTATTACGTGGACCAAACTAGGAGCTGCCTTTCCACATCTCCACGAACGCATCAAATGTAGCTATAGGCACTATCCTCGGCCAGGAGGAGGACAAGAAACCTTATGCTATATATTATATTAGCAAAAATCTCACTTCTGTAGAACTTAATTATACAGTGACAAAAAAAGAATTCTTAGTTGTTATTTATGCAATAAACAAATTTAGACACTATATAACTGGCTACCAAGTCTTTTTGTACACTGATCACTCTTCCATTCGGTATTTAGCTAATAAACAATCACAAATGGTCAAGTAACATGGTGGCTATTGCTTTTGCAGGAGTTCGACATTACCATTAAAGATCGTCCGAGGAAGGAAAACCCAGTTGCTGATTTTCTATCTCGAATCTTGAAGGTGAATGATCCACTGGTGGTAGATGACCAATTTTCGGATGAACACCTATTTGTTGTGGCAATCAAGACACCATGGTATGCAAATGTGGCAAATTATCTAGCAGTAGGGAAGCTACCTAATCATTTGACGACAAGAGAAAGAAAACTAATTATTTAGCACTGTGCTTGGTTCTCTTGGATAGGTGGATATCTTTTTCATACAGGGATCAATATGTGTATACGCAGATGTATCCGCAAGGATGAGATCCATGACATTCTGAAGGCTTGCCATGATGAACCCTACGGGGGACACTTCGCAAATCGAAGGACAGGACATAAGGTATTACAAATGGGTTATTATTGGCCCACTATTTTTAAGGATGCTAAAAAATATGCCCAGGCCTGTGATAGTTTCCAAAGGATGGGCCGGCCTGGCCAATTTGATGAAATGCCTCTGCAGCCTCAATTAGTCATAGAGCCCTTCGAGTGTTGGGCATTGGACTTCATGGGTCCATTCCATCTGCCATCCAATCAGAAGGCCTACATATTGGTAGCCACAGATTATGTGACAAAATGGGTGGAAATAGTAGATTTACCAAGAGCCACATAGAAAGCAGTGATTAACTTCCTTTTTGGGCTATTTATGCGGTATGGATTACCGCAAGAAGTTATCACATATGGGGGAAAGAAATTCATAGGGCACAAGATTACTGTCACTCTCAGAAACCATCATATTATGCACAATATCACTTATTTGTACCACCCACAGGCGAATGGGAAAGTCGAAAGCACCAATAAGGTTATAGAAGCAATTCTGACCAAGACAGTCTCAACACACCGGTGAGATTGGGCTACTAGACTGCCAGAGGCCTTGTGGGCCTATCATACGACTTGGAGGAATACTACTGGATACTCTCCATACCAGCTTGTGTTCGATAAAGAACCAATTTTTCCAATTGAATTCGAAATAAAGACTCTAAGAACGGCCTAGGAAGTGGGGCTGGATTTAACAGAAGCCCAAACCAAGCGTCTTCAGTAGATTAATGAACTAGATGAGGCTCGATTGCTTTCTTTGCAATAAACTGCAATAATTCAGCAGCAAAGGGAAAAATGGCATGACAGCCTTATCAAGAAGAAAACGTTTCAAAAAGGGGATTGGGCACTTCTGTACGATTCCATATTCCAGGACTTCTCGGGCAAGTTGCAAACAAGATGGCTCGGCCCTTATGAGATTCAAGGAGTGCATAATAATGGTACTCTTACCTTGACTACCATCGACGGATCCGACCATTCTTTTAAGGTAAACATGCATTGAGTGCGCCTCTATCATCAACCGCTTACCAAGGAGTCTTTCTGCGAGCAGGTACGTGAGGACCCCTCCATGCAAATTCTAGCTGCAGGGAATGAGGACCCAATAGCTTTTCCTTCAAAAAATTGAAATTGCTTGAGAAATTGTAAATAATGTACATACCCTTTTTAGGCATTACCATGTAAATATGAATTTTTTATTATTTTTTTTAGGAAATTTCACAAAGTTTGGAAGTTTATTTTCCTCTTTTTTTTTTGTTGTTCAAACAATTGAACGTCTGTCATTCAATTGATTGAACAACACATTTTCTTCTTTTTGTTTTTGTTGTTCAAACAATTGAACGTCTGTCGTTCAATTGATTGAACAACACATTTTCTTCTTTTTTGTTTTTTCTTGTTGTTCAAACAATTGAACGTCTGTCATTTAATTGATTGAACAACACATTTTTTTTCCGCCATTCAAACAATTGAATGACTGCTGCTCAATTGATTGAACAACACATTTCATTTTTATTTTGTTTTCATTGTTCAAACAATTGAACGACTGTCGTTCAATTGATTGAACAACACATTTCATTTTTATTTTGTTTTCGTTGTTCAAACAATTGAACGACTACCATTCAATTGATTGAATAACACATTTCGTTTTTATTTTGTTTTCATTGTTTAAACAATTGAATGACTGTCGTTCAATTGATTGAACAACACATTTCATTGTTATTTTGTTTTCGTTGTTCAAACAATTGAACGACTATCGTTCAATTGATTAAACAACACTTTCGTTTTTATTTTTTTTTCGTTGTTCAAACAATTGAATGAATGTCGTTCAATTTGTTGAACAACACATTTTGTTTTTATTTTGTTTTCGTTGTTCAAACAATTGAATGTCTGTCGTTCAATTGATTGAACAACACATTTCATTTTTATTTTGTTTTCGCTACTCAAACAATTGAACGACTATCGTTCAATTGATTGAACAACACATTTCATTTTTCTTGATTTCGCGGTTCAAACAATTGAACAACTGCCATTCAATTGATTGAACAACACTTCTTGTTTTTGATTGATTTTCGTTGTCCAAAAAATTGGACGACTGTCGTTCACTTGAGTGAACAACACTTTTGTTTTTCCTAATTTTTCTATGCAAACGATTGGACGATTATCATTCAATCGATTGCATAAATTTTTTTATTTTTTATTTTTTATCGTTCAATCGATTGCACAAAACTTTTTATTTTTTATTTTTATTGAAATGAATAACAAAGAGCTTAGATCCATCTTACTAATCAGTCTAAGATCCATATGAAATAGAAAAGAACAATAAAGAGAAAGCGAATGGAGAAAGGCACAAGAAATGACAATTGAGGATGCATTGATTTAAGTGTATATGTTAATTTCTTATTTGATGTAAATAGGTGAACAATGTGCATTATTTCTACAGTAATTAAATTAATAATATACATTGATTTCAATGTATGCACAATGTAATTATTCACAAATGACATTGATTTCTTTGTTACAATGATCATCAACCTAGATCCATATTAAACAAAAATGAACAACAAAGAGCTTAATTCCATTGTAATCATCATCCTAGATCCACCTTAGATAGAAATGAACAAAAAATAACAAGTCAACAAAGAAGGGCATAAGAAATGACAATAACTGAGTGTCAACAAAAAATGGAGAAGAAAAGAGAAAATCAACAAAGACAAACACAACAAATGGCAACTAAATATCGATAAGAACAGATGAAGAAAAAATTGAACAACAAAAGGCATATCAAAGAGAATATTGATAAAGAGGGCACAACAAATGATATTTGAATAGTCTCAAGGGTAAAGAATACAAGAAAATGCACAATTAAGAGAAAATCAACAAAAAAGGAAAAGAAAATGATAATTAAAGAGCATGAAGAATAGAGGAAATAAAAATATGAATAACAAAGAGAATATTGATGGAGAAAATAATATTCAACCAACTCAAGCACAATATAAGATGCAAAAGAAAATCCTATGAGAAAAAAGATGTTAAAGGATATTTATACCCAAGTTCAACCTATAACTCTTGTTGATATGAATATTGCACATCGAAAATTTCATGACAGAATTTATCAATTAGCTTAAGTTCAAATGTGTCATTCATATGAGGAGCCATATACTAGAATTCATGTATTTAATACAAATATAGGCCCAATGTGTATGAGATGTAAAATAGAGGGAACTCATTAGATTAATACTAGACATATTTAACATATTTAAAATTATTAGATTAATCATATCTTAGACAAATTTTGTGTGGCTATGAATGATTGAAATCGACTTAGATCCATCTTAACTCCAAATCTGTCAAGCATCGAGAGGGATCAAAGCTCTTGAGGCACAACTTTTCCTTAATTTTTGCACTCAAAAAGAGGTTTGTGCCTTAAGAGATTTAATACCTCTCAACTCTTGATACAACCAAAATTAAGATGGATCTAGGTTTCCTATTATAAATCAACTTCAGAATATATAAGATTTTACAACATCCAAAACTTTTAATTTTATTGACTACATTAAATTGCAAACTTAATTCCTTAACTAGAATTAGAAAACCATGGGATGAAACATCATGTGCCACAAAACCACCAAAAACAAAAAATGTGTGCCAAAAACCACCAAAAATGGACATAAAAGACTACCCTTTTTCTTCCATGGGCTTCATCCTGGCCATCACACATGGGATTAGTCATGAAAAAAATATAACACATATCCAACAATATCATGATACACATGAGGCTACAAAAGAGATTCCAATAAATTTATTTTTCATAACATTGGACAAGCATCATTATTTTGCAAAAACCACACACTTTCCATTCGATTATCAATGGTTTTGCAATCTTTAACAAAAATATTATTGAGAAAAATGAATATCAATTTTTAGACCCAAATAATACGTATCCTTTACATAGTCTCCCATCTCAAACTTAGATGCATGTTCTCATTTTACATGTGTGTAAGATCGTTGCTATTGTTGATAAAAAGCATATCATTAATATACAAAGCAATAATTATGAAACCTTCTCTAATATTTGTTAATGTTAGTATTAGCCTTACCATGAATAAGATCAAGATCACGAAGGAGAGTATGCATTTTAACATACCATGATCTTGATACTTATTTCAACCAATACATGCTTTTTTAGTTTGCACACCAAATGTTTCGAGCCTTTGAATTCAAAACCTTTTGGTTGTTGCAGATAAGTTTATTCATTTAAATATGTATGACGAAAGGTTTTGACTTCTACTTGGGGTCTTTAGGTTATATGCAACAACAAATGTCAGTAATAACACTACATTGACAATTTTCACAACTACAACTTGAACTTTGTCCTTAGTTGGCACACCAAATGATTTCAACCTTTAAATTCAAACATTTTAGAAGAAATGTTTTGACATCAATTTGGGGAAACTTAAAATTATATGAAATCACAAAGGTCAATAATGTCCTTGCATTGACCATTTTCACAACTAGATAAAATGTTTTAGAAGTACAACTTAACCTTGTCTCTATCAATAGTACCATATTCCTCATTTTTTATTTATAAACCTACTTTCAACTAAGTACCATTCTCCCCTCAAAAAGTGGAGTCAAGTCTCATGTTTTATTTTTCAAGAAAGAAGCATATTCCTCCTCCATGGTGTTTTTTTTAATTTCTTGCAATTATTATTAATTATAACTTCCCTATATTTTTTAAGCTCTACAATGGTTGCTAAAGCACAAACACATCAAATATGATCAAAAGAAAAGAATACTTCCTCGCCTTCTTGATTCATCCATATGTTGAGCTTCTTAGCCATTAGGTTGATATTTTGTAGAACTTTCTAAGTCAACCTTTTATTTTGTTTGGGAAGAATCCTTGAGTTTTGGGAACTAAGATGCTCATAAACTACGTTGCGATGTTGGTGTATTTCATTTCTAGTGTTTCAAGAATAGACACTTTGAATCTCATTTTTTCATAAATTTGTGAGCTTCTTTTATTGACTATTTAAATTGTAAAAAAACAATAAATGCATCAATCCTTACCTTCAAAAAATCACTAAATGTTGCTCACAAAATTTTTAATAGACAATTATTGGGTGTAATGTTAAGACACTGGATCAATGTTAATATCATTGATTCAAAACCTGCCTAACCAATCATAAATATATAAATGTTTTCTACTTAAATCATTATTTTTTATTTATAGACCTACTTTCAAACTAAGTAACATTCTTTGTTCGAAAAGTGGAGTAAGTCTCATATTTTATTTTTCAAGAAAAGAAGCATATTCCTCCATGGTGTTTTTCTATTTCTTACGATTATCATTTATTATAACTTTGCTATCATTTTTAAGTTCTACAATGCTTGCTAAAGCACAAACACATCAAATGTGATCAAAAGAAAAAGAGACTTCCTTATCTTCTTGATTTATCCATATATTGAGCTTTTTTAGCCATTGAATTGACATTTTCTACAACTCTCTAAGTGAATCTTTCATTTTGTATGGGAAGAATTCTTGAGTTAAAGGTACTATGATGCTCATGAACTATGTTGCGATGTTGGTGTACTCTATTTCTAGTGTTCCAACAATAAACACTTCCTAAAGAAATCAGCATCTTCACCTTCATATTCAAATTCATTTTTCCGTAAATTTGTAAACTCATTTTAGTGACTATTTTAATTATTAAAAAACATTAAATGCAACAATCTTTATCTTAAAAAAATCACTAAATATTACCCCCACAAAATTTTAAATAGAAAATAACTAAATGTAAAATTAAAAAAATCTTCGATATTAAAAAAATTTATTCAAAACCTACCTAACCAATCATAAACAAATAATATATGTTTCCTACTTAAATCATCAATAATTATTATAAAATACTTCAGTTCAAAATGCATTCAATAAATTTTCATAAAATTAACAAAATAAAGAATATAACAAATTTACTTATCAATCAAAATTACAACTTTATTTAAATGGATTGACACTATAATTTAACTCTTACAAAATTGTTACTTGATTTCTCTAATATATAACTGAAATGGAATGTACTTTCTTTTTAATAACATTATATAATGAGTAATAATAAAATCAATTTAACAAAATATCCTTTTGAAAAAAAGACATTTTTATTGCTAATAACATTATTTAATAAAAATTAATGAAAATCAATTTAACAAAATATCCTTTTGAAAAAAAAGACATTTTTCTTGTTGGTTCATGAAAGCCTTGCATGTAGCACATTTTTCCCATAACAAACAGCACATCCTATATTCAACGGTTTTCATAGCAATTATTGATAGTCATATTGTTTATAGCAAATCTTGATATTGGAATTTATCTTTATCATCTTTACTTATTAATTATTTAAATTTTAAGTAATGATAACAACCTTATATTTAAGAAAATGTGAAATTGAACATGATAGCTTAACCGACTAAATGTCAAATATATCACATATTTATTTTATTATTATTCTATATTATAATTGTTTATTTTTATATGATTTGGATGTTTTCACTTCAAAGATGGATACAGAATCACATTTTAAACAACATACAATCCTAGGATGTATATGCATAAATGAAGCGGAAATAAACAACAATTATGAGAAGAAAAGACACAACATGTTGAGAATGGTGTTCACCCAGAGTGGGCTACATCTCTGAGCTCTGCTCAATGTGGGGGGGCCTCTTTCATGAATCTTCAACAAAAATCAAATTACATGCATGTACAAAAGACACCTTATACTTCCACTTACGAGGATGACCTGAAAATGAACATGTTTGCAAAAGAAATGGATTGCATTATTGAATTCCTGGGGAAAAATCGTGAAAAATGACTATAAACTTGACCCCTTTCTACTTCGATCAAAATTTGGACCTTCGGGAATCTCAAATATTCCCCAAAAATTATTTCCCGTTGGTTTGCTGGAATTGTGTTGCTCATATGACAAATCTGACTTCACCATTGCGCTCCTTGCGAAACACTTAGTAAAATGACTATAATGTCGGTATGGTTCTGAAACTGTCAAAATTTGGCCCTTAGGAAATCTTTTAGATTCCTCATGATTCCACAAAGATTCCTCTCTGAGTGTTGACTGAAGATTTTTTGCTCAAATACCATTATGCTCCTTGCAAAAAACTGAGTAAAATGAATATAAAGTCGGTTTGGTTCTGAAACTGTTAAAATTTGACCCTTAGAGAATCTTTTAGATTCCTCACGGTTCCATAAAGATTCCTCTTTGCAAGTTGACTGAAAATTTGTTGCTCATAGGGAAAATCTGACTTTACCATTGCACTCCTTGCGAAAAGCTAAGTAAAATGAGTATAAATTCAACCTAGTTTTGAAACTGTCAAAATTTGGCCCTTAGGGAATCTTTTAGATTCCTCGTGATTCCACAAAGATTCCTCTCTACAAGTTAACTGAAGATATTTTGCTGAGATGACAAATCTGACATCAGAACTACACTCCTTGCGAAAAAATGATTAAAATGAGTATAAAGTCGGTCTAGTTCTGAAACTGTCAAAATTTGGCTCTTAGGGAATCTTTTAGAATCCTCGGGCTTCCACAAATATTCATCTCTGTAAGTTGACTGAATATATGCTACTCAGATGAAAAATCTAACTTCACCATTGCACTCCTTACGAAAAGCTGAGTGAAATGAGTATAAAGTCGCTTGGTTATGAAACTGTCAAAATTTGGCCGTTAGGGAATCTTTTAGATTCCTCAAATATTCCCATGCCTCAGGATTCCACTCCTCAGTTTCCTTGCCCACTTAGGGTTCCACCTCTACATTGGATGTCATGCCCCCTGTTCCCTTGTGGCAAATATCAGTTTAAATAAAAAAAACTTGGTGTTAATTTTTAAGCCTACCTTCCTAGTAGAATGGTTAGCAGTATTAATTTGTTGGGTCGTTGGCCAATTTTAACTTTTTTGGGTTATTTTTTTTTATTTTTAAAAAATATGGACAAAATTCGTTGGCTGAAATTTTGGGTCGTCGAAAAAATTAAGTAGGCAACAATTTCATTAGTTCCAGCTGCTAGTTCCATTGCCGCAAAGTGCCAAATTGTTGCCACATTAATTTCCACCATATTTAGCCAGGCTTCCAAATTTAGTTGGCGCTCCGCTAACTTTAGCTAAGGGACCTAGTTGACCAAAACTTTGACTAGCTATAACTTTCGCATACAGTGTCGGATTGAGATGTCATTTGTGCCATGGGAAATCTTGTGACGATTTCTTCGATCTGATCCTAGTTTCATGGTAATCTAAGAACTTTTATTTTTGAGTCTTTCCTAAGCCTTTTTTTATCACTAAGTGTTTCGGGAGCCACCTGGATCATTCCGCCCCACTAATGATATTCGTCCTCCAAAACCATGAACATAATATGCAATCTACTATTTTCCCTTGTCTACACAACAAGTGCTCTGACAGGCCACACTTCCTTCTCCTTCACCTTTGTTCTTCGGAGACATAAGTGATGAGCTGACACCTACATCCTCTGCAAACCTGTCATACAATATTTGCAAACTACATGTTCAATTACATGACCAATCATGACCCAAGCATCCCCATACTTTCCAAGAGTTTATACGACACACTCTTTGGTCAAGTGTACATCATAATAGAAACCAATACCCCAACTATCAATAAAAAGAGGCCAAAACATCATTATGTTGCTTTCATAAGTGATGGAAAACACATCATCACTTTTACAATCATTTCACAACATATGATTTACAATAATATGACAAGCTACTATATCTAATAAAACCATCTCTCACTCAACAAAGTGAATGGGTCATCTCCCTATGGTTGATTCACTTGTTGAACATCTTCACCAACTGGTTTCTTCATAGGTTCTTTCTGGGCATGGAGTATCTAACATGTGGCTCTTTGGTGTCCATCCTCATTGCAGTAACTACAATGATTCTTTCTCCTCCAAACTTTATGGATCATCTTGGAACGCTTATTCCTGGTGCGCCTCTGATAAGTGCCCGTGGAATCCTCACTATCACTGGAATGTGATGAAGTGCTCTCATCATCTATCGTTGGTTGGTCATTGGTTGTCTTGGAGCATTCCCCAATCTTTTTTCTGACATAACCAAGTCCTGCATAACGAGGTAATTCCTCCAATTTGATGGGATTCACAATGCATTGGCCATTAATGTCGAGGCCCTTTCCTTGATACCCCATTTTCTTCAACAATTTTGATCCAATTCATGTAATGTGTTTCTCAAAAGTAGCGAAATCATCATCATAAAAAGAAAATGAAATTAAAGAATCACTTTTTACCTCATGCTTGTTATTCTACAACACCAAGGCCTCCTCCTTGGCTTGTAACTGATGCTGCAACCTTTGTTTCTCCTCCTCTTCTTTTTGTAGGAGTCTCTTTAGTTCAGCATTCTCCGCTTGAATTATTTGGTTGATCTCTTCAAGTTCTTGGAGCCATGCAGTCTTTGGTTCCCTTCTCACCTTTGGCACAATGTCTGTTGAAATATTTTTCTCATCGCCTAAATCAGAACCTAAGTCAATAGGTCCACCTTCTGCAATCCCAAGAGCTGCAATCTTCATTTCATCACTTGAGTCTGATCCCAGGTCAATTGGTCCAACACCTGAAAATCCTACAGCTGTGATCTTTTCATCATCCTATTATTCTAATTCTTGGTCTTGTTGCACAGTTGCAACTGCCTTCTGCTTCTCTTTTTTGTCATTCCTCTTAGGCCTCAATTTTGGATGTAGTTTCCAACAATTTTTCTCATCGTGCCCTTCTTTCTCACAATGAGTACAAGATCGCTTCGCTTCCTTTCTCTTAGTTGTTGTTGCCCTCTTTGGACGATCTTCTTTATCATGCTTACCCCTGCTTTCAATATGTACAACCTTCACACTAGCTTCATCAAGAGTTTTAGGTTCAATTAATAACAATGAATGACACAAATAGCTATGCAAAGAGCCAATATACTTCATCAATGTCTCAAGCGTGTCTAGTTGAACATTCAATGATAATTCTTGTTTCCTAAACTCCTCTATAAAATTTTGAACAATTTGACCTTTACTTTGTTTCAAATGTTGCCATTCCATCATGGCCTTCTGTCTGTAACCCAATGGGTAAAACTGTCCTCTTAAATCAGAAACGAACTCAGAACAAGATGAAAGAAGTTTACGACTACTCTTACCACCTTTCTGCAACTTGCCTTCCCACCAGACGAGAGAAGTGCCACTCAATCAAAGGGATGCTAGTTGGATCTTGGCTTCATCCTCTTTGATTCGTTGGATGCGGCAATATACTTCAACCTGTCTAATCCAGTTATCTATATTTTCTGCATTAGATTCTCCACTAAACACAAGCAGATCAAACTTGACATCTAACTTGAAAAAGGGTTTTTTTATGAGTTTTTCTACCTCTAGAATGACGAGAAGAGAAAGAAGAAGAAATTTCGCTGGAAGATGGAGAGGGAGGTTCAGGAGGCTCTTCTCCTCCTCCTTCACAATTCACCGAGGCATGATCATCTGGTCCTTCCTTCTTCTCTAGTTTCGCCATTGTCTTCTCATACTTTGCAAACAATTTGTCCACTTTTTTTGCCATGACGTAGAATGCCTTGCGATAGTTTCTCTCTTCCTCCAATTGAGCATCTTCGTCTTCCATTTTCTCGTCTCGTGTTGCATGCCCTGCTTCTAGATCAAAGGACTTAAGTTTTCCTTCACCTCTTTGGAGCTTTGCCCTGGTTATCATACACTTGTAATTCACATCAATAGAAGACCCGCTATGATACCAAACTTGATCCAAATATTTTCATTTCAAAGATGCATATAGAATCACATTTTAAAGAGCATGTAACCAGAAGATGCATATACATAAACGAAGTGGAAATAAACAACAACCATGAGAAGAAAAGACACGACAAGTTGATAATGGAGTTCACCTAGTGTGGGCTACGTCTCCGGGCTCTGCTCAATGTGGGGAGGCCTCTTTCATTAATCTTCAATAAAAATCAAATTACTTGTGTAGTATACCTAGGGGAGATAATATGGGGTACCTCCCTCTACACCCCATATTATCCCCCCTAGGTATATTACAACATGCATGTACAAAAGATGCCTTATACCTCGACTTCCGGGGATGGCGTGAAAAGGCACACCTATGTTGAAGAAACGGACTCCACCAATGAATTCTTGGTGAAAATTTGTGAAAAAAGACTGTAAACTTGATGCCATTCTGCTTCAATCAAAATCTGGACCTTTGGGAATCTCAAAGATTCCCCAAAGTTTTCTTCTCACTGATTTACTGGAATTTTGTTTCTCAGATGAAAAAATTGACTTCACTGCGCTCCTTGTGAAAAACTGAGTAAAATGAGTATAAAGTAGGCCTAGTTCTGAAATTGTCAAAATTTGGCCTATAGGGGATCTTTTAGATTCCTCATGATTCTAAAAATATTCCTCTCTTCAAGTTGACTAAAGATCTGTTGCTCAGATGACAAATATAACTTCACCATTGTGTTCCTTGTGAAAAACTAAGTAAAATGAGTATAAAGTCAGCCTAGTTCTGAATCTGTCAAAATTTGGTCCTTAGGGAATCTTTTAGATTCCTCATGAGTCCACAAATATTCCTCTCTACAATTTGACTAAATATCATCTGCTCATATGACAAATCTTACTTCACCACTTGCTCCTTGTGAAAAACTGAGTAAAATGACTATAAATTCAGCCTGGTTCTGAAACTGTCAAAATTTGGCCCTTAGGGAATCTTTTAGATTCCTCATGATTCCACAAAGATTCCTCTCTGCAAGTTGAATGAATATCTGTTGCTTAGATGAAAAATCTGACTTCACCACTGTGCTCCTTGCGAAAAACTGAGTAAAATGAGTATAAAGTTGACCTGGTTCCAATACTCTCAAATTTGGCCCTTAGGGAATCTTTTAGATTCCTTATGATTCCACAAATATTCCTCTCTGCAAGTTGACTAAAGATACGTTGTTCAGATGAAAAATATGACTTCACCAATGCGCTCCTTGCAAAAAATAAGTAAAATGAGTATAAAGTCAACCTGGTTCTGAAACTGTCAAAATTTGGCCCTTAGGGAATCTTTTAGATTCCTCACATATTCCCCGGTTTCTGTGCCCGCTCAAGATTCCACCTCTGTATTGGGTTTTGTTCCCTCTAGTCCCTTGTGGAAAATATGTGTTTAAATAATAAAAAATGGCGTTAAATTTTAAGTCTGCCTTCCTGGCAGTGTTAATTTGTTGGGTCATTGGCCAATTTTATTTTTTTTGTTATTGTTTTTATTTTTAAAAAATATGGACAAAATTCATTCGCTGAAATTTTGGGGTCAAGGAAAAATTAAGAGTGTGACAATTTCATCAGTTCTGACCAGTGGAAACTGTCACCGCAAAGTGCCAAATTGTTGTCTCATTAATTTCCGCCAAATTTAGTGGCTCCACCAGATTTAGCCGAGCTTCCAAATTTAATTGGCGTTCAGCTAACTTTAAGCCAAGGGTCCTAGTTGACCAAAACTTTGATTGGCCATAACTTTCGCATACGATGTTGGATTGAGGTGCTGTTTGTGCCACTGGAAATCTTGTGACAAGCACTTTGTTTTGACCCTGGGTTCATAGTAATCCAAGAATTTTTATTTTTGAACCTTTCCTGGGCCCTCTTTGACCACTGAGTGTTTTTTGAGCCACCTGGATCACTACATAACTTTAAAGATCATCATATATAAAATAGATATATAACTTTAAAGATCATCATATATATATATATATATATATATATATATATATATATATATATATATATATATATATATATATATATATTTGTAAGTTGTCCAAGTCTTGTAACATGCTTTTTTAATTACATGTGTAAGAGTTAAAAAAATAAAAATCTTTTTAATTAGCAAATACTTGAAATTCCATACTTTAGTGTTGAATTGCCTTATTGAATTGTTACCAAAAGATTAATAAACTTAATAACCCTCAATTCACATAACCTCCTCGGTGACCTTCACTTTTAATTTCCCTAAGTGAAGTGGCAAAGAGTATCAGATCGAAGCAGGAGAACATTAAAGACCCCCAAGCAAAGTCAAAGAAAGCGGTGAAGCCATTTAATGGCTCTCAGATCATAGTTAATGCACATCAAAACCACTCAAGAGTAGGGGATAAAATCCCAAAGCACAGTTATGGCTAAATGAACAGCACAGAGCCATAAGGACAGATATTAACTCATTTTGATGCAGCTACCTCCAGCGCAGCTCATGAGATATTTTATGCATTAATTTCAGGACAAGATTAGGTTAAAAAACTCACTTCCCTCAGACCTATTTAAGGTCTATTGTAATAAGATATTTTTAGATATTTTCCCTATATAAACCACCCTAATTCATTGTTTAAAGGGTTGGTTGGTTGATAATCCTCATTCTGGACTCGCACTGTATGTTTGAGAATTTCTATAATCAAAGACTGCTGAAAATCTTGGAGGATGGACTGTTTGTTGTGTTATTAATGGCTAAAGAGTGAAATATAGAATTCTTGTGCTGCTACATGGCCCAATAAGTGTTTCTTACCTTTGGTTTCAATTTATATATGTTTATATCATACACATATCACCATCTAAGTTACAGAAAGAAAGATTAGCTTAGAATTTGCTTGGCCGCACTCTATGCTCAGTTTCTGTGACTTCTATATGTTTTCTTCTGATTTAGGCATAAATATGAATTCCTCATGGCTCATATTTGCTCTATTTCATTCATGTATGACTGTTATTTAGGAATTCTTGACTGCTCCTATATATAGTTCACTCACCTTCCCTCTGTTAAGTTGAATGAGAGATTCTTAGTTGCCTTTCATTCCTTAGCCTTCATTTCATCCTTTTTAGCTTGAATGATTGTTTCATGTGTAGCTATCCTGCTCTATATTCCTCTTGTGACCAAGAAAACGCACCAGCAGCCCTACTCCATGACTGCATGCCCAATGGTTTGAACCTCTCACATTATGCATGCCCCCCTACTTGAAAACATCAATCATCCCACCAAAATCAAAACAAAACCCATGTACACCATAACTAGCCTAAAATCAACCCAAAACAAAGTTAAATCATAAAGAGAGAGCCCTCTCTGACTGTAGGTAGGCTAGGACCTGCAGCCCAAAGATTGGTTTGTGGTTACCTCGGCCGTATCCCTTAAGGAGCCAAGGGACAACCTGAGTGATAACATCATTGGCGACTCCGCTGGGGACAATCCTCAGATAATTTCACAAATCAAGTTGGAAAGCTCCACTGGGGAACTTATTCAGAAAATTCCAAAAAACAAGTTAGAAGCTGGCTCCCAAGAAGAAAACACATAATACCAGGTCAAATCCAGACCCAAATCCACCAGCTGTTTTAAAAATACGAATTTAATCTCTAGAAACCTTAGCAAACAAAAACAAGAAGTGTTTGCAGATTCTAGTCCTGAAACAGTTTAGCCAAGCTGTTTTCCAACCCCTGTTAAAGTTTTGTTTCGTTCAACCCCTAATTCCCCTTGTTCATCATCCACCTCTCCAAGCACCTTTTCCACACCTCCATTCACTGTGCATACTACCACTACCACCATTGTTATTACAGCTGTCCCAGCTGTTCCAGTCGTTCCACTTATCGCTGTAAATATGGCTAACAGATATGCACCTTTACAGTTACCTGCAAATCCAGGGGCTATGCCTCAGGACTATCAAACCAAAATCACATATTTTTATGCTACTGGTTCTGGCACAACTCGGAAACATACCAAGAAAATGCAAGACTATTTTGAGAGTTACGAAATAGATGATGATAGTGTAAGAATGAAGATTTTTGTCCAGAGTTTGTCAGGAGATGTAGGGCCTTGGTTTAAAGCACTTGCCGCAAATTCCATAGCTGACCCAGAGGCCCTTTACCAAACATTTCTTAACAGATGGGAGAAGAAGAAAGACCCTCTGCACATATTATCCGAGTATGACACTATCAAAAGAGGCCCTCAAGAAGCTGTCTTAGACTATTGTGCCAGGTTTAACAATGTTTACAACGCTATTCCACAAAACCTGAGACCTCCACCTGATCTTGCTTTATACAAATTCCCTGATGGATTTGATTCAGACATGGATTATCAGTTAAGGGAAAGAGCCCCTCAAACCTTAGCAGACATGCAGAATGTAGCTGTTAGTGTGGAGGCAAATCTGATTGCCAAGCGAAATAGGGCAAGAGCTGAGAGAAGAACCACTTTCAAAGATGAAACTTCAGCCTTTGAGCAAAAATTGGACACAATCATCAAAGGTATGGACAGCTTTGAAAATAGAATGGGAACTATTGAAAGAAAAACCTCATGGGAAGGATAGCAAAACAATCCTATCAGAAATCCGAACTTTAGGAAAAATCAGAACCCAAACGTTGGAAGGGAAAGTCCTGACCATGATATAAGACCTCCTTTTCGAAAACTATGCTGAAGCATCCACATCTAGTGAGCAGGTAGAGGACACTCACATAAACTTGATGGGTTTGAAAAGTGAACAACAAGTATTTCTAACCCAAGAAGACCAAGATAACCAAGAAATAGATCAATTTCAGACCAAGTCTGGAGAATCCTTTGACTTCAAACAAGGCTATGATTCAGCCGTCTACGAAGTCCATAAACAATACAAATTGAGAACAAGAACCATTGATGTGTCTGATCCCATCAAGCCAAAGGATGCCAAGCTAGCTAAGAAAGTAAAGGACAAGGTCGCTATCACAGAACCTGCTAATAAAACAGACCCAAAATTAAAAGAAATGACCATAGAGGATGTATCTGACATGCAGCCCTTTGATAACCAGCCTTTTGTATCCTTTCCCTTAAAGGACAATATACATAGCACTCCTCAAAGCCTTCCCAAAACAGAACAATCTCAAGAAATCACTGATAGCCAAGAGAAGATCACTGAAGATACAATTGAAAAGGGAAAATCTGCCAGTCACAATACTAAAACAAAGTCAGAAAAACCATTTGATTTAGAAGCAGAAATTGGTAAATTAAAGGTATCTATTCCTCTCTCTCAGCTTGCCAAACATGATGTGTACAGACAACAAATCAAAAGACCACTGCAAATGCCAGAGAACAGGGATGATGTTAATGTATTAGATAATCAACTTGAATTACTTTTTGGCCCTGAAGTCAATGGTAGATCAGGACATGGAGCCATTCTACCCTTTTATGTCAGTTTGCACATTCATGATAAAGTGTTGCAAAATGCTATGTTTGATTTAGGTGCTTCACACAATCTGATGCCCAAAGCTGTAATGGAGAAGCTAAACCTTGATGTCACTAGACCCTACAAAGACTTATTCTCATTTGATTCTAGTCAGGTCAAGTGTTTAGGCTTAATCAAAGACCTTTGTGTGTCTTTAGTCCAATTTCCCAACAAAACGATCCTAATGGACGTGGTAGTTGCTGACATTCCACCAAAGTATGGCATGCTCTTATCAAGATCTTGGGGAGAAAAACTCCAAGGATCTCTCCAGCTAGACCTCTCCTATGCCACTATTTCAGTCTTTGGACAACTAAAGAGACTGTATAGAGAAACACTGATGAAGTATGTGGTAAGTAGTGAGGAAAAACCCCAAAACTTTCCCATTTACTCAATCCATTTTGATATGGATTCCTTTATATTGTTCAATGATGATAGCTGCCCTCTCACTGATGAGAAGCCTTTGCCTTTACAACAAGAAACATGTATCAATCAAGAGTTGGTTGCCCATACCTCTCAAACTATTAAAACAATTAGTGCAACCAACATACAAGAAAAACCACATGAAGCACAAAATCTAGGTCCGCCCAATCCTAAAATGACTGAAACTCTTAATACTAACCACAAGCAAGAAATCACATGGTATTTAGAGTTTGATGGGTCCGTTAACAAGCTAGGAGAAAGGGCAGGAATATGGATTCACAATACACATAACAGCCATGCAGAGGGTCATGCTTACAAACTAAACTTCAAATGCACCAATAACATGGCAGAGTATGAGGCTCTCTTATTAGGCCTTAAACTGCTCAAAGCTCTAGGAGCTGCAAAAGTGTCCATTCTAGGTGACTCCGATTTGATCATTCAACAAATGAAGGGTAACTTTGTTACTAATGACAATAGGCTGAGAGCTTATAGGTCTGCTGCCACAGAAATACTCAATTCCTTCACCGAATCCAAGCTTGCTAAGATTTCTAGAAACCATAACATGCATGCTCATAGTCTAGCTACTTTTGCTAGCACTTGCAAGCTGCCCTTTGAACCCAATTACCACTTTACTGCTGAGATAAAGCATAGGCCTATTGTGCCTAACAATATCAAAGATTGGCAAGTGTTTGAGGATGATGCTCAAATCAACAATTTTCTTACCTTACAGCAAGAATTCTCAAGCTCAAACATTGATGAAGATGCCATGGATGACCCACAACAGCAAATGAGCCAAAATGAGCAAACTATAACAGCCAAAGTAGCAAATCAAATGCTGCACCCAACCATTTTTGATGAGAAAAACATGCAAGAGCTGAAACAAATGCATTTAGATGAAATAGCTGAAGCAGAGGCCGAAGTCTTTGATTTAAAAGACAATTTTCTACCTGCTAGCCTCACTCCATTAGAAGACATATTTGATTCAAACAATGTCCCCAAAAAGCCAAAGATGCAGCCCTTAAATGCTGTTGTGGAAGATTGTAATATTGGGACAGCAGAGAAGCCCAAAATGATTAAACTGTCCAAGTCTTTGCCTCCCGATCAAAAACCAAAATATGTTGATTTATTTAAAGAGTTTCAAGATGTATTTGCCTGGAGTTATGAGGACCTTAAGTCCTATGACACCTCTGTTATTCAACATACCATTCCCTTAAAGCCAAATCAAAATCCCTTCAAATAGAAACTAAGGAGAATCAATCCTGTGCTTCTCCCTTTGGTTGAGAAAGAAGTGAAAAGAATGTTTGAAGCTGGTATCATAGCACCCATTAGATTTTCAGAATGGGTATCCAATCTTGCTCCCATAAGGAAGAAAACAGGGGAGATTAGACTATGCGTGGACTTGAGAAATCTGAACCAAGTCTCCCTTAAAGATCACTACCCACTGCCAAAAATGGACCACATTCTACAAAGAGTAGTGGGGTCCTCAAGAATTTCGTTGCTAGATGGATTTTCAGGGTTTAATCAAATACTTGTTCAGCTGGATGACCAAGACAAGACAACCTTTACAACACCATGGGGAACATTTAAGTATGTGAAGATGCCTTTCGGACTAAATAATGAAGGTGCTACCTTTCAAAGGGCCATGGACATTGCATTTGCCAAAGAAATCCATGATTTCCTAGTGGTTTACCTTGATGATCTTACTCCTTTCTCAAAATCTGATCAAGAGCACCTAAAACATTTGAGACAAGTGTTCCTAACATGTAGGAAATATGGCATTTCCTTAAATCCTAAAAAATCTCTCTTCGGCCTAGAAGAAGGCAAATTGCTAGGCCATATCATTTCAAAAGATGGGATTAGAATTGATCCTGAAAGAATTCAAGCCATCCTTCAAATCCCTTATCCAAGAAACATCAAAGAATTGCAAGCATTCCTAGGAAAGATCAATTTCCTAAGGATATTTATCCCAAACTTGGCCGAGCTGATAAGAATGCTAAATAACATGTTAAAGAAGGATTCCAAGGTAAAATGGACTTTAGAGGCCAAGTAAGCCTTTGAGGGCATAAAATCTGCCTTAACCCAAGCCCCAGTCCTCACAAGCCCTCAATTTGATAAAGATTTCATCATTTTTTCATTTGCGTCTGAACACACCATTGCTGCTGTCCTTTTGCAGAAAGATGATCAGGGAAATGAAAAGATAATTGCATTTTTCAGCCGAGCCCTTAGAGATGCACCCTTGAAGTACCAAATCATGGAGAAGCAAGCATATGCCCTTGTTAAAGCAATCAAAGATTTCAGAATTTACATTTTATATTCACATGTGATTGCTTATGTACCAAATGTTGTTGTAAAAGACATATTAACTCAAGAGGGCATAGAAGGAAAAAGAGGCAAATGGATTGCCAATATCTTTGAGTATGACATTGAGATAAAACCCACCAAGCTGATAAAGGGACAAGGTTTAGCCAAATTGATGCCCGAAACGAATTTTCAAGCCTTAGACATTAATCAACTGGACAATGAATAGGAGCTGGCGACTCCACAGATCAGTCAAGATTTTTTGCAATCCCCATGGTATGCTGATATATGTTTTATATTGTTAAACCTGTGTGCTCCTCCAGGGCTGTCCAGAACCAAAAAGAGATTTTTAAAGATGAAAGCATCAAAGTTTTGTGTCTTAGATAGTGCCCTGTTTTGGAAAAATCATGAAGGAATATTGCTGAATTGTCTAACTATGAATGAAACTGACAGCGTCATGAAAGAATTCCATGCAAGGGACTGTGGAGGGCACTTATATTGGAAGTCCATTGCTGATAAGATACTCAGGGCTGGTTTCTATTGGCCCTCTTTGTTTGCTGATGTGAGAAAGTTTGCTGTTTCATGCCACAAATGCCAAACCTTTGAAGGCAAAAGAAAGCTTCTACCCTTGCCCCTTAGACCCATTTCAACCGAGAAGCCTTTTCAACAATGGGGTCTTGACTTCATTGGAGAAATCCATCCATCCTCTTCTGGCCAGCATAAGTGGATTCTAACAGCCACATATTACTTGACCCAGTGGATTGAAGCCATCCCATGTAGGCAAGCCAATGATTCCACTATCATCCAATTCCTTGAAACCAATATTTTGTCCAGATTTGGCTGTCCTGAGAAGATCATCACAGATAACGCCGCTACCTTCAAATCCAAGAAAATGATTAGTTTTTGCCACAAATTCCACATTACCTTATGTCACTCCACGACCTATTACCCTCAAGGTAATGGCTTGGCCGAATCATCCAACAAGAGTTTGGTTAACATCATTAAGAAAGTCTTGGAGGAGAACAAGAAGAACCGGCACAAAAAGCTTGTAAATGCCCTATGGGCAGACAGATTGTCAACCAAGAGATCCATTGGGATGAGCCCATATGAGTTAGTCTATGGCATGGAGGCCAAGTTCCCCTCTTCTTTGGGAATCCCTGTTATCAAATTACTGCAAGAGATTCAGGCGGAGCCAAATGATATCCAAAGAAGAATAAACCAAACCATCCATTTGCAGCAAACAAGAGAGCAAGTGTACGACAGAGCTCAGATTTTATAGGAGAAGCTCAAGAAAATGTTTGACAAAAGAACCAAGGCTGAAGATTTCTGCATAGGCAACAAAGTCTTAAGATGGGATTCAAGAAGAGAGGACAAAGGAAAGCATGGCACATTTGATTTCCTATGGAAAGGCCCCTTTATTATTTCTGTTGTTCAAGGTAACAACACATATTTTCTGAAGAATTTGGATGGCATCACAGCTGAAGAAGGCCCTGTCAATGACCAAATGCTAAAGCACTATCATGATCCCGTTTGGTGAAGGCAACACAGTTCTGTATACCATCTGTACATTAATATTTGAACTTTCAGCACCTTTTGGTATGTAGCAGGCCAATAAGAGGGAACAACTCGGCAAATTTTGAAGGAAAGATCAAAGGAAGATCTATTTCAGATCTCTGTTTTTGAAATAATTACAAAGAAGTGCTCAAGCAGATTTCAATATGTTTACAAGCACCCAAAAGGCAAGAAGCAGAGTTGTAATGTTTCAGCAATTTAGCTCGAAGGGATACTGGATATCAGCTTATAAGAATTTAGTCAAAGGCATTAAGAAGAAGGAGAATCTCAGTTTACAGCAACAATTGAAGATCAAAGGCATTCTGACCTACTGTTCTTGGCTTTTTATCCTGAAAAAACCATCCCCAAGTGGAGCCACTGTTAGCCTCCTATTGCAATAGGTTTCATATTTCATGATTGACTGTTTTACATGCCAAATATGTCATCTTTTCATGCTGCAAGGTTCCATATTTCCAAGAAGTTCCATTTTGAAGAATCATACCATTTTTGAAGAGTTGTACAGTTAAGGGAAAGCCAAACAGCTTAATCTTGGCCTCCCTAGGTTTAAATTGCTTGTTTTAGAAGATAGAGAATGAATATCTATCCAAACAGCTTAAGCTTGGAAGATGAGTAGATAGGCAGAGAAACAAGGGCGCTCAACTGTTTAATCTGAGCCCCGGAAGAGATAAGGGTACATTTAGATAGGAGGGTAGTCAAAAGAAAAGAAGATAATCAGGGTCTGCAAGTCTAAGTGCACCCAAACCAAAAAGAAGAAAAAATGTTAGGTAAGTAGGCTGGGTAAGTAGTTTTGAGGTTGCAGAATGAATAAGTGTGATCAATTTTGTATCTCAAAGTGTTATTTTACTTCAGATCACAAGTGCAAGGCAATTTTCCCTTGGAGCAGCTCAAGCGAGGCATGACTAACTCCCCCTTCTTCTTGTTCCCCAAATCATTCACTAACCTCCCCAAAGAGGTCAAGATCTGCTTGATATATCTTAAGTTTCATCATTTGTCATATCATTTCCTAAGTCAAGATCTGCTTTGCTTAAAGGATGCTTACATTTCTTATACAGGTCTTGTTTCCCTCTTAAAGCCTAAGATTTCTATCCTTAGCGCTTTCTTTGCAAAATTCATATTAACTCCTAACTCTATTATGTAAATCCCTCCTTATTTCCCCTTCCCATACTAAAAAATAGTAAAAATCCCCATTATTTACATATCCCCTCCTCTGGTTGAAATATAACCATAAATATTGCTTGGGAATTACTAAGTTTACTTGAAACTTAGTAAGAACCCTCATTTTGCTCAAAAACCATCTTCCTAAGGTGTTTGGACTCCTTCCAAACACAAAACCCCCCTTCAAATGCTATCGGACCCCTTCCGATGCATTAAGGACCCTTCCTAAAGCTTGAAAAATCTTCATCCGATGCACTAAAACCCATCTCCGATTGCATTAAGCCTTCTTCCGATCACATTAGGCCTTCGCCGATTAACAAAACATTTCTCCGATCCGTATCCCCCTCCCTCCGACGCGATATCGCTGTCGGAGGTGGCAATGACTTTGTTGGCCCATATATATTCACGCTCCAATGGAAAACTGCTGATCGCGACTTCGCAATCGGCAGTCGCAAGGTTTTTGTACCTATATATATATATATATATATATATATATATATATATATATATATATGTCCCCCTCTCATCCACCGATGCGATATTACTATCGCACCCGAAAGCATATCGCATCGTGATCCACTCATTATCGTAATCGCATCATTTATCCATATATACCTCCGCTTCACCGTAAAACTTGGTTATATTGCAAAGCTTAAGTTTTACTGCTAACCTCATTTTACCTCAATATATGGAATTTTTGCAATGTTTCCCATTTTCGAACAGCCGCATGCCTTATCGCTTTTCCGATATCGGCGATCGCTCCCATCACATCGCATATATAAAAGCCATTGCCCCCTGTCCCCGCCGATTGCCGATCGTCGATTTAATCCCTGCCGTACTGCCACGTCACCTTGCCACGTCACTGCCGTACCTGGACCCACCACTAACGTCATGCTGAGGTCATCACTGGAAGAAGGCGCGAAGGGCGAAAATCGCAGCAAAGGATGCCTGAAACAAGAAACAGAGGCAGTTTTCGATGCGCTAATCGCGCATCGCTAAGAAAAAATGATCAAAATGGAAGGCCACCTGTTGCTCGGCTACCAGCAGGCTCGAAAATTCGCAGTTTGACAAGATTTCTTCATTTATGTTCATATTCAAATCGGCTAGCGCCGATAGCATTCCAGAGGCCACAGAAATCATTTGCAGCAGCCGTTTTTGTCTTGAAAGGGCAGAAAAGGAGCGATTTGACAGTTTTAAGCACATCAAGGGAGAGAAAATGGCCCGATTCAACTGTAAAAGAGTATTAGAGGAAAGATGAAGCCCAGATTAAATTGAAGAGTATCAGTGAAGCGGCAAAGAGTATTAGATTGAAGCAGGAGAACATTAAAGGCCCCCAAGCAAAGTCAAAGAAAGAGGTGAAGCCATTTAATGGCTCTCAGATCATAGTTAATGCACATCAAAACCACTCAAGAGTAGGGGATCAAAGCCCAAAGCACAGTTATGGCTAAATGAACAGCACAGAGCCATAAGGACAGATATTAACTCATTTTGATGCAGCTGCCTCCAACGCAGCTCATGAGATATTTTATGCATTAATTTTAGGACAAGATTAGGTTAAAAAACTCACTTCCCTCAGACCTGTTTAAGGTCTGCTGTAATAAGATATTTTTAGATATTTTCCCTATATAAACCACCCTAATTCATTGTTTAAAGGGTTGGTTGGTTGATAATCCTCATTCTAGACTCGCACTGTATGTTTGAGAATTTCTATAATCAAAGACTGCTGAAAAGCTTGGAGGATGGACTGTCTGTTGTGTTATTAATGGTTGAAGAGTGAAATATAGAATTCTTGCGCTGCTACATGGCCCAATAAGTGTTTCTTACCTTTGTTTTCAATTCATATATGTTTATATCATACACATATCACCATCTAAGTTACAGAAAGAAAGATTAGCTTAGAATTTGCTTGGCCGCACTATATGCTCAGTTTCTGTGACTTCTATATGTTTTCTTCTGATTTAGGCATAAATATGAATTCCTCATGGCTCATATTTGCTCTATTTCATTCATGTATGACTGTTATTTAGGAATTCTTGACTGCTCCTAGATATAGTTCACTCACCTTCCCTCTGTTAAGCTGAATGAGAGATTCTTAGTTGCCTTTCATTCCTTAGCCTTCATTTCATCCTTTTTAGCTTGAATGATTGTTTCATGTGTAGCTATCCTGCTCTATATTCCTCTTGTGACCAAGAAAACGCACCAGTAGCCCTACTCCATGACTCCATGCCCAATGGTTTGAACCTCTCACACTATGCATGCCTCCCTACTTGAAAACATCAATCATCCCACCAAAATCAAAACAAAACCCATGTACACCATAACTAGCCTAAAATCAACCCAAAACAAAGTTAAATCATAAAGAGAGAGCCCTCTTTGACTGCAGGTAGGCTAGGACCTGCAGCCCAAAGATTGGTTTGTGGTTACCTCGGCCGTATCCCTTAAGGAGCCAAGGGACAACCTAAGTGATAACAGGATTCATTAGTTGGAGGTCTATTTCAGGATTCAAAACCTTCAAGAGGATGACATAAATATTCAGTTAGCTTCCTTTGAGAAAGGAGGGTGCAACACTAGTATGGTGGGAATCAAAGACCCAAGAGGAGATTAAAAAACATGGTAAGATCTCAATTTATTGGAATGATTTCATTGCTACAATTAAAAGACAATTCTACCCTCTAGCTTATATGCACAAAGCCATCATGAATTGGCATAACTTTAGACATCTAAAAGGTCAAAATGTGCAATATTACACTCAAGAATTCATAAAAAGGTCTCTGATGTTAGGTGTAGATTCACAGTCACAGGACACTTTGCTGAAGTACATACGGGGTTTACACAGTTACCTTAGGAATACTATATTAATGTTCAATCCCAATAATATAGATGATGTGTGTGTGCAAGGCACTCATCTTGAGGTATGAGGGAAAAACCCTCCAGAAGAAGGTAGTAAAAATCCATTTAAGAGTAAGGGAAAAGAAAAGGCTTTCAAAGGTAAGGAAAAGAAAATAGCGTCTATCAAAAAAGAAGGAGAGAAAATTACATGCAAACACTGTTCCAGAGAGGGTCACGATGAAGATCACTGTTGGAAGCTTCATAAATAACAACAAGGGAAAACAAAAGACAACTGCAACCACTCAATAGGATTTGGGATCCGATTGGGGCGATGAAATTAAAATCACAACCATGGGGTTAAAAGAAAAAGAATCCATTGCCAGCACTAGTTCTTCAAACTCGTAAAATGAACCTCCAAATGAAAAGAGGAGAATAGAACTGTTTCACATAAGGGTGATCTCAAAACCTAATAAGATTGATATGTTATTCGATAGCGGTTCTCAAGCCAATCTTATCTCTGAAAACATTGTCAAGAGTTTAAATCTGGAAACTGTTCCACATCATAAACCGTATCCACTTGGATGGGTATGTGACAATGCACAATTGCAGGTTACTAGAAAGTGTAAATTGAGATTCGCTATTACTGCAAATTTCATAGATGAAGTGGAGCTTGACGTTGTGCCATTAGATATCTGTGGCATGGTTTTGGGTAGCCCGTACCTTTATGACAGAAAATCTATCTTCCATCGACATGAAAATAAATATCATTTATTCAAAAATGGAGTAGAATATATTGTGAGAGCTCACAACAAGAAAACAAATCTTTCACTTGTTAATGCAGGGCAGATGAAAAGACTAGTGAATTCAAGCAAGAATTTTGTGCTTCTCATGATCAAACCCAAAAATGATGTTGATAACGAAGCTTTTAAAGGTTGTGATTCAAATTTGAAATATGAATTGGTTGACATAGTTAACAAATATGACGAAATGTTTCAGGAACTAAAGGGATTACCTCCCAAGAGAGGAATCCAACATGAGATACAGTTGCAACAATATTGTCCTCTTCCTAACATTGGCATGTACAGGATGTTAGTGATGGAAAGCGCAAAAATTAAGACGCAAATCCAAGAGTTGTTGAATAAAGGGATCATCAGACCATCTTCCTCACCTTGTGGTTCACCTATTGTCTTGGTGCCAAAGAAGTATGGAACATGGCGCATGTGTGTGGATTTTCGCACATTAAACAAAATCACGGTAAAGAATCGTTACCCACTGCCTCGAATAGATGATTTACTAGATCAATTGAAAGATGAAAAGTATTTTACTATCTGAAATTAAGAAGTGGCTACCATCGAATTATAATAGTTGAAGGAGACATTTGGAAGACAATGTTAAAAAAAAACATGTTTTGCTTGAATGGCTGGGTATGCCGTTTGATTTATGTAATGCTCCTGCTACATTCATGCGTGTGTTGAATGATGTGTTGAGGCCATTTCTTGATGAATTTGTCATAGCCTGCTTAGATGACATCTTAATTTTCAGTAAATCTCATGATGAACATGTCATGCATGTAAGAAAAGTGCTTGATGTCTTGAAAACATAACAGTTGTATCTTAAGATGTTAAAGTGTGAGTTTGGAAAGACGTATTTAGTTTATTTGGGTCATATTTTTGGAGGAGGTGAGTTGAAAATAGATCCCTCCAAGGTTGATGTCATTGTAAATTGGCCAAGGCCCAAGCCAGTTATAGAGGTAAGAATTTTTCTAGGAGCAACCCAATATTGGAGGAAATTCATCACTAATTTTTCTCTTATAACAATTCCTTTGCATGCATTGATCAGTGTTAAAAAGGTTTTTCAGTGGGGAGGCAAACAACAAAAGGCCTTTGATGCGTTGAAGGAAAAGATAACTACAACTCCCGTACTTGCACTTCTAGACTTGAGACGTTCATTTGAGATTTAGATAGATGCTAGTGACTACGCTATGGGTGCAGTCCTCATGCAACATGGTAAGCCTATCTGTTTTCATTCAAAAACTTTTAATGGTGTAGTGATTAACTATGCTACATATGAAAAGGAATTGTATTCATTGGTGTAAAGTGTAAAAAAATGGAAACACTACTTGATGGGTAAAGAAACAATCATTCACATTGATCATCAACCATTGCAATACTTGAAATTGCAATCAAAGTTGCAGCATTCAAGGAACTTTTGATGGATGGGTTTCCTTCAACAATTCCACTTGGTAATCGGGTATAAGAAAGGTATCTACAATAAGTTGTTGATATGATTTCTAGTCCAATTGTTAGTGCAACTACTTTACTCCAACATAATTCTATTTTACATGAAAGTTATATTGAGCAATATGCATTAGATAATGAATTCCAAGATGTTTATGCAAGCTTGAGTCAAGGTAACCAAGTAGAGGAATTGGATTATCATTTGCATGATTACTTGTTGTACCATCTTGGCAAGCTTTGTATTCCACAGGGAGAAAGAGTTAACATCATAAGAGAGGCACATACTTCTCTTATTGCTGGTCATTTCGGTGTAAGTAATACAGTGGCACATCTACAAAAGTATCGTTATTGGCCTCGTATGCTTGAAAGTGTGTCTCATTTTATTAAGGCATGTTCATTATGTGAAATCAGTAAGCCTAGTAATAGGAAGTTAGGATTGTACACACCGCTTTCGGTTCCTTCATTACCGTGGGAGAGTGTTTTCATGGATTTTGTAGGAGGTCTTCCATTATCAAAAAGAGGTCATGATTATTTGTATGTAGTTGTGGATAGGTTTAGAAAAATGTGTATTTTGATGCCATGTAAAAAGCAAGTTACAGCTGAACAAACTGCTCAGTTATTCTTTCAGAATGTTTGGGTGCATTTTGGATTGCCTACATCCATTGTTAGTGATTGAGATTCTCGCTTTGTGGGGAATTTTTGGTCAAACTTGTGGGGATTCATGGACACCAAACTGAAAAAGAGTACAACCTTTCATCCACAAACAGATGGTCAAACAGAGGTAGTGAACAAAACAGTGATACATCTTTTGCGTGGGTATTGCAACAAGCATCCTAAGTTGTGGGATGAAAAATTACACTATATTCAACATGCTTACAACCGATCCAAGCACTCTTCCACACAAAATTCACCATTTGAGGCATGCATGGGATAATTGCCTAAATATCCTTTGGATTTTATTTTTGGAAAAGATGTTGCTATTGAAGGTCATAGCGACATAGACAAATCAAGAAAGTTCATTGAACAAATACAATTAGTACACCAAAAGGTTCAAGAACAACTTGAGAAAAGCCAAGGAAAGTACAAAGCAAGGCACAAAAAGCATCGTCAAGATCACAAGTTCCAAGTTGGAGATGAAGTTTGGCTTCACATTAACAAAGAGAGGCTCCAAGGAGAAGGTAAAAAGCTAAAACCAATTAGATATGGTCCATTCAGAATTTTGGAAAAGATTGGTAACAATGCCTTCAGGTTGGATTTGCCTTCATATATGCAAATTTATGTTGTTGTTAATGTTGAGAATTTAAGGTTGTATGAGCCTCCTTTGATTGAAGATCAAGGAGAGAATATTCAAATTCCATCTATTGAAGACTTTTCTCTAGAATTCCTTGATGTGCTTTAGCAAGACACTATACTTGATAGAAGAACAAGGACAACAAAAAGGGGAAGTATCGATTATCTTCGAGTGGGGCTCAAAGGTACAATTCCTTCAAAATCCAAATGGATGGAGGTTGGAAAGGTGAGGGAACTGTACCCTCACTTGCTAAACAATTGAAAGTGATCCTTTTGGGGTCCAAAAGGCTTCTAGTGGGGAGGAGTGATCAGGTGCTCAAAATTATGCTAAAAAATAAAAGTGTTAGAATCTTATTAAACTTAGCTTCAGATCAAAGAGATCATCGTTCTAATTCCAACAAGGAAAATGACACTAAAATCTGAGCTCGTATGTAGAAGTTAGAGCAAGTCAAATTTTAGGTTTGACTTGCTCACATGATAGGATTAGATGATGTGGCAAGGTCCTTCAATGAAAAAGGAGGATCAAAGTGGCAAGCTGTCATTGGTCCCCAAATGTCGCAAAGCGCAACCATAGGCAGGTCGACGTTAGAAATCGGCCCCTGAGCAGGGAAGGGTACAATGCGATAAGGCGAGCGGGAAGGTTTTCAAGAAATGACCGGAGGCATTATGTGATGGATCACAATCGCAGATTGCAACACGCTACAAAGTCCCGCATATCCAAAGACCTCGGTTTTCCACTGATTGCGATATCCTGGATGCGATAGGTTTATAGGCTACAGTTTAATGTCTCGTCGAGTTCGATGATATCGCAATCGCACATCGCCCGCCGTGCTCACAAGACCATAAGTTCATAGGACTCTGCCGATTGTGATTTGCGATAAGGTAGTCAGTGTTGGTAAATTATGGCCCACCTCGCGGTGAAATTTTCACCCAGTTAGCGCATTTTTGGGGCTAATTTGTAGGATCATGTTGGAAATGGGGCAATTTGTGGAGCGAATATTGGGAGAACTAGGGGAAGTCATAACTTCTTGAGTTATTCACAAAATTGGATGCAAAAAGAGGCTAGATAGCCATGTTTGAACATTCTAAATTGATTGGAGCAAGTTTCAAAAGCATTTGAGCATTGTAAACACAAATGTTTACACTTTTGAGCATAATAGAGAGGCCCAAGCCATTGGAAGCTGGACCAAGGAGACGTAGCCCAGGAGGGGTGAACTCCTTTATCATGTGCTTGTTGTAATGTGTTTTTGATGATGTTCTGTACATGATTCATGCTTTTGTTCAGTTTCTTACTTATGTTAAATTTCTCATAAAATTAACATAAAAACTCTTCATTTCACTTGCAAAAATTCATGAATCCTTAAGCACAATGAAAGAATTTTGTTTATAATATGAGGAATATATTAGCACTACAAACTAATATTCTTAATCAGATCACTTGAAGAAATTTAATTCCTACCTGCTAATGGTAAAAAATGACCTCATCATCATCTAAGGGAGACCATCTGGTTAGAGCTCCAACTAATATCTTATCTGTTTGATGTAGTGGTTCTGGCTGGTTCAATTGGGTCCAATTACCCTTTCTCCCTCTTTGCTGGCTTATAGTATGTCTATTATTTGCCAATAGAAAAAGAGAAATCAGATCTTCCCTCTTACAAAGCTCTTGCACGAAAGTGATCCTTAAGCTGACTCTACGGCTCAGCCAAACCACAACTAAGTTCTGCCCCTGTGTAAGGGGACTTCTAAAAATGCAGAATTAAATCTAAATGTAGATTTACTTTATGATGAAAGTAAAAACTAATCATATCTCAAATTGGGAAAGGATAACCTTCTCTCAATTCGAGAGCATATGAACTAACTAACTAGGGGAAAATAATTGTTTATATGATTGAATTCATTATATAATTTTCATTAATTAAAGAAGTAGTTCATTCAATTAATGAAAGAGAAAACAAAATGGGAATGTATTTAAACAATAAATAGTTATTGCCCAATATATTCCTATTTCAATGAATTCATATTAATTCTAAATTTGTTATGTCCCTTAGAGATAGCTCCTACAAAACTTCAATATCATAAAAAAATTGATATGACAATAGTGTTCAATATCAACATGCAACACACTATTTAGAACATAAATTAAAATCAATTAGAGAAATTTTGGCAACAAAATGATTAATTTACATCCCAGACAATAGTGCACATGAAATGAAAATTAATTAAAAGCATACCAAAATATCATTACAAGAATTTGCAATCCTTGGGAAGATTTAGCTTGTTGGAGAAATTGCTAACAACAACCTTCTCTTTCAAGCTCAAAATTCCCTGTCTCTCCATAATTCAACTCATAGTACACTACAAAAGTGCAAATGCACAACAAAAAAAATCATAGAGCTTTCCCTAAACCTCATATCTAAAGTTTTCCCCTCACCTACATCTATAATCTCCTATACAATAGTGTTTTCAGAGCCTCTATTTGCAGAGAAGAGGAACCCTTTGTTCATTCTCTAAACTGTTATTTAATAATTACAAGAAATCTCCAAAATAGAGAACTGTTGAGAGTAGTTTCCAAATCCTGAATTAGAGTTGCAAATTCCCCATTTTCCTCTTTGCTGGTCTTTTTCCATTGCTCCAAAATGCCTTAGATCTGAACTTCTCCAACTGGTCACCTGTCACAAACCAATCAAAACCAAATTAAATTAAATTAAATTGCACACTAAAATCAAAATTATAAAATATGGAAAAAACAACTCTCATGTAATTGCTAAACTAAAACAAATAAAATCCAAATAAATCTAAGATGTGGTTGCTTCTAATGGATCTGATTAGATTTTGAATAAATACTGGAGAATGAATTAGTGACAACAATTTTCCCAAACGAATGAAATTTAAGTGGGAGGCTTAAGGAGCATGGATTTTAGAGGAAGCTCTTTTGGGAGTTTTATTTTGAAGGTTACGATGAGATCAGGTCCCAAAATGAGATTAATACTAATTTGTCCCACTAATCTGCCAAGATCATCGGGACTTATAATATGAAATGTGCCGAGGGTTTTATATGTCGAGAGTATTCGAGTATCGGGCCATCAAAGATATGCCATGCTATCAGGGGGAATGTCGAGGTGCGACGCAGGGGAGAAGTGAGGTGGGACTTACCCCATGTGTAAACTACATCTACTTGTGATTAGTTCCGATTTTATAAAAACACTACAACCATTTTAAGATTTCAGGATTTTGGAAGTTTTTAATTTTTTGAAATTGAGAGTTGAAATAGACTTTTGAGATTCAAAATCACATAATTTTAATTGTTCTATAATTTCGTCTATAGTAGTTCGGTAGCATTGTTAATAAAAAACAGTTAATAATTATTATTAGTTATTATTAATAATAAATTAATAAAAAATTAAAATTTAATCAAAATCAATATTTACATTTAATTTACAAAAAAAGAATATATATTTTGTATTTTTTTAGCCTAAGCGATAAATCATTGAACTTCAGATAAACATCATTTGCAAACCGTTCATCCAAATGAGACGAAACGAGAACCGATGGAAATCCAACAAGAAATCAAACAAACTGAAGTGATTAGAATAGAAATCTGAAGAAAGAAAAAAACTCGCAAAATTGTCGGACACTTAAACAAAAGAAAAATATTAAAAGGAGATTTAACCAAATTTATGAAAATGGTCACCATTATTATTATGAAATAATAAGTTAAAAATGGGGGTGATGTGATTTCACCACATCAATGGCGATACACAGGGAAGAACTAGTTATTTCTGGTTAAAGATGATGAACTTCACTTTACCCAAAGGTTAAAAATGAGGAATTTTATTAAGCCGTCAAACAATAAAACATTTCGCATGGGTCCCACATTAGTGAATCAAGCATTAAAAGTTCAAAACTATGACTACTCAAAGCAAACTGAGTCTAAAATCATGAATTCAAATTTTGGAAATATTTAATATTTAAGATTGCCTTGTATGAGTGATAGAAGAAGGTACAAATAGGAGTTTTTTTTTTTTTTGATAAAGTATATATCCATCGATATGAATGGTCTCTAACATTGCTTCACTGCCAGCGAGTTTGGTCAGTACCTTGACGAATTTATCCTTAATGCCATACAAGCATGGCCCAACTACCAGTGAGCGTCCATAACCCCGACGGGTTTACTTATGTTTCCCATACTTCCCCCTTTAATCACCCTTTTGATAAGCACATTTGTGAGCGAAGTTTATGATGTACTTGAGTGAAAGAGGTGGGATGGTAAACTAGACTTAAGTAAATGGATATAATACTTCCATAATATTGATTCCATATCCTTCCCATGACTGTTCATTCAGATGCTTTTATAAGGTGGAGGGATGGGAGGGATCTATTGAATTAAACTCAGATCAATTATTTCCTTGAAAGGATGAACTATACTACTTAGAAAGGATGCGTGTTCCTCCATGGAAAATATTTAAGGTAAGATGGCTTTAGGATTCCATAAAAATATTCATTTAAGGTAAATGAAAGCCATTGAAATAGACAGAGTAAGAATTTCCCATGTATGTCA
Source organism: Pinus tabuliformis (assembly GCA_031772625.1). Taxonomy (NCBI): domain Eukaryota; kingdom Viridiplantae; phylum Streptophyta; class Pinopsida; order Pinales; family Pinaceae; genus Pinus; species Pinus tabuliformis. The sequence continues at coordinate 405,965,828 of CM062811.1, read as the reverse complement.
ATCAATGTTGGGTGAGAAAATTTCCTTCCAAATAAATCTTGGTGGAATCACCAAAACCAATCCATTCCCAATAGGGAAAAGGAAAAAGAAATCCAAACTAAAGTGAGAAGAAATCAACAAACTCCAAAAATGTAAAGTAAGGAACGGAAAAATGAAAGAAATCTAAAATTAAAAAGACAACCCCAACAAGACTAACTATAAAATGTCTCAACAAAAGAATAAAATAAGAAAACCATGAGTGTGTCTTATGTTGAGATTTTAGTAAATTATATCTTGCGGAGTTATAAGCAATTAGTCTCTCAAACCGTAAGGTGACTACAAATCATGATGTCAATGAGAAGTTTCTACCCTTTGCAAATTTTCTAGTTTCTTAAGGACATCTTAACGATTTTCTAATAAAAGCAATGCTTATAAAACAAAATAAAAGTTTAGAGACTCCCCAATTTAGTTGATTTTTAGAACATTATAACTGCTCTCCAAAACTCAAAAGCAACCAACAAGGAGAATGTGTGCTAAATCTGAGCAAGCAGGGGTGTGAAAAAATTATTGAAGTCCTGCAAAACAAAGTTTAATATTAGAAAAACTAAAAATAAAACCGAAAGAAAAAATTAAATAAATATAAAATGATGAAAGTGGGCATATGAGACTTACCATTTAAGAATATCATTTAATTTTACTTGAGATATGCCATTTTTTCCAACAAAAGATAACTTCTCATTTTAATTGGAATTAGAAACATGAAGAAGTTGTACTCTTATTAGTTTTCATTGGCCCAAAATCATAACTTATTAAATCTAAATTAAAGCATGTAGTAAAGCTAGAAAAATGATGCCTCATGTTCAAGGAATTATAAGTAAACCAAATCCATTAGAAATGTGAATGAAGATGCGCTCTTTTATTAATTGTAGTGTCAATTGGTCTCTTTGTCTTTTTAGATTTCTTATCAACTCCAAGATTTTCATAAATTTCAAAAATCAAGACCAAGTCCCAATCCATGTGACACATATGTGTAGATAGAGAGGACTTGAATTTTTGCATGATAAGTTTGAAGCGATATATCAAAAATAAGAGAACCACAAGAGAATTTGAAATTGACCAGGATCCATTACCTTTGCATGTTCCTAATTTCTATACCAATTGGCTATATTACCATAATTAATGCTTTGAAATGAAAATTACGTTGTTAAACTCGAAAAACAATATGAAGAGATAAAAAATATGAACATTCACATCAGTCAAGCATTCATGTATCTGGGCGAAAGGAAATAAGTGGAGCCGAAATGCCATTAATATGAACAAGGTGAAAATGAAGTCAATCAGAAGACGGGTTCTCAGAAAGACTTTGGAATTATATTTATATCAAATTTTCGAGATTCTAAGTTGATATAGTGAAAAGAGGAATTTGAAATGAAGAAAGCTTGTGGGTCATATCAATTAAGCGAGTGATGTGGAATTTAGATTCTAGGATCTCAGATAATATTTAAAATGGGGTTTATAAAAATGTTACAAGATTATGAGGTTCTGAGATTGCGAGAAGATTCGGGGATTAAGAAAAATGCATTTAAAAAAACAATCATGGCTCCAGGCTGAAGGAATGCATACCCAACCATAGCAATCCATGTGCACACACCATGTATAATGGATATCCAAAAGTCACTTGGTTACGTCGAGAAACAAATGCTTGGAATTTAGACTAAATTGTAATTAAAAACACATCCAAGTTCTTGAATACAATGATAACATGGTATTCAAGATTAAAATACAAATATAATAAAAAAGGACTCCATGTGATCATAGTGATAGATCATATTGTATCGTAATGAATAATTTAACCAAAAGCCTACGAGATCGCCTAAAACCATGTAAGATCTTGGGACAAAGATCTCAGTGAGAATTTAAATTAACTTACGAGATTACAATAATCCAAAATGTCAAGGTTCCAAGAAGAAAAGAGGCAAAAAAAGAAATGGATTTATGATAACAACTCAATATCCTGAGGTTCCAAAATAAGAGGAAACTTCAGGAAATATTTCTCGTAAGGTTTTCAAAATGAGAAAAAGGAAGCCCAAGATTACTATCGGATAAAACATAGTATCAGAAGCTCGGATACAATAATAAATTAATATAAACCCAATACAATAATGTACTTACATGTCTCAAAAGTGATTGTTACTTCTCCCACATTTGCTGATTTTTGCCAAGGCAAATCATAAACCCAACCAAATGGTAGTTGGGCCATCATTCTAGATGGGACTCCCACTCCAAATGGTGTAAAGTATAATTGGGACTTTATAATAGGAGATCCTCTTAGTGCTGGTGTGATTTCCAGCACCGTTAACACATTTTTGGCACTAGAAGGATGACAACTAGTGCATGATAGGTCATCCATCACATTCACATCCTAAATCGTCACAACAAGGTAGTAATTGTCTAGGTTCACCTCCATCACATGTACATGAGATAAAATAATCACCTCCACATAGTTCAGAATGTGCATATGACTAACTAATATCTTTACATCCTCTCACTTGTGAGTTTGTGAAGTCCCTTAGATTACTTCATGTCCCATCAATTCTCCTTCAAAAACAGTTAACTAAAGAGACAACTTGTCGTTGTGTAGTAGTCTTTATAATCCAAGAATTCATGATTGGTTCCTTAGATGGTCTAGTTGATTATGTTGACAGAGACTTAAACCAAGGGAACGTGATACCATCTAATTTAAAAATATGGAGGGAGACGGGGATAATATCTATATTTTGAAGAAAAGAGAGTTTAATGATAGCGAGAACTTTAACGGTGAAACGAAGGTATATTTAGAATTAGATAGTGACGAGGAGGAAAATAATGAAAACATGGCTGACAATCAATTGGATTAGATGTCGTAAGAGATGCTTGCTCTCTCAAGTGCACTCTGTCAGCTACCTAGACACGTCGACAATTTCTTAACGACATATGATCCTGATAAGACCTTTAAGGCTGAGGACTACATCGAAAACTTCTATTTGTAGTTAAGAATGTTGGAAGTTTGTTTTGATGATGAAACCAACAGGGAAAATTTTAAGGATGGAAATTTATCTTAAAGTTCCAAAACCTTGGCGAATCCCACTAGTCCATAATATGAAATCTATAAAATGTTTGGAGATATTTTTGTAAAAATATTCAAATTTATAATATTTTTATATAGTATATATATAATTTTTTGGCGATTTTAGGGTAAATAATTTCATTCTATAAAATTTGGGCAAACCATTTTTAGAAAAAAATGGAAATTAGCAAATCTTTTTTTTTGGAAAAAGCATAGAAAATTGGCCCATGGGCTAATATTAGCCCCTAAAATTTTCCTTGGTAACCAACATATTGTTCTCGTACACACTTGAAGGTAGGGCATCGATATGCTATCAAAACATTCCATCTAATTCAATCCATAACTAGCGAGAGTTAAAGAATATTTTCTTAGACAAATTAGCCGATGATAAGACTCCCACCATGTTATTGAAATAACTCAACAATCTTAAGATGGCAAACAAGGAGAAATTTAAAGACTTTAATAGGAGATTCACTTATATCTTGAATAAGTTCCCCATAGACGTGCAACCACATGACTCCATCACAAAGGACTACTATACTTTAGCCTTGCCAACAAACATTTCCATGTTTGTTAAAAGAGTCATTAAGGGCATGCTAGCATAAAAAATTTAATGAGTCCATAGATGTCAAAAAGAACTTGAAAGCCATCAGAGTTATTACCAATCAGGAAGGTTCAAAGGACACTAGTAAGAAGCCACAAACTTCCTCTGTTAAAATAAAAGAAAATGATTCTTTTGATATGAAGAGTTTGGCTAAATAATTGACACAATTGACAAATGAAGTACCTAAATTAAAGAGAAAATCTAGTGAGGCTTCATCCAATAAACAAGTCCTTCAAGCCATTTTTTTATGAAAAACACGAATCCACCAACTCAATCTTCTCAAAGCTCCAATGTGGATTTAAATGTGTTGTGGGTATGGACAACTTTTGTACATTCCTCCAAGCAGCACATTTCAAGAACACATGCCCATAGTGGATATTTGACATGACGACAATGTTAACGAGATTCCTTGATGATTAATACACACAAGAGAAAGCTAATTTACCAAAGGAAGAAAATGAAGAATATCCACTAGAATATAGTTCAAATGTTAGTGAATCCATTTTTGCCTTGGATTTGGTTACAAATGACTCTGAGGCTCCCCGTGAAGCTACAGTTGGTGAATATCCTCGTACATAATAGCCTAAACAATATTAAATGAGGAGTAAGGGAGTGGTATTTGAGTTGGAAGTTGAAAAGAAGAGAGATATTTCTAAGAAGATGTTACCTCTAAATGATCCAACTCAGAGTTCACAATCCAAATCAAGAAATACCCAATCTTCCAAGAATACTTCAGGAAATATTAAAAGAAAATCTAACAGATCTGAGGTATCCAACAAGGTTTCCCCATCAACTTCTGCATCTGAGCCTACCAAGGAAGAGAACATGGCATGCGATGTCGATTATAATATCAATGAATACATGAAGAAGAATTCACCAACATATCAATTTATGAACTAAATACGTTGGCAGGCCAAAGATAAATGATCATGAAAACTTTTACGTTGAAGCCTTCGTCAGATAAAATAACTACTACTTCCAATACTTCATCCGGTAAGTCTAAAACCACCCCTAACCTTGAATCTACTATTAATGCTGTGAATGTAAATTCAAAATCCTCTTGTCCTTCTTTTCTATTACGTTTTGTATTTTAGTTATAATGTCCACAACTATCTTGTTGATTATGATGTGTCTACCAACGTTATGCCTTTACCAGTTGTTAAAAAGATTAATGCTAAATTATAAAAGATAGACACTAGGATCATTCAACTTTATAGGTCATAGGTACAAGTGGTTGGTGAAATAAATAATGTTTTAATTCAATTGTCTTTAGATGAAAAAGTTCATCAATTCATTAATATTGTTGTTGTGGACATTCTGGAGGCTTATGGTTTATTGTTAATTAGGGACTAGTCGATTAAGCTACAAGGCTACTTTGCAACAAACTAGTCCCACTTATGGTTTCCATACAAAGTGAAAAACAATCATATTAGGGTGAATAGTGAACCCCTAATGAAATATACAACCACACAATTGGAGGCACATAACGAGCCTAATAGTGTAACACACGAAATTTTGGGATTTTTTTTTCTTGAATATGACATTGGATGTTACAATGCACAACCATCAACCATACCATCAGATATCCAATTGAAACTCCTTCCTAGCTCCCTAGCTAGCGATAATGACACATGTACCATAGATGTAAATACTTTTAGTTTAGAGATTAACAATGTTTCTACTAATCTTTGGACATTGTACTATGATGGATCTAAGACACAAGATGGATCCAAAGCAGGTTGTATTTTGATGGACGAGAGAAAAAAAATACTTGATCTCTTGCCACTTGGAATTAAAGTGTACAAATAATGTTGAAGAATATGAAGCGCTTATACTTGGGATGAAGAAACCCATCGACCTTAAGGTAAAGGGCCTAAAAGTGATAGGTGATTTTGAAATAATTATGAGGGAGGTATGTAATATCATCCACTCTATATCACCTAATCTCGAGAATTATTAGCAAGAGGTATGGATATTTCTTACTTTTTTCAAAACCTTTGATATCAATTATGTACCTAGAATAAACAACACCACCATAGACACTTTAGAAAATGTAGCTGCTAGATTCATTCCGCTTAGAGATGGATTTTCAATTGAAATTATTTATAAACCCTCTATACTAGATAACATGACTAATTTATGTGTATTCATTAATGATCAACAAATCCTTGATTTTATGGCGAATGCTGACATATTCAAAGATGCAACCATCGACAAAGATGTGCATTATAGACCTATACAATAAATAGCCAAAGTAAAGGAGGGAAACTCAATGCCTAAAGGAGTGGTTTCATTAGAAAATATTTTTGATTTGCAAAACTATTTTAAAGGACCACCAAATACCAAGACCCAAATCTCGAGCTTATCATATGAGTAGATCAACCTAGGGATGACTAAAGACCCTAAGTTTATGAATATCGACATGTGTTGTTCCCCGTAAGAATGACACATGTTTATTCATTTGTTCAAACAATATTGAGACATGTTTGCATGGACTTATGAAGATTTAAAATCTTATGACAATAGGATTATCTAACACATAATCTCGATAAAGGAAGGGGCCAGGTCATTTCAACATAAGCTTAGAAAATTACATGCCACGCTTAAGCCCTTGATTCATAAAGAATTAGAAAAGTTGTTGGATGCCCACATAATATTCAAAGTATAACATTCATGGTGGGTTTCAAGCTTCATCCCAGTAAGAAAGGTCTAGTGATATTATATTATTTGTATATTTCATAAATCTCAATCGGGCATCTGATACAGATAACTACCCTGTCCCTTCTATGAAACAAATATTACATAGGATTTTTAGAGAAGAAATGGTCTCGCTACTAGACGAATTATTGAGTTATAATCAAGTGTGTTATAGGCCATTTCGTCACGTCTAGTCAATAGGCCTTAAAACAGGATCATTCACATCCTTTGAACACTTTTTCATCCTCCCCACACAAAGCCTTAAGTATCCACCTTGACCCCTCATTGGCCTATGTTCACCTATAGGTTATCCTACTGGGCTTGCGTTGATCACCTACAAGTTTCCTTATGTTGGGGGTGTGTTGATTCTAGAAATTTGGGAAAACAAAAAAGAATCTCGGAGCTTCCTCTTCCAGAAGCTTCCAGGATATGTTGTAACTATTTACATTGGACAAAAGTCTCGAATCCTATTATATCCTACCTTGGAATTTTCATCCCTTATCCCTTGAGCTCATCCTCCCATCAAGAGTGAGTCTCAAGCCTAGATTGGTAAATGGATAAAAATTCATGAACTACCTCTCCTTCTTATATATTTACCTCATTCCAAAAACACCAGGTTGGTCATGGTTGGATTTTGGAGGTTGATTCTAACCTTATGTTTCTACTATGAGAGACATTATTCCATGCATTAGGGTGACTATAGGTTCACTTTGTGGAAAGGAAATGACAAGTCAACTTGGAGGAGTTCTCCTAGAAGATCAACACCTATTTTTGGTTGTAACTCACTCCATTTCTATTAATGCAAACAATTATTTGTTTTCCTATATATGATGTTATGATTTCATGCATTTCAATACCATATTGATCTATTGAATAAAGTGATTATATGATGCTACATAGATCTCGTAGATCGTTGGCTCGTTTTTTTCTAATTTTGCAGGTTCTAATTATAGTGATCGAAGCTAGGATTGGAGTGTACAAGCCAAGGAGGGAGGGAAGCATATGACAAATCATAGGTAGGATTCATCCCATTATCTATTTACTTTAAGTAAAACATCATATTCTTTGTCTTTCTATTGTTTTAGGTTAGTCCTCCAGGCCTAGGGAAGATACTTTTGTATGCAGTCGTAGATTCCACATAAAAAATTGGCGACTCCAATAGGGAATGTTGTTTCCCTTGGAGGTTTCTTTGTCCTTAGTTCTTGTTGTGCCTCTTGTCAGACCTTCACTGTCTCACTCAGTCTTGAATAGACCAAGGAATTCCTTTCATTGATATTTACTTGCATTTTTTGTGTCGGAACTTGCCTTTCCTTGATCAACGCACCCTGTGGTCTAGAGATAGTGCATTGCAGTGCCCCATAGCCTTCTCTGCATTTGTGTTGCAATGCACCCTAGCCCTTTCAACACCTACTATGATCCTGGTTTGATGCAAAAAAATTTATTTTTGTGATTTTCTCTCTAATTAAATTTGTTCGAGTGGGTTCTCCTTGTGTCCCTGAGTGTGTCTTGGTCTCTCATAAGCCTTCATCTTATTTTATTTTGGTTTTGAGTGCCTTTGATAAGAATTTATTTATATTTCCATTTATTCTTGACATTAGGTCATTAACAAACTGGATTTTTTTATCAATGAGTGGTTGAAATAATTGGTGTTTCAGTCATCATTATGAATAGTTTCTTTCATTGATGATTAGGTAAATATCTTAGTTTTCATCTGAAAATTAAGTGGAATCCAAAAGAAAAATATTATGCATCAAGCATTGCAAATAGGGCTTTGATTTTGATTGGAAAAGTGAATTTATAGAGATTTATTGTTGCATTGTTGATTGATTTCTTCTTCCCCTACTTAGTTAGGCCTTTCATTGTTAAAAGGAAAATGAAAAGATTTCTTTTTTTCATATTAGTTGCATCATAGGTATGTTCAAGTGACATAAATTTTTGACCCTTGAAACTAAAATCTAATTCAAGATCAACTCTAAAATTCTCAATTAACCTAAGGAGCGTTTGAAACTTAATGACACACATAGAGGTCTAGGCTAGAGACATGTTCTAACGTCTTTAAATGTAGGAGCTATCATTTTTTGTCAATGTTACAATCTAGGGGTGATATCCCATTCCACGTACATAAGTCTATAGGATTGTTCTCCAAATACCTTAGGGTATATTAGATGGTGCTCCATGCATAAAAATTATATTGGAACACTTGGATTGAATGGTTACACATTAGAAAACAGTACTACGGACTGCACTTCCACGTATCGCCAAGTATATTTTGGAAGTCCACCATATTTTTCTATCCTCACCATAGGTAATCGAGTTAGCTTCCTTGTATATTGTGATACATTGAACACAACATTTGAGGATATTTCCTGCACGTACATTAAGTCCTTGGTTCTCCAAGGTGTATATTGTAGTTCATGGTTACTTGGTAAACCATTTTTCCTAGTTACCCGTTTGTTTTATATTTGTGTCTTTAATTTCTAAAATCGATTAATTGACTATGAAATAAAATCCTCTTCATGAAAAAACTCCTTAGTAGATCTTATGTTGAGACTAATGGCAACAACTCCCGAGTCCACCAATCAAGGAAACCCATCTGATAGGAATCTTGGTCATTTCCCTCCTTTTGGAGATATTGGTGCTCCTTATATGGAAACGTTGTCCCTTCCTGGATTTACCATTGGCTTGTTAGTTTGGTTGCTTTTGACTCCTATGGTTCCGAATTTCCAAACAGCTTCTCAACCAATTTCCCCTCCACCAAAACAATATCAACCTTAAGATGATCCTAAAATTGACCCTTTGCCTTCTTTTCCTGTTCGGTTTTCTTCCTCTTCGTCTGGTGAGAGCCTCAAAGTTAGTAACTAGGTGGATAACAAGAAGAATAAAAGGAAGATTAAGAAGAAGAAAAATAAGCAGGGGAAACCAAGCAACCATTTATATTAATGCAACTTGTATGGAGGAACCTTCCAATCAGCCATGTAAATTTAAATTCCCTTGCATGTTATGTAAGGGTGATAACCTTCTTATATATTTTCCTGGTATTCCTAAGATATTAGAAGTGGTCCATTGGCTCACATTAGCCTTGGTCATCATCTTGGTGATAAACCATCAACTAGTGATAGTAAGGTCCATGGAAAAAATGGTAAAGTTAAGTTTCCCTGTAAGTTAGTGAAGGGAATCATCATATTCACCTTTTTCCTTATATGGATGAAGCCTCAAAAGTGGTGAAAAACCTTACAACTCCTTAGCCTTGTCTTTTGGCTGGTTATCGAAAGCTTTTTCCCAATCCTCCACTAGTTGATGAAGTGATTGATAAGAATTCGAATCCAATCACTCCCACTCTCTCTGAACCTGAATCCCATGAGTCCGTTCCCAACAAACCATTGGTTGAGAAAATGGTTGACCTGATTCCACCTTCAGTGGATCATACTTTTCCCGTAGAGAATGAGGATCATACCGCTCAGGTTCTTCTTGTTTCTTCTGATTCTACTGGACAAGGGGGCATTTATCTCGTTCCCATGAAACCCCCTCCAAGAAAACAAGCCATTGCCTTTAATTGGAGCCAATTGAAAAAACCTTGTCTCCCTTCTTACATGCATTTTAAGATCATGGTAAAGGCTTATGATAAGAATATCCATCACACTGTTATAGATGAGGGAGATTCTATTAGTATTCTATCCTCCATTGCTTGGAAAGCTCTGGGTTCCCCACAACTTTTGTCCGCCAGTCTGAATTTGTTAGCTTTTAATAGAAGAACTAGTTAACCCTTAAGGATCCTTCCTTTGTTTCCTATTACCTTGGGAGGAAAAACTGTATTGATGTTATGGTTGTCATAGGCCCTTTGGACTTCAATTTTCTCCTAGGGTGAGACTATGTTTATGCTATGAATGTTGTTGTGTCCACACTATTTCGAGTGATGTGCTTCCCACATGATGGAAGTATTTTGACTATCGATCATATTTCATTTGATGGTGTTGATTTGACTGCCAATCATCATATTTCCCTAAGAGTTCCGAATGTGCAAGTGGTATCTTCCCCACCATAGGTTAATTATGTGGCAACCTATCCTATTCACATACCTATTGATGAAGATAAGCCTTTCACTGTCCACTCAAATTATTTTGACCTCGTTCTAGTAGGTCATATGATGAATCATTTACTAGGGGCATTGGTGTCTGATTTTTCCATTGGATCCTTTGATATGTATCCTTTCCAAAGTGTTGTTCTCCCATTTGATGGGACCCTCTTGGAAGCCTCGACCTTCTGTTGGTCATGAAAAACGTGTCAGAGAAAAGTTCCTTTTCTTGTGTCAAGCTCCTTAAAAAATGAACCAAGGTGTCAAAGCAAAGTTTCTTTTTTCTTGTGTGAAGCTCCTTAAAAAAATGAAACAATGTTCCCGAAGAAGAGTTCATTTTCTTGTGTCAATCTTGTTTAAAAATGAAACATATCCCCTTCCAATTCGAGTCTTTGATTAGATCTCATAAATTCCTAGTCGGGTCTTTCACTTGATCTCGTATATGAACCTTCATTCCATCCACCTATTAGTAATCGATAGTCTACTTAGGTGAATGAAATGAAGCTTGGGGGGTGTATACCTCGAATTGAGGCATTCTGCTGGGGCATACAAACTTATTTCAAGCATAGCTTTTCCTTTGTTTCAAGCTTGTGTAAAAATGAAACCAATTTCAAGCATACTTTCCCATGTTTCAATCTTGCATAAAAATGAAACCATTCTAATCCTATCCCTTGTGATTGTCAGCCTGTTTCTACCAGATGAGTCTCAGTTTTTTCATTTGATCATCACCATCTGCTTGGCCAATCCTACACTTTCACTTGGTTGCGTTACCCTTTCTTGAGGAACTGCTGTGATGAGTGGTCTTATTAGCCAACTACTTGACGTTTGTGCATTTTGGGCAGTTCCATCATGACCAGAACTAGTTGATACCCTTTGTACCAATCTTACTTCAGGAGGAGTCCTCTTTCAGCTCTTTTCAAACTCCCAAAATATGAAAATATTGTCCAACACTTGTCTTTTCAAACTCGTTAAAGTAAATGAAAAGACATCTACTGAGTATAAGTTTAACCCTTTTCTTGGCTGATATAGACTATTTACGAAAAAGGAATACCTTAGTCAAACATGGCTAAGATGTTCTCTCAGGTATTATTTTTTGCCCTTTCAAACCTAAGGGACTATCTACGAAAAGGAACATATGGATTTTTATTTTTTGCCTCTTTTTCAAAGTCTCTAAACATGAAAAAGATGTCAAATTTTCACCTTCATTGGACTCATAAAAACATCAAATAGCGATGGACTTGTCTTTCATGACAGGACCGAACCACTCCTTCTATGGGTTCGTTAAATATTCTTAGAGGGATTCATCCAAAGGATGAAATTACATATCAAGAAAATGTTATCCTCCTCAAGCTTGTTAAAAAATAAAGAGGTACTAACCAGTATGGTTGGAGAAATTAGGAAAATAGGGTATTCCATTTGTTAATGGAAGCGAGTCTCTCTTGAACACGACACTCTTCCACTTCATCTCCATGGCTACTCGGTTGGGAAATCTGCTTGTCTTTTGGTTTATCATATTGTTTCAAAGCCTCCGTTTTCGGTTTTGGGTCAATGATGCCAACTCCATTCAGTGTCGTTTTTGTGTTCAAGAGAAGTAATTCAGTCAATATCTGCTACAATACTCTTAAGCCTTCATTCCATGTCTGCCTTTCGTGATCTAGTTCTATATCATCATCATGATGATCATTTTGTCTCAAATCATGATACCCATTTCGTGTCGTTGATGGGGGATAAATCAAGGCCCTCCTGTAATGGGTCACTTCCTGTCGACATCATCTCATTATCCAGGAAGTTGACTTAAGAAAATCCCTTGGTACCTTGGTGCTTGTATACATCAATAAAAAGTTTCCTCTCTCTCGGCAACAGGGTTTCATCATTCTACTTCCACTGAAAGATTATGTGTGGTGTTAGACATCAACTCATTGATTCACACCATATGGATTGTGATGTAGGAGCATCCGTCAGAGCTTATAAGATACATGAGTCTTATTTTACATTTACTAAAGGGAGTGGGTTCCCTTAATCATTTTATTTATTTTCCTAAGTTTAGTTGAGTTAAGGAAATTTTAATTGTAAATTTATTTAAGGAGAATATGTCGTGAATGTAGAGATCTTAGAGATAGTTGAGTAATCCTAGGAAGAGTGAGGATTTGAGGGATTTAAAAGATTCATTTAGGATTTTGTTTGAGAAAAGAGTGGAGCTGAAGAGATACTTTAGGAGAAAGTGAGAGATTGTTGGATCTGAACTAAATTGGTTCATGAATTCGTATTTGTATAAATTGTGATCTTTTGAATAATTAAAGGTTAGAGAGAGAGAGAGAGAGAAGGAGAGAGCTAGAGGTTAGAGAGTAGAGGTGTGTGTGAGTGGGATATGATGAAGGCCATTTGATTGCATATCAGGCCTGTGAATTGTGTAAGTTCTTTTATGATTATAAATTAAAATTTGGCAAAGTTTTTCAAGAAAAATCTGTATGTGTGTTTATGTAGATTTCCGAATTATTGAAGGATTGAATGTAAAATTTGGTATCTTTCTATACCTCTCTAATTTAGTCTCCCTTCGAAATAATTGAAGTTAATTGATTTAAAAGTTGAGAGCTCCGTTTTCTTTGCTATAATGAGCTTGAAGTATTGGAATACACTAGGAAATTAACTATGGAAGACTAAAACCTTCATGCACCATATTTTTCCTTAGAATTGGACCGCAAGTCTATTGAGAACCGTTAATAGTTTGGATATGTTTCAAGGTCACAGAAATATAGTTTAGAGACAGACTAAACTTAGCAGACAAAGACTAAATAAACTTGGTGGAATGAAGAAACCTGACATATTCGCGAGAAAACCAGAGAAGATATGAATTGTCCGATCGGATAGATCCAATAGATCTAACAGTTATTGCGCGCTAATAAGCACAGATGTTAAGTCTAAAACTGGACATGATAAATTATAGAACTGAGTTAATAGCTCAGTTAATTGTGACCGTCCGCTTGAAGGAGTCAGATTCGACGGTAATCACGTAGAAAAGTGCATGAGTTTTAATATAAAAAACGGACGCGATATTTTATGGAATACGATTTGATTCAGTTGAATTTTGGATCAATCACAATCATTCATTGTGTATGAACGAGATTTGATGGATATCACTCCAAAGATGCGTTCTGGTTAGCATAAGTTTCGTATGCGATGAGTTTTAAACTGGAATTTAATTTGTTTTGAGTTCCGCTAAAGCGATCGGGGTCAATGGTTTTAATTAAACATAATTGTTTAATTTATGGATTTGTGTAATTGGCACGATTTCACTTCATTGAAAGATGTATACGTGGTACATAACTCATAGGTCCATGTGGAATTATGTAAAGATGCGGTTTTTCTGCATCAGATTGTACTTCATTACCTTGAGATCCATTAACATCATCGATGGTTTCTCTTGGGTCTGTCAATGACTTACATCATTGGCTAGTAATCAGATGGTGTCCATCATATTCGACCTCGCCTCATTGATTCACATGGTTATATTCATACATTGTTTAGTCATGTGAATGAGATAGAAGACCCTAGATCTAGTTTCATCCATCTAGACTATGATTTCGGGAGTAATACAAGACCACAATGTATGATGGCTATGATTGTACAAAAAACCATCCAGTCTCTATTCCACCATTTTTCATCTATGGATGTGTCTTTTGGAAATTATACGTGTAAAGTTAGATTTATGTTTTGAGTATGGGTATTCCTTCCTTAGGAAAGATGTCATGATGTAAATGTATTGTAAGAGATTATGATCTCGTTGATTTTTCTTTATCCTAACTTGTCACAAGGTAAAGAACTTTAGTCATCATCTACCATTTCTGACTTTTCGCTTTAGGGGAAATATGATATAGGAAATTTTCTCACATATGGTCAATAGGCCTTCAAACAGGACCATTCACATCCTTTGAACACTTTTTCATCCTCCCTACACAAGGACCTGAGTATGCCTCTCTCATATCCCCGAGTTTCTGCTTGAAATTTCTTCATTTAAGTCATTTTTAGGCCCAACGCACCTTGGACCCTCATCGGCTTGTTCTCACCTACAGGTTGTCCTACTTTGGGATTGTGTTGATCACCTACAAGTTTCCCTATGTTGGAGGTGCATTGATTCTAGAAATTCAGGAAAAAAAAAGAAGAATTCCGAAGCTTCCAAGATCTATTGTAACTATTTACCTTGGATAAAATTCTCGAATCCTATCCTATCCTACCTTGGAGTTTTCATCCCTTATCCCTTGAGCTCATCCTCCCATCAAGATTGGTTCTCAAGCCTAAAATGGTAAATGGATGGGAATTCATGAACTTCCTATCCTTCTTATATATTTACCTCATTCCATAAGAACCTAGTTTGTGGTGGTTGGATTTTGGAGATTGATTCTACCCTTATACTACTGCTATGAGAGACATTATTCCATGCATTAGGGTGACTAGAGGTGCAATTTTTGTCAAGGAAAGGACAAGTCAACTGCGAGGATTTCTTCTACAAGATCAACACCTAGTTTTGGTTGTACCTCACTCCATTTCTATTAATGAAAAGAGTGCCTATTAGATTATGCTACATAGATCTCATAGATCATTGACTCATGTTGTTTGATTGTGCAAGTTCTAATTATAGCAATCAGAGCTAGGATTGGAGTGTACAAGCCAAGGAAGGAGAGGAACATATGATAGATTTCAGGTAGGCTTCATCTCGTTATCTATTTAATTTAAGAAAAACATCAGCTTCTTTTCCTTTCTATTGTTCTAGGTCAGTCCACCAGGCCTAGGGAAGATACTTCTGTCTGTAGTCGTAGATTACGTATAACGAAGTGCTTGTATAAAAACCTGACATACTTAATACCAACTTTAGAACCAAATGGGGTATGTTTGCATTCAGATTAATTCCTTTTGGGTTGATAAATGTAGGTGCGAAATTTCAACGAGCAATGGATATAAAATTTTGAGGTCTATTTCGCTAAAGCATAGTGGTATACCTTGACGATGTAATGGTTTTTTCTAACCAAAGATATGATCATTTGCATCATCTAAAACAAATCTTTGAAAGGCGCAAGAAATATGACATATCCTTAAATCCAAATAAAATCATCTTTGCATTGTCTAAGGGAAATATCCTAGGACACATTATAGAAAAAAGTGGTATCAAAGTGGATTCATAATGGGTTAAAACTATTTCTCAAATACCATATCCCATAAATAAGAAGGTAATGTAGTCTTTTCTTGGAAAGATAATTTTCCTTAGGAAATTCATTCCTGACTATTCAAAAATTGTGAAACCTTTACATGACATGATCAAGAAGGATGCAACATACAAATGGGATCAAAAGGAGAAAGATTCCTTTTATTGAATAAAACAAGGCATAGTTGAAGCACCCGCATTGTACAACCTAGATTTTGAGAATGAATTCTTCATGTATACCTTTACTTAAAACTCTTCAATTGAAACCATATTAACTCAAAAGGATAATCGATATAATGAATGACCAATTTCATTTATGAGCATCAGGTTATAAGGATCAAAGTTAAATTATCCCGCCATGGACAAGAAATATTATGTAGTTTATAAGGCGATATAACACTTTAGGTCTTATATTTTGAAGAGTCATGTCATAATTTTCATTCCCCACCGTGTAGTTTGATCATTGTTTGTACAACAAGAGTTGGGTGAATGAAGAGTGAAATGGATGACGTGCTTACAAGAATACGATTTAGAATTTAAACCAATCCTTACTATCAAGGGCCATGGTCTTTGCCAACTCGCTGCTGAAACAACTAGTTCAGAGGATGAAGACATGTCTAGTTGGGAGAAAGAGATCGAGATGTAAAATTTTGATTATGTTGCTCCATTTGATATACCATCATCGATATGCGCATGGACATGACAATATATTGAACAATGTGCTTTTCCCTCTCATCTTTTAGCAAAATAAAGGATGGAAACCTAGCTAAATGCACTATCATATCAGCTAGTTCATGGTGTACTCTTTTAGAAACATCATAATGGTGTCTTACTAAAGTGGTTAGAATCGTTGGACTCAAAAAAGGTTTCAATATATTTTCATGATGGACCAACCTATGGACATTATTCAGGGGACACCACTGCACACAAAATTATGTGAGATGGATATTACTGGCCAACATTATTTAAAGAAACACAAGCTTATGCTCACAAGTGTCCCATCTGTTAGAAATGCGTTGGTTAGGAGAAAAGGTAAGCCACCTCCATTACAAGCAATTGTAGGTGAAGAACCCTTTCAAAAATGGGGATTGGATGTAATTGGGGAAATATCTCCTCACTCATCGAAGCAACATCAATACATTCTGATTACCATAGATTATTTCACTCGATGGGTAGAAGCCATTCCACTCAAGCAAGTGAACGATTAGGAAGTCATCCATTTTATTAATGAGAATATCATCACTAGGTTCGACATTCCTACTTCACTTTTGTTTGATAATGCAACTTACTTTTCATCGTTGAATTTATATGAGTTTGTAATAGAAATTAACATTATTTTGAAGCATTATTCGAAATACTATCCACAAGAAAATGGTTTAGTATAATCAACAAATAAGAATTTTACTCGAATTATAAAGAAAACCTTTTAAAATGAACAACGGAATTGGCACAATTCTTTGACGAATTCTATATTTACAAATTTTGTAACTCCAAAACCTTCCTTGGGAACATTTCCCCACTTCCTTGTCTATGGGAAAGAGGCAATCCTATCTCCTAGTCTTTACTTCCGAGCTTTGCATTTGTCTCAAGAATCATGAGGTAGGCTTTGTCCAAACATTCAAAATAGGATTGAGACTCTTCTCAAGTTGGAAGGGAAGAGGTGAAAGAACAAGGAAAAAAATGTTGTCCATTAGAAGCATATTAAGCTTTGGTTTGGTAAAACGTCCATAGGGAACAAGGAATTCAGTTTGGGAGATCTAGTCCTGAAGTGGGATAAATCCCATGAATACAAAGAAAAAAACACTAAGTTTCTTATGTATTGGTCCATACATCATACACAAGAAGCTTGGACCAGATACTTATCATCTACAATCTCTAAACATTAAGAATAACCCTCTTCCTATGAACAACCAAGACTTGAAGCTTTATTTTCAGTAGCAGCCTTGCGTTGCATCTCACATATGTACATAGTTTTATTTTCATGCTATTTACTATTATATCCTTTGTTTATATTTGTTTGCATTGCTATTTAGTTATTTCTTCACTGTACATAAATACGATCTTGTGTGAAAAGGTGTTGTTTTTGCTTAATGATAAATGTGGTGAAATTTTGAAAGGTGATTATGACAACTATGACACTCTTGGAAAAATTTTGATCTCCTCCTTTGTTTGGGCCCAAATATCTCTAAAAGTTAATGATTCGTAGATGGAAAATATGATTCATCCAAATGATAAGCTTTAGTAGATCTATGATACCCACATCTATAATAGGATCGTCATTTCTCAAATCGGTGTTTGTATTGATTGATGTTTTAAATGTGTCGGCCTAATAAATTAGAGAATGGAAAGGAGAAAACTTAAAGTGAGAAATTTCAGATAATATATATAAGTCCCTGTAGAACAAGGAATGACCTATTATACCGGTAAAATAAGTTAGGAACCCTCTTCCACCCTAACAAGATAAATGCCTATAAAATGACAATGTGCATAAATGAAAATAAAATAAAGGGTGAAAGAAGAGAAAGGCTTCCCACATAGATAGGTGAAGCAAGAAACTTCGCTGGGGTATTGAACAACCCTAATGGTAGCAGAGCAAATCTTAGGATTAGTACTAAAAATATGAACACCTTAACTCACACATTCATATACCACTTTTCCCTAATCGAAATAATTGGAGATTGACTAGTTTTATGAAATGTTTGAGCTGATGAGAGAAATAGAGGAGACTAGATCTATAATAGGGCTAAGTAGTGAAGCTAAGGTGACTCATGAGAAAAGTT
Organism: Pinus tabuliformis; assembly: GCA_031772625.1. Classification (NCBI taxonomy): domain Eukaryota; kingdom Viridiplantae; phylum Streptophyta; class Pinopsida; order Pinales; family Pinaceae; genus Pinus; species Pinus tabuliformis. Next base: position 405,947,393 of record CM062811.1, on the reverse strand, counting down.
AATACTTCCTAAGGACTAGACTCTGAACTTAAGAAAGGCCTAAACAAAGAAGTTGAGGTCTCGCTAGTGAATCACTAAGTGTTGTAGTTGCAACAACACCCTCCAAAATCATCGAATTCACTTTACTTTGGAGCTGCTTCCAACCATCAAGATCATTTTCTTTGTATGTCTAAATAGTAGAGGTCATCCTAAGTGATTTCTAGATCTTCTAAGTGTTTACAGTCATCTGATTTTTCTTTGAAAATCTATATGTCTTAGCACATTTATTCCTCACAAGATTGGCACACCTTCTCTTTTTAGCAAACTTTCTTGGCGAGTTGAGTGCACTTCCCCACCTTAGCGCCAATGCACTTCTCAAGCCTAACATAGGAAAATTTTGTTAGGATAGTTAGGTATGCTTTTCACACTTTATGTTGGGTCCCTATAATACTAGTGATTACCCCATTACTATTGTAGTTATACCCCTTATTTATATTTTTGTGCCCCTATTACCCCCATATTGTTATTTTTGTGCCCCATAGAATCCCTCTATTGTTATTTTTGTGGCTTTATATTATTATTGTTAGGTTGGCTGGATTATATTGTGACTCCTTAGACTCCTATATATATAAAGGAGGTTTTGTCATTTGAATCATCCAAGAATTGTTCATTTATGTAATGTAAAGGAGGTTGCCCCCTCGAAGAGGCTGAATTCTAAGGCATTGATCTATCTTTTCTATATTTTCTTGAGCTGGTTTCTTAACATTTGGTATCAGAGCTTTGGATTCTAGGGTTTCGCTACTCCAAACAGGTCATCGTGGAATTTTCGCTATAACTTTTTTTCTGTGATGTTTCAGAAGTTGCAAAAAAAACCCATTTGAGAAGAAATCGCGCTAAACCTTGGGTCCACATTTCATAGCTTTTCACGTGATATTTTCGGAGATATGATCTGAGGAAGTTGGTATTTTTGCAGACTCCTGAATTACATTCAAAACAGGTGACCTATGGAAAATCGTCATAACTTTCTCTCTGAGGATTAGAATGAAATTTCGTAAGAAGGTACAAAAAGAGGACGGACTGTAGTTTCTTTTATGCATTTTTCAGATCCATAGGTCGAAACAATGACTCGTGGCACGTCGTACAAGTTTGCTCTACTGAACTAGTCTATAAGCAAGTCACTGTGGGAGATTTCACATAACTCTTCCTTGGAGAAACCAATTTGGGTCAGACTTGTGGCATTGGAAAGAGGACTCAGAAGGCTACTACAGGTCAAAATTTCAGAACTGAATGATCTGAAATTACAGAGATACATCAGATTCAATATCAGGCTTCTACAAAGTGAAAAAAGGTGTGTAGTTTTTTTTTTAATTTTTGCATAAGCTTGGTTTGAAGGAATTCAAAGGGCATAGTAAAGCATTATTATTGGTAACTGATGCCCCGAGGAAAGAAAATTCAAACACCTAGTAAGGAACCTGAAAGCTCTAGCATGACTCATGAAGAAGAGGAAGAAATGCTACATGATATATCAAAATTACAAGAACAAGTGCAACAAATGTCACGCTCACAAAAGCTAACAGAAGCTAAGATAAATGGCGTGGAATCTAAGATAAAGGGCATGGAAGCTAAGATGGATGATTCAAACATAGGTTTGAAGAGAGACATGGCAGATTTGAAGACAGATTTGAAGACAAACATGGACGAATTGAAGATAAATATGAATAAGTTGCTACAAGAAATGGGCATTGAGGATGAAAGGGTACTAAAGGAAACTCATGATGAGAATAAAAGAAATGTTAATCATGATTCCATAGATGCTAATGTTGGATCGAAGACTCACCATATTCCAAAAATTGATATGAGGAAGTTTGATGGCAAGGATCCTGCCACATGGATATTACAGATGGAGCAATTCTTCGATCTCAATAATGTGCAAAACACACAAAAGGTATGTATGACAACTGTATATTTGGAACCAAATCAGTTTGTATGGTATTAATGGCTTTGCTCTCATAAACAATTTATCACTTGGGAAATTTTTACGGAAGAATTGATAGCACATTATGAGGATACAAAAAGCAACACTTTTTTTAGCCAATTGATAAGTCTCAAACAAAAGGGTTCAGTAATGAAGCACATTGAGGAGTTCCAAAAATTGAACATAAGAGTAAAAGATATTCTAGAGGAGCATAGGGTTGATGTGTTCATAGGGTATTTAAAGGATAATATCCAACATGATGTTCGCCTTTGGGAACCTGATTCATTAGAAAAGGCATTCAGGTTAGCAAGAAAAATGGAAAGCAAAATTATGGCAACCAGGAAGCATACCACTCACAACTATAAAGATGAAAGTGTTGTTGCCCCTAGTCTTCCACAAACTATAAGGTTGACACCACAACAATTGGAAGAAAAAAGAGCAAAAGGGCTTTGTTACAGTTGTGATAGCAAATACACTAAAGGTCATAAGTGTGCTGAGAAGAAATTATTCTACATAGATTGTGAAGAGGAAGAAGAAAAGGAGCAAGAAAGGTCAAAAGAAGAGGATATACTCCAGGAACAAAGCCTAGATGAAGAACAATTAAATCCAACCATATCTTGTAATGCATTGGCCGGAATTACCACTCCTCAAACCATAAAGATAGAAGGACAAATCAAGAAGAAAAAGGTAATAGTGTTGATTGATTCAGGGAGCACCCACAATTTTATTCATTGTAGGGTAGCAAAAGAATTGAATTGCTTCCTATATCCAGCACCAGAGTGTCAAGTGATGATTGAAAATGGAGGAACAATAAATTGCTCTGGAAGGTGCCATAATATCAAGCTATCCATGGGAGAATATGTATTGACTAGCCCAATGCTTTCCATTCCAATGGGAGGTGCTGATGTTGTACTAGGAGTCCAATGGCTACAATCCTTGGGTACAATAGCTTTTAATTTTCAAGAACTTTTCATCAAATTTTCTACGGAAGGAAAGGAAGTTGAATTAAGGGGTATTGCAGGGAAACTAGGAAAGATAATCAGCTCTAATGGTATGACAAAGCTTCTAAAAAAGGAGCAAAGAGGTGTAATTGCACAATTATGTTCGCTAGATGTTTCCACATCGGAATCATCTATTTCTCCAGATCTCCAAAAAGTCCTGGACAATCATTTCAAGGTATTTGAGACTCCCAAAGGTCTCCCACCTATGCGTGATCATGATCATGCTATTCATTTGATTCCAGGAAGTGTTCCTCCAAACATTAGGCCGTACAGATATCCCTATGTCCAAAAAAGTGAAATTGAACGTATGGTTGCAGAAATGCTAGAGGCTGGTATAATTCAACTGAGTCAAAGTTCTTTCTCTGCTCCAGTAGTATTGGTGCACAAGAAGGATGGATCATGGCGCATGTGTTCGGATTATAGGGAGCTCAACAAGCTCACTATTAAAGATAAGTTCCCCATTCCTGTCATTGATGAATTACTGGATGAATTGCATGGATCAATTTACTTCACCAAGTTGGATCTTCGTTCGGGATATCATCAAATCAGAATGAAGATTGAAGACATTTCGAAAACAACATTTAGAACTCATGAGGGTCATTATGAATTTTTGGTCATGCCTTTTGGCCTTACCAATGCACCTTCAACATTTCAAGGTTTGATGAATTCAATTTTCAAACCATTCCTTAGAAAATTTGTGTTAGTATTTTTTGATGATATAATAATCTACAACAAGTCTTGGAAGGATCATGTTGAACATGTTGACAGGTTGCTACAACTATTGGAGGAGAAACAATTATATGCAAAAAGATCCAAATGTTTCTTTGGAGTCCAGGAGGTGGAATATTTGGGTCATATTGTATCTCATGAAGGAGTTTAGGTAGACCCTAGCAAAATTAAAGCCATTAAGGAATGGAAAATCCCCACATCCATAAAGCATCTGCGAGGATTTCTTGGGTTGACAGGGTATTATCGCAAGTTTGTTAAGAATTATGGGAGAATAGCAGCACCTCTAACAACATTATTGAAGAAAGATGCATTTTCATGGAGTCTGGAAGCAACAAAGGCCTTTGAACATCTTAAAGAGGCAATGTGCCAAGCACCAGTCTTAGCTACACCAGACTTCACAAAAACCTTTATTGTGGAATGTGATGTTGAGATTGCAACAAGATGATGGAGCTTAGTGAAAAGAGTCGCCTTCACTAAGTGGGCCCACAGGCAAATTATGGCGCAAGTTCTATTTTTGATCCCAGCAGGGATGACCACAGTGTGGGTGACCACAGTGTGGGTGACCACAGTGTGGGTGACCACAGTGTGAGTGATCACAGTGTGAGTGATCAAAGTCTATTTTTAGATTGGCTGTCAAAAATAGAAAAGTCAAATATTATTGTCTCATAATAATATTTGGACTATAAACTTGACCTTATTCTCTTGGAGCACTTCAAGATGAGCTACGGATGTGGTACATGCAAATCCCAGAAGGAAATACGTGGTTACCTATGGGATGACTAATATTTGCATGCAGGACTTTAGTTAGAACTCAAGTGAGTTGAGTTTAGTGGACTGGAGGTGCAGTTGATGGAGTTGTGTTCAGTTTAGCTTTGTTAAACTGGTTGTATTTAGTCTAACTGGCAAATAGACTAGAGATGAGTTGGGTGAATTAGTTATTAATTAATTCACAAGTTATTAACTCATAATGCAACTATAGAATACATCAATTAACTCAGTTGCATGTCAGTGCATGTTCAGTTCAGCAGGGACAAGTTTTAGAGGATCAGATTGCTATCAGTTGTGACTATAGTTGTGCATGATGATTTGCACAATCAGAGGGATTGAGTATGCCAATGAATTGGCCAATATCAAGTATTGTAGCTTGCGCTCACATCCAACAGAGTGTGAGTGATTCTTTGCAGGTGAAATACGAGTTTGGCAAACCATTCTCATCAGTTCTTGAGCAGGTATTGAGCTGGAGAGGCAGGCAAGCAGTGGAATAGATTTGGAAATCAGATCTGAGCTGTATTGTGTGTAACAGGTGGAGCTGGTACTGGATTGCTTGTGATAAGCATTGTACTTTGTAATGTTACATGGTATCAATCATTAATATACAGATAGTGTGGGGTTTTTAGTGAGATGCTTTCCCCAGGTTACATACTGTGTTAATGTGTGAATGCTCTTGATGTTTTATTGTTATTGATGCTACTATATTGATGATCAACGTAGAGGAGCTTATGTATTGTGTATGTATTCCGCAATAGTACATGATCAGGATAATCTCTGTTGAATATGTGTTAAATTATTCAAAATTTCTACATGGTATCAGAGCTAGATAATTGTAGAAAATGTTTCTACATGGTATCGGAGCTGTTGATCATCAGATCTACTATTCAGGAAGTGTTTACATTCTATTTCTTCAGGCAGAGTCTATAATCGGGCCAGGTAGCCTTTGGATTCATCCTTCCTTTGGAAGGTGAGATATCCGGTGAATGCCCATACAGTCAATCTTTGTACGAGAAATATTGTGTTCTCACGAATCTTAGATCCGAGGCGGTTGAGTTGGTTGCTGGTGGAATTCGAATTTGCAGCAGTGTTTTCTTGGTGACAACGCAACAATGTCTTTCAACGGATTGCGATTGGAGTGTGCTCTTGAGGGCAGCTCATTGCATGGAAGGACATGATGGAGGCAGTATTGGATGATAACGGGCTGAAGGAGTTCATAGAGATGGATGTCCCAAAGCCTACTGATGCTACTCAAGCTGATGCTTGGCAAAAGAAGACCACAAAATGTCGAAGGATTCTGTTGGAGGGCGTGAAGGATCACATTGTGTCTAGCCTCCATGGAAAGGCTACTCCATATTTGATGTGGAAATCATTAATAGAATTATTCCAAAGTAAGAGTGATCAGAGGAAGCTGGCGCTCAAAGATAAACTCAGAAACATCAAATGCGAGAAGGGTGACAGTATTCCCAAGTATCTCACGAAGTTCACTCAGTGTCGAGATGAGCTGGGAAGTGTGGGGGTTACTGTCGATGATGAGGACTTGGTGAGCTTGGCTCTCCTTGGTCTTCCGAAGAGTTGGCATTCCTATCAGGACTCTGTCAATGGTCAGGAGAAATTGCCAGGATGGGAAAGACTATGGTCAGATCTTGTGCAAGAGGAGATCAGGCGGAGTACCAGGGACAGATCTTCGTCAAAGGGAGCTGATGAAGAGAATTGTGCTTTGGCTACCAAAGCAAAGAAAGGGAAGAGCAAGAAAGCTTCTTAGTCTGGTGCAAAAGGTAAGAAGCAAGATATGTCCAAGGTGAAGTGTTTTCACTGTCACCAGCACGGACACTATGCCAATAATTGTCCGCAGAAGAAGAAGAACAAGTAGGCTGCTGGATCTTTAGTAGGAGAGGATCTAGCCTAACAGTTTGAGCTTGATTTTTCATTGATCGCATGCTTGGTTTCAAGTGTGATGGGATCAGTGTGGTTCTTGGACAGTGGTGTGTCTTTTCACATGACGGGAGATAGAGATTTGTTCTCTGATCTGGAGGACAAAGATCTTGGAGTGCACATCGAGATGGGCGATGATGGTAGATACAGTGCGACCGGTATCGGTACCATTTCCTTTGAGAGGGAGTCTGGTAAACCCTTTGTATTGAAGGAAGTCATGCATGTTCCAGGATTGACGAAGAATCTCATCTCAGTGGCCATGTTAGAAGACAAGGGGTATGATGTTGTTTTCAGCGAGGGAAAGGATTTCCTACGCAGCAAGACAACTGGTGAGACCCGGAAGATAGGGGTTCAAGTGAGGAACCTTTATCAGTTGCATGTAGATGGATGCACAACAATGGTAGGCAAGGCAGAAGGATTGGTGAGCCAGGATGATGGCGAGTTGTGGCACAGGAGATTGGGTCACCTTCACCATGGAGCCTTGAAGATACTGCAGCAGATCACTATAGGGATTCCTAAAGGCACACTTGCGTAGTCAGATCAGTGCAAGGGGTGTACTTTGGGGAAGTTTGTGAAAGCCACCTTTCACGAGAAGGATAGTCGCGCCATGACAATCCTTGAGAGAATTCACACAGACGTGTGTGGACCTTTCTTAGTTGCTTCGACAGCAAAACACAGGTATTATGTGATTTTTGTTGATGATTTCTCTCGTAAGTACTGGATCTTCTTCATGCAGAAGAAGAGCGAGACATATTCAAAGTTCTGTGAATTCAAAGCACTGGTCAAGAAGGAGTCGGGGAAGAAGGTGAAGGCTCTTAGGAGTGATAATGGTGGTGAATACATCTCGGATGAGTTCAAGTATTTCTGTAAGGCAAAAGGGATTCGTAGAGAGCTCATAGCTCCCCATAACCCACAACAGAACGGGGTAGCTGAGCAGAAGATCAGAACGATTGTGGGTGCTGCACGGGCAATGTTGCATGATCAGGGCCTACCCCTTCACTTGTGGGCGAAAGCATGCAATACAACAGTTTATGTGCAGAACCGTTGTCCTCATAGGATACTTGGCATGAGTACACTCGAGGAGACTTATTCTGGTAAGAAGCCTGATCTTTCTCATCTGAGGATTTTTGGTGCTAACGTTTACATGCATGTGACGAAGGATGCCGGGAAGAAGTTGGAGCCGACCGCAGAGGTTGGGATATTTGTGGGGTACACTGATACGCCCCACTACTATCGTGTGTATTTGCCAGACAGTGATAAAACTGTCGTGCGACGGGATATAAAATTTCAGGAGGAGAAAGCCATGAAGTGTTCGCTTGAGAGGGAGCTACACTTGCATGCATATGAGGAGCTATTAGTTCCTAAGGATGAGCTTCAGGACGTTGATCAGCCATAGGATGAGGTTCATGGAGTGGAAGAGACCACTCATGCAGCGCCAACCATCAGAGGGTGAAAGCGCTTGACAGAAGCTGAGCGACTGGCTCAAGATGCAGAGAAAGTTGTAGGACCACCTACAGCCCAACACAAGTAGAGATAGTCACCTGATCGGTACACTGGATACATGGCTCTGATGAACAAGTGTGTTGTGACTGAGCCATCCTCTTTCGAGGAAGCTGTGGAGGATCCCGCACGGGTAGACGCCATGGTGGAAGAGTATGATTCTATTGTCAGAAACAGTGCATGGGAGATTGTTCCTAGATCGGAAGGGAAATCAGTGGTGGGTTCGAGATGGATCTACAAGGTCAAGCAGGCAGCTGACGGGAGTGTGGAGAAGTACAAGGCAAGATTTTTTGCCTGAGGCTTTTCACAGATAGAGGGGATCGATTATGAGGAGACCTTTGCACCTGTCGCAAGGTATTCTTCCATACGGACGATTCTTGCTCTCTCAGTGCAAATGGGATGGCACATTCATCAGATGGATGTGAAGACTGCGTTCCTCAACGGAGTCATTGAGGAGGAGGTGTACATTGAGCAACCTGAAGGCTTTGAGGTCTTCAGTAGCGAGTCGCATGTGTGCAGGCTCAAGAGAGCGCTGTATGGGTTGAAGCAAGCACCACGTGCTTGGTACACATGGATAGATAGCTATTTCACAGGACTTGGATTCTCCAAGAGCGAGGCGGATCCTAACCTATACCAGATTGTGGTGGAGGGTAAGCTGATTATCATTGTATTGTATGTTGATGATTTGATTCTAATGGGTGATGAGTTATTGATACTGTCATGCAAGAAGGATCTTGCTACAGAGTTTGAGATGAAGGACTTGGGCCTCCTTCACTATTTCCTAGGATTGGAAATATGGTAGCGCAGTGGTGGACTGTTTGTTTCTCAGGGCAAGTATGCTCGGGAGATACTAGAGAAGTTCAACATGCATGGCTGCAAGCCTGTTGATACTCCTCTTCCTGGAGGTTGGAGGAAGGAGGATGCCACTTCGGGAGAAGAAGTGGATGCCACTGTTTATCGACAGTTGGTGGGGTCGTTGATGTATTTGGTCAATACACGACCTGATATATGCTATGCAGTTAACCAGCTTTCACAATCTATGGTTAAGCCTACCAAGCTCTTCTGGAAGGCGGGCAAGCATGTATTGCGCTACTTGAGAGGCACATCGGGATATGGTTTATGGTACAGACAGGAGGATGAGGTGAAGCTATGTGGCTTCACGGATGCAGATTGGGCAGGGAGCCCAACGGACAGAAAGAGCACATCAGGAGGGGTCTTCAGTATTGGATCGACAGTAGTTTCTTGGTACAACAGGAAGCAGAGATCCGTGGCACTCAGTTCAGTGGAGGCCGAGTATATGGCAGCAAGTTTGGCTGCATGCGAGGCTATATGGATGAGGAAGATCCTGGTTGGTTTGTTCGGTTCTCATTTGGATCCTACTGTGATTTACTGTGATAACCAGAGTTGCATTAAACTCTCGGCTAATCCTATATTTCATGATAGATCTAAGCATATTGACATCAGGTACCATCATATCAGAGATTGTGTGCAACGGAGGATCATGTTGCTTTCATACATTTCAACGGAGGATCAGGATGTTGATATTCTGACGAAGGCTCTCACCAGGAGCAAATTCGAGTACCACCGAGGCAGGATAGGGGTTCCTGATAATCCATATCTTGTCGAGAGGGAGTGTTGAGATTGCAACAAGATGATGGATCTTAGTGAAAAGAGTCGCCTTCACTAAGTGGGCCCGCAGGCAAATTATGGCGCAAGTTCTATTTTTGATCCCAGCAGGGATGACCACAGTGTGGGTGATCACAGTGTGGGTGACCACAGTGTGGGTGACCGCAGTGTGGGTGACCACAGTGTGAGTGATCACAATGTGAGTGATCAAAGTCTATTTTTAGACTGGCTGTCAAAAACAGAAAAGTCAAATATTATTGTCTCATAATAATATTTGGACTATAAATTTGATCTTATTCTCTTGGAGCACTTTAGGATGAGCTACGGATGTGGTACATGCAGATCCCAGAAGGAAATACATGGTTACCTATGGGATGACTAATATTTGCATGCAGGACTTCAGTTAGAACTCAAGTGAGTTGAGTTTAGTGGACTGGAGGTATAGTTGATGGAGTTGTGTTCAGTTTAGCTTTGTTAAACTGGTTGTATTTAGTCTAACTAGCAAATAGACTAGAGATGAGTTGGGTGAATTAGTTATTAATTAATTCACAAGTTATTAACTCATAATGCAACTATAGAATACATCAGTTAACTCAGTTGCATGTCAGTGCATGTTCAGTTGAGCAGGGACAGGTGTTAGAGGATCAGATTGCTATCAGTTGTGACTATAGCTGTGCATGATGATTTGCACAATCAGAGGGATTGAGTATGCCAATGAATTGGCCAATATCAAGTATTGTAGCCTGTGCTCACATCCAACAGAGTGTGAGTGATTCTTTGCAGGTGAAATACGAGTTTGGTAAACCATTCTCATCAGTTCTTGAGCAGGTATTGAGCTGGAGAGGCAGGCAAGCAGTGGAATAGATTTGGAGATCAGATCTGAGCTGTATTATGTGTAACAGGTGGAGCTGGTACTGGATTTCTTGTGATAAGCATTGCACTTTGTAATGTTACATGGTCTCAATCATTAATATACAGATAGTGTGGGGTTTTTAGCGAGATGCTTTCCCCGGGTTACATACTGTGTTAATGTGTGAATGCTCTTGATGTTTTATTGTTATTGATGCTGCTATATTGATGATCAATGTAGAGGATCTTATGTATTGTGTATGTATTCCGCAATAGTACATGATCAGGATAATCTCTGTTGAATATGTGTTAAATTATTCAAAATTTCTACATGTGATGCTTCAAGAAATGGAATTGGTGCTGTCCTAATGCAAGATGAAAGACCCATTGCTTTTGAAAGTTGTCAAATCAAGGGAAATTTTTTAAGCAAAGCTATTTATGAGAAGGAAATGTTGGCAATACTCCATGCACTTAAGAAATGGCGACCCTACCTAATGGGAAGACACTTCAAGGTAAAAACGGATCATGATAGCCTTAAATATTTTTTAGAACAAAGATTATCCTTTGAAGAGCAACAAAAGTGGGTCACAAAGATGTTGGGTTATGACTTTGAAATCATCTACAAAAAAGGGAAGCAAAATGTGGTGGCAGATGCACTCTCAAGAAAGGATGAGGATGTGGAAGCATTATTGTGCGCCATTTCTATTATCCAACCAGATTGGATAAATGAAGCAAGGGAGGAATGGAAGAATGACGAGGAAGTTTGGGCACTTATTCGAAAGCTACAACAAGATTCCAGTACGTCTGATACATTTAGCTGGAAAAATGATTCGTTATGGTACAAAGATTGCTTATACCTCTGTAAGAATTCCCAGCTAAAACAAAAGATTCTTATGGAATTGCACACTTCTCCATTAGGATGGCACTCAGGATTTTTAAAAACTTACCACAGGGTTAAGAAGGAATTTTTTTGGGATGGCCTTAAATCAGATATTCAAAAGTTTGTGGCAGAATATTTGGTTTGCCAACAAAATAAAGTTGAAACAATTAAGACACCGGGTCTACTACAACCTTTATCCATTCCAAGCCAACGTTGGGAGGAGGTTTCAATGGATTTTATCACAGGTTTACCCAAGTCTGAGGGAAAAAGTGTCATCATGGTGGTAGTTGATAGACTTACCAAGTATGCACACTTTTGTTCATTATCACATCCATTTAAAGCCAGTACAGTTTCTACTATATTTATGGAAACAATTCAAAAGCTACATGGAAACCCAAAGATTATTGTAAGTGACAGAGATCCCATTTTCACTGGAAATTTTTGGACATAATTATTTTCTTGTCTTGGTACTCAGTTAGCTCATAGCTCATCTTATCATCCTCAATCTGATGGGCAAATTGAGATAGTAAACAAATGTTTGGAAGGATATCTTCGTTGCTTTGTATCTGATAAACAGACATAATGGGTCAAATGGTTGCCTCTGGCTGAATGGTGGTATAACACTTCCTTCCATACAGCAACAAAAATAACCCCATTTATGGCACTTTATGGGTATCAACCACCATCCATCACATCATATTTAAGAGAAAATTCTAAGGTTCAGGCAGTGGAACATCACATCGAACATCAACAACAAGTTCTCCAACTCTTAAAGGATAACCTCGTGTTGGCACAAAATAGAATGAAACAACAGGCAGATCAACATTGTAGTGAAAGAAGTTTTGATGTAGGTGATTGGGTATTCCTACAGCTACAACCATATAAGCAAATGTCCCTAAAGCAAGTTAAGAAGGATAATAAATTATCACCAAAGTATTATGGTCCGTACAAGGTGGGTCAAAAGATTGGTACTATGGCATACAAATTGGAGCTTCATGCAGCTTCTCGATTGCACCCAGATTTCCATGTTTCATGTTTAAAGAAGGTTATAGGTGACAAGCTCCCAGTTCAAACAATATTGCCAGAACTTGACAAGGAAGGAAAAATTATATTGGAATCGGAAGCAGTCACAAAAACAAGAACTCGACAACTACGAAATCGATCAATTTCAGAGTATCTTATCAAGTGGAAGAACTTATCCACTGAAGATTCCACATGGGAGGATGAGAATTTTATGCAGAAGTATCCAGAACTACTCAAGCGTTGAGGACAACACTTTTTTGAAGGAGAGGGGCATGTTGGGTCCCTATAATACTAGTGATTACCCCATTACTATTGTAGTTATACCCCTTATTTATATTGTTGTGCCCCTATTACCCCCATATTGTTATTTTTGTGCCCCATAGAATCCCTCTATTGTTATTTTGTGGCTTTATATTATTATTGTTAGGTCGGCTGGATTATATTGTGACTCCTTAGACTCCTATATATAGAAAAGAGGTTTTGTCATTTGAATCATCTAAGAATTTTTCATTTATGTAATGTAAAGGAGGTTGCCCCCTCGAATAGGCTGAATTCTAAGGTGTTGATCTATCTTTTCTTGAGCTGGTTTCTTAACACTTTATCACACTAGAGCGCACTCCACAACCTTGACTGGATCACATGTGTGAAGATTTTATAAATAGAATCAACCACTCACTAGCATTTCATTGTTTCATTTGGTCACATTGGGAGCTTCACACATCTTTTGAGCACATATGTAGTCCTGCTATATGCGATCACGTGCACATTATTTTTCAGGTAAGATCTTCATTCACACCTAAAAATTGAGCCTAGGTTTTGATTCTTCAGTTCCTTGTCTTTTTCTTTTGTGCTTATCATATACCAGTACTTTTTATATTCTTGAAAGATAAAATTGATATATATGTGTGTGTGTGTATGCTTGTATTAAGTTTTCATCTTATTAAATATATCTTGTGCCCTCTCACCATGATTCTTACCATAGTTATTTTTTTGATTTCCTTGTTACTTTCTGAACTGGGTGCACTTGCACATGTAAGAGTATTAGCTATGTGCTTCTAAAGGGTGTGATTACACCCTTATTAGCCTTACTCTTTACCTATCTCACCAATGTAGGACAAAAGGATGGCCATGAAGGCTTAATTCTAGAAAACACGATATGACCTTAATCCCTTGTTCATGCCATCACACCACACATTTTTAAGACCTAGTCTTAAACCCTTTAGCCCTACTTGACGTGCTTGCACTCTCCACATGTGCTCTCACTTGTTTGGAACATTGTGCCCTTATAACACTCCCAACCAAAACTTCATCCTTACAAATTGCGCATGCGCCTAATATTATGCCCTTACCTTGCTAGTGCATTGTACACCTAGGCTTCACTTGTCTAACCTTTACAATTGTCTCATGTGTTGGCACCCAATTCAATCCTTGACCTTGTGTGAATGCATTGTGCACTTCTAGATCTTATATTATTTAACCCTATCTGTAGCCTCTGAACATTTTCCCAACGCTAGCACACTATCTTCCCACAGTCAAGATTTCAGACAAATTAAATAAGTTAGAATAAGGATTTTTAGGGACTGATCTTGTACATTTTTCCATGAATGACTTTTAGTTTCTAGGTACTAAAGGTCTCTAGCACATCATTGTATCATCCTCTACCAACATCATGCCTTCGGTTACAAGGAAAGGACCAATAAGCGACACAGTTGAAGGCGTATTGAGGGTATTGTGGATAGTCCAAGACCTCAAGTACCAATCCTGATAAACACATCATGCTTCATAGACCAATATATTACCCTAAGTTGGAAAAAGGTGTTTAAGTAATTTTCCAAGAAGGAAAATCCTAAATAATTGAAAGAGATATATTTCAATGTTAATAGGTTCATATTCCATAGAGTTGGTTGCCATTATACAGTACTCCCTTGTGAAAAAACAATTGGGTGGATATTGCAACACAATGACCCTTAGAACATGACTATCAAAAGTTCAAAGGAAGAACTACTTTCCCCATATCAGGCCCATCATATCTATATGTACTATAAGCTTCCAAAGCTCAAAGAATATCTCAATACAAAATTTTATGCTGGCTTTGGGCAATTAACAAAGGACATTCTCAAAATTTGGTGGCAAGATTTGAGCGAATTTCTCGAAGCACTTGATCGCATTTATATAACCAAGGCATTGAGGAAATTGTACCGATATTTAATGAACATGTGCTACAGGCTCTATGGATGCAAGAACATATATTTTTTCGAGGAAGGATGGGTCTATACTGTATGCCCATGCACCACCAAGGGAACTGTCTTCAATTGGTCTGACCTCAAACCTTAGAAATTGCATAAATGTGTTACAAAGGCGAAGAACATGGCACAAGGCAAGAAACTAGAGTTTTATATGTCATCCTATTTGCTAGATGGAATATGTGCTAAGAATGAATTCTTAGGTTTGGAGTGGAATTGGACTAAAGAGAAGCCTTTTGTCCACATATATTGAAAAATATTGTGGGAAACTAGTTACAGGGGGATGTATGCAAGGATAATGGAGAAATCATCTCAGTATTATATCATATGATATTTTCCATATAGGCACCATGCATGATAGATAATGCTGGGAATCCATCGCAGGTGTCGTAGACTGGTTTTCATCACCCCAAGGAACATTCATCATAGTATTTGGAGCTTATAAAATTCCACATCTCATGCCATATTTTGTGATAGATAAGGTGGTTATGCAGGAGGTCGGATACCAACTTTGTACAGGGTTGTTGGGATTGTTACATAAATTGAAGAATCCTCCATGGTCCATCTTCCCTCCAAAAATAGGGTCATAAATCCTTAGGAGCTTGAAGGAAACAAAGGCAGAAATTACAGAACTAGAGCACATCAAGTTCAGTGAGATGGGATATCACTACTATGATCCAAGAGGTATATGCATGAAACATTTTGCAAACCTAAGATACACACGGACATACACCTTAGACTCTTGGAAGGAATAGGAGAGAATTAAGAACCATTATAATGCCTTCAGAGGAGTCAGAACAAGCGCAGAAGTAGGTCCTTCAAATCAAGCAATTGTTCTAAAAGTACCAAAGTAAGGAAGCCAAGAAGAGATGGACATGTAGGATAATGTTGAGTTAAAGAGGAAATAAGAGAAAGAGGTGGTAGAGGAGAGAAGCTAGAATTTTAAAGTAGATAAAGACACCAAAGAGGCAATTGAGGATGAGAAGAGAAGAAAAGAGTGTGAAGAATCTAGGAGAATGAAATAAGAAGAAGAGAAAAGGAAGAAGGAAGAACAAGAGAAGATCAAATGAGAGGCCATCCAAAGAAGAAAATAATAACACATGAAAAATAAAGAGGAGGAATAACTCAAGAAATAATAGGAGGAAGCCCTCAAGAAGTAGAATGAGGAAGAAGAACAAAGAATATTACAACTTGAGGAAGAGAAGAGGAAGAAATAGGAAGAATAGGAATTGATGAAGAAAATAGAAGAATAACTTGTCACTCAAGAGATAGATTATGATCAAGAAGAAGAAAATCTAACAACATGAATTGAGCCAATTATAGTTGCTATGAATATTCGACCTCCAAATTATTTGACAAGTGGGAATCTTCCTCCAAGTGAAATGGGGATTCCACCTCTAGGTGAAGACAAAATTTTGGATATCTTTAATTTCACATTTGATCAACTAAAGGACAAAATCATTCAAGAGAGAAGAAATTACTTTCCAAATGAGTTAGACCAACCAATCTCTATCAATCAAGAGAGAGTTCTTGTTTCAAACACAAAGATCAATCCAAAGACAGTTGCTTTAGCAGGTGAAGCCTTTGTCGTAGCCACTATAAAGAACATTGACTATCTTAATTTTTTGGCTTAGGGGGTCCTGATCCAGGTTCAGAGTTAGTTGCACCAACCAACAAATCCCTACACTACTGGCCCTTTCGGCAACAACCTGTGTAGCGCAGGCTGCAGTCTCACCCGAAGCAGTATGGGGGGATGCTGGAACCCAGTTTCCACATCCAAAGATGAGTGTGATGTCTTTTAGCACCATAGATCTGCCTTAGTGTTGTGGGGAAAAGTATCCGACTCGGAATGACCCTATCCCTACTCTAAGGGTGATAGTTCCTTAGCAACAACTGAAAGTAAAGCTTTGATATTTTTCCTTTATGAAAGTACAGAGAAGGAAGAAAAGATTGACCAACCGATGTCTTTCGCTTTTGTCGATCCTGTCTTCTCTCTTTGCCTCTTGTTCCCAGCTCCTTGCTCCCTTTGCCGGCCCAGCTACACAAAGATCCTGCAAAAACAAGAGAGGGAAACTACAAGAAACATGTACTCATAACTGATGCATGGATTAGAATGAATCAAATATACAGATAAAAACAATACATCATTGCAATACAAGTATATAGGAGAACATCAAAGCTTTATTGATAGAAGAAAAAGGTTCTGAGAAGGTTACAACCATAAATGGCTCCAATCCAGCAGCACCTCCCCAGCAGCAAGAAATCTCCTCTTCTCCTCTATAAAAGCAATCACCCAATAGCTCTAACTGTAAACCAACAGCACTTCCTTGCTTTGCACAAAATTCCAGCCTCCTTAGACCTCATGAGAGAGCTCTATATATAGGAGATTTGGAGAAAGGATGAGTCAGCTTGAGACTGACCTAAAGCTGCCTTGTGTCCTCTCCCTCTTCAGTTAAACTTCAGTTCTTGAGTCCACTTGGAGATCCTTGCTTCCACATGGAGATCAAGTACCTCTTACTCATCATAGGGCGAATTCCTTGAACCAAGTGTCAGTTTGGAAGCTTCCTGGGCAGTTGACACCTTGCAGAATGACTGTGCCACTTGGCCAATCTCGCCCAGCGCAGGTAGCCTTCATTGGTTTTGACTTTCAGCGCAGGTACAAGGAGGAGCAGTTGACATTCAGCGCAGATGCTCAGTGGAGCAGCTGACATGATCCAAAAATAGCCTGTTTTTGAGTGTTTTCAGGTGGAGAACTGATAGGAAGTGCTGTGGTTTGCTGACCTTGTTCCTCTAGGGGTAAGAACAACATGTTTAGGGACTTTGGATCCCTGTAATTATCGACATTTCATGCTCCATGCTGCGAGGCACAAAAATGTCTATAACAGTTGCCCCCTAAAGTATGAGGCCGTTTATCGGGTGAAATGCTTTATCCAGAGGGTCCGAAGTTCATTCAAGTGCTGAGAGGTGCCCTGTAATACAATACAATAGAATACATTATTTTTCATTCTGTTTTCATGATCTAGCTGAGGCGGGCATTCCCATGCTTAGCTTTATAAATACATTTTGGTACATAGAACAGACGATCGTCTGATGGTAGACTGATAATTCTCTACTGAAATTATCATCCTTTGAGTAGGATGACCATCTGCTGCAATGATGTACATGACAAATGCTTTTATATTTCCAGAATATGTATCGCAGCCCGGATGGATGAAACTAGATCCGGGGTCTTCAAACTCGTTCGATCTTCACTCTAAGTACAAGTCGATCCATGTGAGAATTTCGCTGAAGTCGAACATGGAAAGACATCGCTTGATTACCGGTCAATGATGAAAACCGTTAACAAGCGCGAGAGGAATCACCGATAATGATAATGACCCTCAAGGTACTGCAGTACAATTCACGTGGCGTGAATAAAGGACTTGGCGTCGAATGCCACGCAAAATCTTCTGGTCGAAGGTCATTGATGTATACCTGTCGCCGGAAGTGAGAAACTTGCCATTGAGGCATGCAAGCTTCAAAGTACTGATGGGGTTGTTCCTAGATCAACTTCTTGGATAATGAGCTGAAGTCGACAAGAAGAGATCCGTCAAAGGAGGGCCTTAATGAATCCCACATCAATGACATGGAACGGAGCTAATGATTTTAGTGGAGGTGAAAACAAACTGTGACATATGATTCAGGGTGGCGATCATGAATGGATGAAGGATAATGTATGGCAGTGGATGGGACACGGTTGACACTTTCAGAATGACCTCTCTTGAACATATAACGACACTGATGCGATGGATCGGTAGCATTACCCCAAAATGTGGATGGTTTGGCGAAGACCATGGTGATGAGACCGGTGAATGAAACAACCCAACCCGATGTGGTACGGAAGAAAAGTGTCATGTTCAAGAGCGACTTGCTACCATTAAGCTTTGATGTTCTCCCAATTTTTCCCCAGTCATTTTTGACCAGTACCTCTTTATTTTTGTCAAGCTTGAGGAGGATAACATATGCTTGTTCTATAACCTGCCCTTCGGGCAAGCCCATCGCTATGATTTAACGAGCTTAGCGATAGGGAAACTCGTTCTCGTCTAAAGACAAGTTTGTTGCTATTTAATCATTTTAACGAGTCTAACGACAAGGAAAACTCGGTCCTTTTCATTTTTAGAGAGTCTGAAAAGGTACAAAAAGTTAACTCCATAATTCCTTTTTCGTCATCTAATCCCTTAAGTCCGAAAAAGTATAAAACAATATAGAAGGGATGGGTGTTCGGTACTTTTAACGAGCCGAACAAGACAAGCGCTCGATCGTTTTGTGTAATAATCCCTCAGGTCCAAAAAGATTAAAGTCTAAAAGAGGGATAGCTCTTCCGGTCCCTTTAACGAGCTGGAAGGCCAGAACTCGGCAAACTTTTCATATTTTACGAGTCAGAAAAGAGCTCAAAGATGACTCGTCTTTTGAGGAACGAGTGATAAACAGGGATAGCAACTGATTCCAGGTACAAGTTGGAATTTTCCAATCACGGCAGTGTCACAAGGATGGCTAGGTGAAATCACTCTTCGCAGATGTTCCTCAAAATGGGTAAACACACAAATGGAAGTGAATGATCGGCCAAATGACGGTGGAGGTGACGGTGCACAAACACGACCAAGGCTTTTATGGCTGATGAATTTACGATCTCAGAAGGTTATTTACCGGGATAGGTTCTTTTTTTAGATAAAAATGAGCTTAAACTCTGGAGGGAACATTGCTCACTGCTTTTATTTATTTTTTAACGAGCATGAAGACCGCGTTAAAACTGCTCGGATCTTGCGTTTATTTTTTAACGAGCATGAACTATGTGCTAAAACTGCTCGATTTTATGCATGCCCCCAGCATCATAATGACGCATGTCAAAGGAGGGTGCCCCCCAAGCTTCATTGCATTCAACTTGGTGGTTGGAATGAAGGTTTACCTTTGAATTTTGAAAAGGGGATTTGTTTCATTTTTTAATGAGGTTGACATAGTAAAAGAACTATCTTCATTACTCCTTGTTTCATTTTTTAACGAGGTTGACACGAGATAAGAACCGTCCTCGGAGCCCACTGTATTTACAGTATTTCCATTAGGGCGATGATCCATGCTGACAAAATATTTAGGAATCTTCCGAATCCGTTAGATATAGAAGATTTTATATTGTAGGTTTCCACTGTGGCTACTTCCGCCAGATTACTTTCCGGCGGTAGGGCAAAAGTACCCATTAAGGCAGGGTCTTTCAGGAGACCTACTCCGATATTTTGGAGCGATTGATTACTTTCATGGATCATTGTGCTGCTTCCTGTAACTTGAGAACTGTTGGGGAGAAATGTTTGTTGGTCGACGATTGTAATTTTTCCTTGAAAAGGAAATACAATCCTCCTGAAGTAGGTCGACACAACTGCAGCCATGGCATATATCCAAGGCCTTCCCAGTAGGATGTTGTAATCGAGGTTTCCGTCGATTACTTCAACATCAACTTCTACTGTTTTGCCCCCCAGTTCAACTTGCAAGTTACTTAAAATCCCGTATGGAGTGTATGATCGTCCATCAAATGCTTTTAACGTCGTTGACGATTTCGACAAGGGTGGTGAGCCTAAATTTTTCCAGCAACTCGTCGACATAAGACATGTAGATGCCCCCTCATCAATAATTGTTCGATGAACAGTTTTGTTGAGGGCTTTCACTTGAACAAGGAAAGCTAGTTGAGCTGGTAACTTAGGGTCATATCCTTTATGATCAAAGGCCACAAGATTGGAATCCATTGGGTCAATCCCACCTATTGCTGATAATAAAGTTTGCTCTTGGGAGGGGCAATTTTGCGGTACCTCAAATGTCGACATAGCGGACGGCGATTGGGCCAGGTCCTCTATTATATTATAATTCTGTGCTATTTTGGCACGAGGATTAAATGTCGATTTGTGCACTACTCCTTTTGGCAACTTTATTATTGGTTCAGGAATGATGGGTGGCACAACTTTGGTCAAAGTTGTCGTCGAACTATTAGGTTGTTCATTAGCCTTGTTATTCGACAGCCGTGGATTCCCGTAATCTTTATTCCTTGTCAAAGCATTATTCTGCTGCTTTGAGGTAGACAACATAAGCACTTGGGATCGGGAAGCATTTTGATTGGCAACCAGATTTTGGCTTGGATTAGGGAACGGATCAGTCAATACTGCTGGGGTTTTTGAACTCTTGAAGAGTTTCTTAACTTCAGGTATATGTGGACAATCTTTCGTCCAATGATCCTCATCGCATATATGACACCCTGTCGGGGGTCTCCCTTTCCTTTTCTTTATCTTCTTGCCCCCTGGTTGCTTCAGTTGTTTGCCCTTGTCGGTCGACATGGCATTTACTTCTGAGGCAAGAAGTTCCTCATTTGCATTTTGACTAGAAATTTTGCGTTTGCCAGTCACGCCATTATTGGCGTGAGAGTTAGTATTCGATTCAGGAGGGGGAGGAATTGAAAATTCAGGTCTAGGGGCGTCAGGTATTTTGTCGTAGAGCGTGCCCGACTGAGTATATACTAAGTCTAAGTATTGAGCACGAGCAATGACTTGCTCCTCTGTTACGACTCCTCCCTTGGCCACATCTTCCGTTATAGCCAGAAGTAACGACTTTATAAACCATTCAGCTAATAGCTGATCGGGAACGTATGTTTTTACCATCCTACGACGACGTCGCCACTCATGTATATGATCAGATATATGGGTGGCAGTCGTCTGTTTGAAGTTGGTAAGGAGTTCTGTTCCCGTTTCATACCTTATTGGTAATTGAAAATGGGTTAAAAAGGTTGTGGCTAAGGTACTAAAGTTGTCGAACGAAGCTCTAGGCAATTCAATGTACCATTTTGCCGCCGGACCCGTTAACGTCCTCTGAAAGAGGCGAAGACGTATCGAATCATCATTCAGGGTGTTTGATGAACACCATAGATGGAATGTCATCACATGATTCGATGGATCTTCACCCGGATTTCCATTAAATTTAGGAATGTCTGACGGAAGTTTATGCGGAATCGCTGGCCACCAAGGGGCATAAGCAATTGGATCATTCGTCAGCCGGTTTAGATCTGGTAGTTCTAGAGTTGCTACAAAGGGCAACTGTTGGTTCAGGTTAGGCGAAGCATATCCAGGATAAGATGGTATCGCCTGAGCAATGGGTCTTTGCAGACCAGCATAATGCTGACAACTTTGACAAGGTTGATGGGCATAACCATTATAGCATGGTTGCCCATTACTTACAAAGACTTGTTGCTCAGGTCCTTGATATGATTGCTGGAATGGCAGTTGTTGAGATTGAACCAGCTCTGGTTGTTGGACCATTTGCTGTTGACCAATACTGGATGATTGACCAGGATGAGGAGTCATAGTACTTGTTTGAGCCTGAGTCGCTCCAGATAAGGAGGCACTACCCTGAGATTGTGATTGAGTCGTTGAGACTTGCGACACATTCATTATAGCAGGTATGGTGGGAATATTCGACACAGGGTGTACTGGTTGCATTGAATATACAACCCCTGGTTGCTGAGGCAGTATTGGTACCCAACCGCTGGATGTAATTCCAGTTTGACCTGAACTTTGTTGTAAACTCCCATATGGTTGTTCTCTGGGAGGGAACAATGAAAAAGCATACTGCCCTCCATATGGTGAAAACCCAGTACTTAAAGGGTAAATTGGCCTTTGAAGACACATTGGATCAATTTGTTGAGTTTCAACATAAGAAATACCAGATGATAATCCGGATGAAGAAATAGGAACTAACCATGTCGTCGTCCCTGATGGGATTCCGGCTTGTTGTTGACAATTTGCCAGGACAGATGGTATACCAGCGAACATCGTTGGAGTAGCAGTAGGAGGCTCTGCTGCTGCTGTGTCGGACGACACAGTCCTAGATGTCGACGGTTGTTCAGACATATCTAGTCTATCCAAAAGATTTCTTAGCGATTCTACAGGAACTTCCACTTGTGGTGGACTAACTTCGAAGATCAACGAGGGAAGGGTGATGATTATTCCGCTTAAAATAAATTTTATAACGACGCTTTAGACACAACTTGCTTTTTCAGTTTTAAAGAGTCGAGAAAAAGCCAAAGATGACTCTAGTCTCCTTCGATGTTTTAACGAGCCCGAAGTGACAAATGCTCGGATGGACTTTTTCAGTTATAGAGTTTGAAAAAGGCCAAAAGAAACTGCTCTGGAGATCTAGGCAGAGGGTGTGCCAAACTTTTCGCAAAACCACGGAATACGTTTTACGGTACGTGTGGTCAATCTTCGTGAATGCTGTGTTCACTGCATTGCGATCAGTAGGGCGGTCGACACGGCTTCCTAAGGATAAAGGATATATGCCTATAGGGGTCTCCCAATATATACTCGACGGTACGTGGGAGCACAAGTCCGTATTAGTGCCACCGACTCTCAGGAGGAATCACCCACCTTCTTCGAGATCGACAGTCACTACGTTTAACGACGCCGGAACACGTCTCTAGCTTAGACCTCTATTGTGAGCGTTATGTTACAAAGCGTTTTTAGATTCATTCAATATATTTTAAGTTGATCTTGTTTAGCAGTTTGTCTTTCAGGATCACCACGAGATGTATTGGTACAAATTCCTAAATGCAGCTAAAATGATAAGCAAGCTTTACAATCTTTTTAGCTTTGAAAATCCTAACTACTGAGGGGAGAGAAAAACATTATCTTTCCACACAGAGCACAAAGCACAAACTAATGCACTTTCCCCTAGATCAATCACGCAAACTTATCAAAAAATGCAAATGCAAGATGCATGTATTTCTTTTCTTTTCCCTTAATGTTGATGTGGACAAAAGGAAACTGTCGTATAATTTTCGAATTCAATTTGAAGCGTAAACAAACAAGTTTTGTCTAAAATCAAAAGACGCCTTACAGGTACTTGTTTCGACACTAAAAATGTATGAATTCAAACCATAAAATGAAAAACAAAAAAACTCAAACAGCCATGAACAGTAATAAAACTAGCTCTTAAGATCACGACGACACTTTTACAGTTCAAGATCTAAGAGGCCACAGCTATACTGGTTTGCTTTTCACAATGGGAAACTGTAACTGAAACAAGAAATACTGAAAGAACAATCACAGTTTCATCACACAACTGAGGCGGAATAATGTCAAGGAAAGTTGGTTTACAGCAAGTACAAATGACAAGCAATCAGCAGCAAAATAACAGTGAAAACAGGGCCAAGACTCAGTGGGAAACCTCAGGAAGACATAGCCTAACTGGTTCAGCGCAGGCTCTGGTCTGTCAAACTGACTCTCAGCGCAGTTCCCGAAGGGAGTACCTGCGCTGAAATGCAGACTGCCTTTGGACAGCCTGCACTGAGACGCGAGAGTTGCGTTTACAAGGGTTTCCGGGTCATAAAAAGCTCAAAAATTCACTGTTTTTGCTGAAATAAAAAGCTATAGGTCAAGTACAAGCTAAGGGATGATCAAGAGGATGAAAAGCTATCACAAAGAGCACAAGAGTCCTTGTGGATCAGCTCTTCAAATCATAAACTTGCTCAGAAACTGAGCCAGAGCAGCTGCCCTCTACTTTGCAATTGAAGGACTCAATTGCAGTTCGATTTGGTGCTCTCCTTGTTTATGAGATGAATAGCAAGAAACACAATAAACCAACAAGATACTAGTTTCCCCAGCGGAGTCGCCAGTTTGTTGTGGGGAAAAGTATCCGACTCGGAATGACCCTATCCCTACTCTAAGGGTGATAGTTCCTTAGCAACAACTGAAAGTAAAGCTTTGATATTTTTCCTTTATGAAAGTACAGAGAAGGAAGAAAAGATTGACCAACCGATGTCTTTCGCTTTTGTCGATCCTGTCTTCTCTCTTTGCCTCTTGTTCCCAGCTCCTTGCTCCCTTTGCCGGCCCAGCTACACAAAGATCCTGCAAAAACAAGAGAGGGAAACTACAAGAAACATGTACTCATAACTGATGCATGGATTAGAATGAATCAAATATACAGATAAAAACAATACATCATTGCAATACAAGTATATAGGAGAACATCAAAGCTTTATTGATAGAAGAAAAAGGTTCTGAGAATGTTACAACCATAAATGGCTCCAATCCAGCAGCACCTCCCCAGCAGCAAGAAATCTCCTCTTCTCCTCTATAAAAGCAATCACCCAATAGCTCTAACTGTAAACCAACAGCACTTCCTTGCTTTGCACAAAATTCCAGCCTCCTTAGACCTCATGAGAGAGCTCTATATATAGGAGATTTGGAGAAAGGATGAGTCAGCTTGAGACTGACCTAAAGCTGCCTTGTGTCCTCTCCCTCTTCAGTTAAACTTCAGTTCTTGAGTCCACTTGGAGATCCTTGCTTCCACATGGAGATCAAGTACCTCTTACTCATCATAGGGCGAATTCCTTGAACCAAGTGTCAGTTTGGAAGCTTCCTGGCAGTTGACACCTTGCAGAATGACTGTGCCACTTGGCCAATCTCACCCAGCGCAGGTAGCCTTCATTGGTTTTGACTTTCAGCGCAGGTACAAGGAGGAGCAGTTGACATTCAGCGCAGATGCTCAATGGAGCAGCTGACATGATCCAAAAATAGCCTGTTTTTGAGTGTTTTCAGGTGGAGAACTGATAGGAAGTGCTGTGGTTTGCTGACCTTGTTCCTCTAGGGGTAAGAACAACATGTTTAGGGACTTTGGATCCCTGTAATTATCGACATTTCATGCTCCATGCTGCGAGGCACAAAAATGTCTATAACACTTAGCACAGATCTATAAGCCTCTAGGGCTCAGTACTGCAACTCTGTCTAAACATCCCCTATACCTTCACAAAGGGCTATGATTGGTTTTTGTGGACCCTTAACAGTAAATTTATCTACTTACGTGCACCCGAAAAAAAACTTAGAGTAGAGTTTACGCAGATCTACTTAGGTTACTATTAAACATCATATAATGTGTCAGAGTATTCACGAAATTACATAAACATGCTTGCATACATCCTCTAATAGTTATTCAATAGAATCGTGCATCATTAAATCAATATTTCATAAACACATTATTCATCAACAATGTATATCATAACCAAAAGTAAGCAAAGATAAATATATAGACATAATATTTCTCGGTAATCTTCTTTATTGATATTCAGTTCAAATTTACATACTCAAAACCACGCTACGCACTTAGCTGCAGGGGTTTGCACACTCAACTACAGACTCTAATTAGGCCTTTGTGCACTCAGCTGCAGAGCCTTTCTCTCCTATTTGACCCACCTCTCTATGCTATCGCTTATCTTTTATTGACCCATTACTAACATAATTATGCCTTAGACTCTCTAAGGCACATATTTTTATAGCTTCTTTTATACAATCCCATGGTCTGCGGACCATGGGTGGGTCTCAAATTCGACTCAACCTTTACATAAACAAGGGGCTAAAACCCTTTGACTCCTAACCATATACGTTCTCTGCATCCACAAATCACATAGACTTTACATCATTTACAAAAATTCCATCAAAAATTGGGTTATTTTAACCCCAAAACTGACCTAGGGGACCCCATCCCAATAGGCCCCCAACACAAAGATCATGACTCACCCTCGAGTCACTCAGATGGTGTTGCAATATTGCTGTGAAGATCCCCAATATCCACCTGAACTACTGTAACCTTAGCAGTGATTTGCGTGGCTGCCTGCTTGACATCTTTGACTAACTTTTTTGTAGCTCGGCCTTCTGTGGCCAACCTCACTGTCTGTTGTGTCCGCTGCAAGCCCTTCAACTTATCCTAGATGTTTGTCATGATTTGATAAGCTTCTTCCAACAATGGATCCAGCTTGGTCTTTAGCAAGGCCTCCCACTTCTGTGTCACCTCTACCTGCGCTAGGAGCTGCTTCCACTCCTGTAATTTGGCAAGGCGCCACGCTAGTGCGATGGAGCACACCGTTGCCCTGACTTCGTCATACTGCCTCTGCAGCTCCTTGATCTTTGTATTCAGTGTCTGAAAGTTTGGATCCTCTTGCAGATTTGTTACCAACTCCATATCTTGCTCAAATAACACTGTGTAGTCTACAATTGTGGCATCTAGAGTGGCCAATCCTTCCTTGATCGTGGCTCCGTGTTGCTATTAGACCTCTGGCAGAGTCGTGGGATGCATCTTCAATTTTAGCTTGGTGATCTTCATGTTGAGTTGAAATTAAACTTGGTTAACCTCATCTTTGGCTTCGCGCACACCAACAGCTAATTTTCTAATCTTCGCTTCTGGCTTTGCGTCCTCGAGGATATGAAGCTCAGGCACCGTCCTGTATGACTTCACGACTACTAACTCCAGTCATGAACTGTGCACCTGCAACGTCTCCTTCTCCTACAAAACCTATGTCTTTTTAGCAAACAACTGCTGATCATTAACTTTGATCTCGCTGACAACACTGAGAGCTTGATGTTCCCTGATGTGAAACTTTTCCACAACTCCCTGTAATAGTGCATGCAATGACTCCAGTTGCATCATGGAAAGGTTCAGGCCCATATTTAGGACTCTATCAAGGAGGGTGCGTTGTTCCTCAGTGTTGGCGCAGACTGAACTTGCAAGCAAGGGGAAGACTCACACATCCTGTAGCCACATAACCATCTCCACTCCTGTACTTTGGCCCTGTGTACCACTCACTTTCCCGACATTTGCTTGGATCTTGGTTGCTTGGAGCTGCAACTCTTGAAGATCCTTCTAGATTCCTCCTAATGTTTGTATGTACTGCTGTTCCAATTGCTGCAGTACTTCTGTGGCAGCGTCCCTGACTTTATCACCAATCTCATCCAGATCACTTTCTGTGAGCACCATGGGATCAACCCGTGTTTTTTGAGTTTTCTGCTTCTTTCGTAGTCCACCTTGTTATTCCAGCTCACGTCTTTTCAAAATGAAGGGGATGCGCCGCCCTTCCTTGCTTCCGTCACTTTTTCCTATAAGCTCTTCTGTTTTAGTTTCCAGTGAAGGTGACTTGTCACCTTTCTAGGCCTCGCGATGCTCCTCGTCTGCCTTCTCCTTGGTAGCACATTCCTTTTCAACTTAAGCCTTCTCTGCAACATCCTTCGTTTTCTGCGCAACCAAGTTCTATGCAACCTGCTTAGCTGCCTCTTTCCTTTTCTTTACGGCTGTACTCTCCGCACCTGTGCTTGGCCCAACATCTAGATATGAAGGGACATGCCACTTGGTTGGCCATCACACCACTACCTCTTGCACATCGGTCTCCATCACCAAATATGGAAAATGATGCCACTTCTGTGATGGATCCTTCCGCACCTGGATATACACCCTGTGAAATTCAGCCTTGAATGTGGCGTAGGTTGACAACTTCATGCACATGGTTAGGGACAACCTTGGATGCTGGTTAATGCCCATGCAAAGACTCACTTCCATCAGGACCCAAAAGATTTTTTTTCTGTGATCCGTGCAGGGTCCTTGTTAGCCCATATGGAGATGAACTACGCTGCCTCCGACAATCTTTCTTCTAGCAGAGGAAATTGGTTGTCTTTCGGTAGTTCCCATGCAACCAACACAATAGACATCAATAACCAGGCATAATGAAATGACTTGGTTTCATCCTGGGCCTCACAAAAATTCACAAGGAATTCCTGGCATAGGTATCTGGACCAGTTGAATAGTACGCCTTTCGCGTACTAAGAAACTAGGGATACTATAGGCACCGAAACTTCATCCGCGTGACATTTCCTCATCACCTTTTTGTCCAATATCCATGTGGCCAATTGAACTGTGGGGTCTGAGATGGACAGAATGGAATACCCGCGCGACTTTTTCACAAGTTCGTAATCTTTTTTCATTCGCTCTACAAGTTACTTCTCTCTTGTCTTGTTGCCAAAATCCTTGGCTAGGTTCAAACCTTCATGTGGCAGGTCCATAATCCTGTGAATGAGCATATCTGTGATGGGTATAGTCCCTCCTAGCCATAAACATCCGTCATGCACCAAAGTGAGCAACTGGTGTATGAAAATTGTATTAATGGGGGTGTGGTGGTAATGTGGCACCCATAGCAAGTTGAGTAATCCCGCTCGACACCGTGGACCCATTCCTCCATTTCCAGTGCTGTCACACCCATTTCTTCATAGTAAATTATCTTCATATACTTGTCCTTCGCTAAGTGTGGGAACTTAGTGTGATCCGCGATGTCCCAATCCTCCATCTTCAATAGTGGGGCTCGCATGAGTCACAAACCTTCAAAAGTTACCTGCTCAGGTAGTAGGGGGATGGAGATAGTGAATTTTTCCGAGTCTAGGTCTTTAGTAATCTTCGCCTTCCCCTTTCTTGGAGGGATATACCTAGGGATCTTTGTAATAGGTTTTGCGCCTTTAGCATCGATATCCTCCATTCCTGGGCCTTCTTCCGCCTCCAGGTCTACAACCTTCTGCTTATCTTTTGTTCGCTTCTTATCTTTCTTTTGGGCTGGTGTCATAGGATGCTTTCTTGGGGAAGCACGTACCTATACCGGATTTTTTTGCTTCTCCTTGCTACAGGTTGCTTCTCGGCAGGTTGTTTGTCTTTCACCATGGACTGTTTTGGCCTTGGTGACCATGACGTCACGGGCACCATAGGCGTATCTTCAACAATGGATACTTCAGTTCCTGGAGCGTCAGATACAGATGCTTCCAAACTCAGGGCTTTAGTGGGGTTGGTGGCAGTCATCCTTTCCATAAACAACTCACGAGTTTCTAGAGAAATGTCTGTGTGGGCGAAGAATTCCTCCCAAAATGCTTGGCTCATTAGTGACAGACAATAAATTTCAGCAAAAACTCTAAGGGCGCAAAGTGTTCTTTGTTGGACCAGTACGCGTAATTTATAGGGGTTTTTGAATTCAAATCCAACCGTTCACCCCAAATTTTGACAATTAATATTGTTTTGGTGGCAGATCTTCAAATATTTTTTCCTTAAATGCCACCAGACCGCTCCTCTTAACCATTGTTGGCTTGAAAGGGCCTGACCCAGGTTCAGTGTTATTTAGCCAAACAAATCCCTACACTACTAGCCCTTTCGGCATCAGCTCGTGGAGCATGGACTGAAGTCTCACCTGAAGCAGTATGGGGGGATGTTGGAACCATGTTTCCACACCCTTGAGATGGTTGTGATGTCGGGTTATCCCGGTTATACCTGCCTATGCGCAGGATGCTTAGTCCTCTGTTCCACCCTTTAGTACCTTTGTGAAAGGATACAATCGGCTTTCATGTAGCCCTAACCTGGGGTTGATATACTTTCACACTGCTAGGCAGCGAATTGCAATATCTCTTGAACTAAGCTAAGTGTCTCACTTATCTTATTAACCGGTCTTAGTTAGCTTCGCGTAAACATATGTTCTTACTTATGTTTTCTTAACCAACACATTTACATACATTCGTGCATCATATAATCATTATAAGTGAAATTCATACCCAATATAAAAGATGCATAAACAGGAAATAACGACGTAGAAATTATAGAATCCGTCTCTTTATTGATAATTCTAGACAATTACAAACTTGACTCACCCTGTGCACTCAGCTGCAGGGATTTGCATACTCAGTTGTGGACTTCTAGGCCTCTGTGCACTTAGCTGCAGAGCCTCTACCTACACTGCATCCCAAACTTAGACTTCTACTTCAGAGCTATCTCTCATACATGTCGATGCTTTCTTCATGCCTCTAACTACTTAGAGCTTAGCTCTATTTATACAATCCCATGGTCTGCAGACCATGGGTAGATCTTTTACAACCGACATTACATTTCCAAAATAAGGGCGGACAACCCTATGACTCTTTAACACCTACGCGCTCTGCAACCACAAAATGTGGAGTCTTTACATTTGGATTACAAAATTGGACCAAAATATGGGCTTTTAGCCCCAAAACTGCCCTTGGGGGATCTGTCGCTCAACAGGCCCCCAACACAAAAATTGTGACTCGCCTTCGAGTCACTTTTTAGGTGTAGAGATCTTAGTGTGAAGACCTCCCAGCTCTATTTGGATCACCGCAACTTCGACAACACACTGAGTGGCCTCCTACTAGACTTATTCCACTCGGTGTTCAGTGACTATCGCGGAACTGTTGCCCTGAATTTTCTGTTGAGTTGCCTGCAGTTGCGCAAGCTTTCATTCAATGGAGGTGCTGATCGTATAAGCCTCATCTATCCATGGCTATAGGCATTCTTTTAAGACCATTTCTTTGTGTCAAGCGACATTCACCTATTCCTTGAGCGCCTTTGCCTCCTGCATTCGTGCAAGCCTCTGTGTGAGGGAGACTGTCTGCGCAGTCCCTTTGACCTCGTCATACTTTTGTTGTAGTTCGTGCGCCTCTGTCTCCAAGCGCTCTACATTTGGGTCCTCTTGTAGGGTGGTTATGACCTCGAATGATTGTTCAAAAAGCTGCATGCAGTCTGCTACTGTACTTTCAATTGCCGCTATCATTGTCGTAATAGCAGTGGTACATTGTTCCCTGACTTCGGTGGAGTTGAAGGCTAAGTCCTCAACTACAATTCTGTGATCTGCATGTTTAGCTCTAGCTGAACCCTGGCCACCTCTACTTGAGCATCGCGCACCCCTGTGGATAACTTGTGGACGCGGCCTCTACTGGTTCTTCTGCCTGAATGTCCAACTTCGAGACCATTCAATAGGCTTCCTCTACTACCTGCATTATTTGCATATTCTGCTCCACTGCCTCATTGCGTTGTAGGCCCAACTGCTCGATGTTGATGCGCTTCTCGCTCATCACCTGTAGAGTGCGACTCTCTTGGGCCCGAAGTTCTGCAGTGACTCCATCTTGCAAGAGGTAGAGCGTCTCTCGAGGGAGCATGGCCATATTCAATCCTACCCCTTTCAGACTGCTGACCATGGGCCTGTTGGCCTCATTCTCTGTAGTAAGTGCCCCATCTGGTAGCACTATTGTGTTGGTCACCCTTGTGCGCAACATCTCCTCAGCAGCTGAAGTGCCGATCGCGAGGCTGGTGGACACTGTGCCAGCCTGTGGAGTGTGAACTTGCAACTCCTGCGATTCTGTTCGGAGAGCCCCCAATACCAACTATTATTGTTCTTCGAACTATTGGAGGGCCTCCATGGTGACATCCCTCACCATTTCGACGATTTCGTGAAAATCCCCCTCCATGAGGGTGATTGGGTCCAAGGATGTCTTTGAAGCTTTGGTTTTCTTCCGTGATTCTACCTTCTCTTGTAGGCGCGGATGCTTGAGTTGGGTGGACTTCGTTTGCAGGTCCACTCCACCTTGTTCTTTCGACTCCTTTGTTTTGCCTCAGCCCCGGGCAAAGGTGGATTTTGTTCTTTGCATGCTTCTTATCCTATCTTCTACTATTCCGCTACTTTCGTAGCGTTGCGCGCTGCCTGGGCCTTAGCCTTTGCTTCCTCCTTTCTGTGCTTCTCAGCCAGCTACACCATTCAGAGCATTGTTTCCTTCTTCTTACGCTGCATAGTGGACTTTTCCGTTTCCACTGTGGAGCCTGCTGGAGCGTGCCACTCTGGCAGCCAAGACTCGAGGATTGCAAAGATCACATCATCAGTCGCTAGATATGGTAAGTTATGCCATGTCTTCACGGGGTCCTTCTGCGCCCTGATAAAAACATGGTGGAAATCCGCTTTGAACTTTGCAAAGCTTTGCAAACTGGCATATACTGTGGGTGACAACTACGGCTTGCAATTGATCCCCATCCGGATACTCATCTCCATTAAGACCCAAAAGATCTTTCTTTCTTCTCTACATTGAACATCCTTGGTCACCCACAACAAAGCATACTTCACTGCCTCTAGAAGGTTCGACACAACCGAAGGGCATTGGAAGTCTTCTGGCAGCTCCCATACCACTAGTACGATCGACAGCAGGAGCCATGCATAGTGAAATGCTTTACCCTGCTCTTGTGCCTCACGATAGTTCACAAGGAACTCATCGCAAAGATAATTTGCCCAGTTGAATTGGATTCCTTCAATGCATTGGGCCGCTGGTGCAATCACAGGTGCGGGCACCTCATCCACGTGACACTTCCACATCACCTTCCCTGCTAGTATTTGCATCGCTACGTTGACTACAGGGTTGTTAATATTGGAGATGGCATATCCTTGCTTCTTCTTCTCCAGCTTGAATTTCTTCTTCATAGCTTCTGTGAGGGCCATCTCACCACCTTTTCCTTCTGAAATATTGGCTGGATCCTCCCTTGAGTAAGGAAGCCATGTAATCCGATGGATCAAGTGGTCTGTGATGAGAATGGGCTCCTCTAGCGACCAACACCCGCCATGCACCAAGTAGAGCAGTTGCCTGATGACAAAGATAGTCATTGGGGTGCGGTGGTAATGTGGCACCCAAAGCAGGTTAAGTAACCCATCTTTCTCTACACCCTTGAGCCAAGTCCGCGGCTCCAATTCAATTGTTCTAGCAATCACGTAAATCCATCGGCACATTAGTTGCTCAATCGCTAGATGCAAGAATTTCTCATGATCTACGAGCTCCCAATCTTTGAATTTTAGTACAAGAACTCACCCTAAGTGTGGCCCCTAAAAAACAATGTCATCTGGGAGCAGTGGAGTTTGCAGGGAGCTCTTTCTCTCGTCTATGTCCTTCAGCACCTTGGCTTTGCCCTTACGCAGAGGAGCATATTCAGGTAACCCGGTAATAGGGTCTGCACCCTGGGTTTCAACTTCCATTTCTGCATCCTCCTCATCCACTAGGGTTTCCTCAGATTCTTCCTCGTC
The DNA here is from genome assembly GCA_031772625.1 of Pinus tabuliformis. Classification (NCBI taxonomy): domain Eukaryota; kingdom Viridiplantae; phylum Streptophyta; class Pinopsida; order Pinales; family Pinaceae; genus Pinus; species Pinus tabuliformis. The sequence continues at coordinate 405,914,176 of CM062811.1, read as the reverse complement.
AGCCTCCATATTAATGGCCTTCCCCTTTTCCTGCAAGGTGAGTTTGGTCCTCTGTGGGTTTCTTGGTGAGACGCGCATCAGGATCATAACATGCTTATCCTTCTTAGGTCTCGGTGTTTTGGGTGATTTAGGGACCTCAACTATCACTCCGACACTCTCTAGGCTTCTACTACCGCAATCTCCTGCACGGCTTCCTCGGGTGTCGACATCATTTTGGTCAGGAGGTCTTGCGTCTCCTTCGGAAATCTCTTAATGTTAAAATTGGAAACTAGGGAAAAACTCCATGTGGGTCATCTTATCTATGGCAGCTGATATTTTTATTGGATCCCTCTCATTGATAGGTGTACGATTGATCTAAATATCATCCGATTCCGATAAGTATTTATGAATTTATGAATTTATTAATGCTTTAAAACAAATTGTCAAGTCGACCAGCAACTTGAGTAGGCTCAGTAGCCCAACAGACATGTCTATTCATCATCTACGTTTTAGTATAAATAGAAGAGGACTTAAAGTCATTTTGGACATCCTCTTCAAGTGATCTCCTCCTCTCCACGTCTTTGGGTTTTTGGTGAAGGAGAGACACTAAGAATATATGCTGGCCTATGATGCCCTAGTTCTAAATCACAACTATGGAGAAGCCCTAGAAACTGTCATACAATCAAGGAGAAATATCTCATTACAGTCATTTCCAAGAAGAAACCTACAATTGTATGGTAGAACAAGACGCAGGATCCTAGCCGCAGTAAAACACAGTCAATGGAGATTTGTTAATGCAGTTAATGGAGACCTGTTCACACAGTCCAAGAAGATAAGAACTCTGCATTCTTCCTCTCTGAAATTTCGGGTGTAGTAGCCGCAGTCAAGGCATAAGGTATGAAGCGAACTAAACTCGGGTATCTGCATTGAGTCCATAGTCAAAGCGTAAGGTATGATCAGGGTGAAATAAACTTAGGTATCTGCATTGAGTAGCCATAGTCAAAGCGAAACTCAGGTATCCGCATTGAGTAGCCGCAGTCAAAGCGTAACTCAGGTATCCGCATTGATGAAGCAACAAGGTTCTAGGAAATGTGTTGAGGATGCAGACTAAATACATATCTCAACATACCTGAATTTGATGACGCAGTGATCTCACTTGTATACATCTCGGATGGACAGAGAGGACTATGTATCTAATGCAGCCTCGACATGTTATAAACAATGATCAGGATTGTAAGAAGTAACAAGGGTCACATCTCGGCTTTGCATCTGGATCTGTCTAGACATATCACAATGACCCTAAACTTGCATTAAGGAGCAGATCCATAATCTAGGGCTTGGCTGCACCTCGATTGGGTATTAGGTGCAGTCACAGTCAAGACCTTGGATAACTGGAGCATATAGACACAACAATGACATGAGGTTCGGACAATCTCGACATTCCAGTGTTGGGCTAATTTCACATGAATAAGAGCAGTCTTGACAAAATACTCCTGTAGCTACAGAACTTTGGATGGAGATGGAACAGTAAGACAGTCATGCCTTAAAGATGACCTCAATATTACAGAGAAGGATATTCAGACCTGTTATTTAATAAGTCTCAGCATATGTTTATATGTCTCGATGCTATACATAACCACATCAGCTCTCTGTGTAATAATAAGCAGAGATATGGTCCTAATCTCATGTTAGATAATCTCAGTATAATGAGAAGATGCAGCATAATGGGCAGCATGATGATGGAATATGCAACATAATGAGCTGCATGATGACAAGAGAAAATGAGAGCAACTCAGTCATCAAGGTTCAACACTGTGACAGTACAACATGGTGTCACATGGTTATGTGCAGCAATGGATGAAAGGCAACACTATGATAGGTGAAGGAGTCACCTTAGAGAATTAGTTGAAGTAATATGTCTTCAACTGATCTCATGCGATATAAAAAGTCAAAATATTGACTTCTATTGTATATGTAATATCTCTCTCTTTCTCTGCTGAACTTTGAAGAACATAAAAGAAGAATTGATCAGGGTTTCCCCACATTTGGGTTTGTCCCTGGCTAGCACCACATCCTATGTCCTCTTGTCTTGGCTTGTCTTCTGCAATTTATATTTATGTTCTATCTGTAGTTTACTTTAATGCTGATGTGATTGCTAATCTGGAAAAGACATTGAGCTACCTGTGAAAATTGAAATAAATTGCTCTAGCATAGAACATACCTAAAATTAACATGGTATCAAAGTTGAGGTGAAGACAATGACCAAGTAAGAGTGAAAGAGCAATCAATGAAGATAGTTGGCAAAGTACAAAAGGATCAGTGGATTCCTCATCCCTCTTCATCGAGGGTGAAGTCGAAGCAGAGAATATTATCAGAATGGCGCAATGGAAGTTTTTGATGGCCTACCTAAAGATCACTTCATTGGGAAGGAAAGGTAGATGCCTTGATTGCAATAAGTTCGGCCATTATGCAAAGGAGTGTCTGAAAGGCAGAGACACATCTCTTGATTACAATCACTCCAGGGACATCTGGGAAATGGCCGACTCTTCAGAGAAAGCAAGGAACCCCAGGATTATACTTGGAGCCGATGCCACCTATTTCGAAAAAGGGTGTAGGGAATGTTACCTCTCAATTGAATGAGGGTAACTCGATTCATTTACATAATCTCTTTTACGTACCTGATCGCAAGAAGAACCTGGTGTCCATTTCAGTAGTGGACATCGAAGGCTTCGAGGTGGCACTCGTTGATGGAAAGGTACATGTTTGAAGATATAATTTTCAATATGTTTTTGAGTTCAGGGTTGTATCAAGTTACAGGAAGTCCACTGGGGACCATGTCCATTGACACATAGCACCGGAGGTCTGTGAGTCATATGGTGACAGGGAAGCCTAAATTCAAAAAGAGCATGAAAGTACATGTCTGAGATGTACTGAAGGAAAATGTTACAAGGGGACCATTCCCCTCATGTAGCAGGTCCACAGGTGTGGAACAAACCCGAGGGGTTTGAGATTGATAATCAGGAATCTCGCATATGCAGGTGGAAGAAAGCCCTCCATGGCTTGAAGCAAAACACCCGGGGCATAGTATGAGAGGATCGATAGCTGTCTGATGAAGCTAAGACTCACTAGGAGTGAAACCGATCCAAACCATCCGAAGGTTGTGGATGATAGACCTCTCATACCAGCACCTTATGAGGACGACCTATTTCTGACAGGTGCAAACCCTCTCATTTGCAAAATTAAGAGGGAGTTGGATTCCGGATGTGGAATGATAAACTGCAAGCCTGTGAATACCTCGAGAATCTTAACTTTCAGAAATTATATGGTAGTGATGTTGGACCAGATTTGGGAAATGCCTCTGAGTTTCATAAACTCATTCGCATTGATGTTCTTGGTGAACTTCCGTCTGGACATATGTTTGGCAGTTAGCATGATGAGCTCATATTTGGTTGAGCATCACTGGATTGATGCCAAGAATCCTTTGACATATCTTCGAGGCACAATCTCTCATGGATTAAGATACACTACCGGAAATTTGAAACTGCATGATTATTCGAATGCTGACTGGGAAGGCAGTGTGGAGGATCACTAAAGCACTTCTTCGTGATGTTTCTCTTTGGATTCTGCTTCGATATAATAGATGAGCAGGAAGTAGAAGTTGGTTATTATAAGCACCATCGAGACCGGATACATAACTACGAGTATGATCTCGTACGAAGCTGCCTGGTTGTGGAAGCTCTTCAGTGAGCTATTTGTACACATGATGAATACCACTGTGATTATTTATAACAACCAAAGGTGGGATTCAATTATTGAGGAATCCTATATTTGATGATTGCTATAGTAGATAAACACTAGATACTGCCTTATCTGGGATATTGTAAGTCAATGAGCAAGGAGGCTCCATCGCATTGAGATGATGTACAGGTTGCTACACCTTGTCAAAGCCCCGGAGAAAGATTAAATTTGTGATTTTCCTAAACGACTTGGAGTCGTTGAGAGACCCTTGTAAAAGGGTCCTGCATGTTGCATACATTGAGCTCTGGGAGCTCTAGGGGCTTGCGGTTCTTACTGGAGCAACATACGACCACAAGGTGACTCACCATCCCCTGGTGGTGTACGTGTATAGGGTAAAAGAATCAAAACTTTCCCTGTGACACCCCGTGGTGACTATGTAGCAGGATGATTAGTTCTCCTATGAGGTTTGGATGATGTGTTCTCCATGAAGATTGTGTAGCAGGATGATTAGTTTTCCTGTGAGGTCTAGATGATGTGTTCTCGATGACGATTGTGTAGCAGGATGATTAGTTCTTCTGTGAGGTCTGGATGATGTGTTCTCCATGATGATTGTGTAGCAGGATGATTGGTTCTCCTGTGAGGCCTGGATGATGTGTTCTCCATGGAGATTATGGGACAATATGATTCACTCTCCTGTGGACAGGATTGATTAGTTCTCCTATCGAGGCATCCTACCCATGTAGTCTGGGACTCATGGGAAGTACCTCTCATCTGATCGATGAGCAGGGAAATGAGGATAGGGACCATAGTAGTACCGATGGATGCATCGTTGTATCTACCGTACTCCTTATGCTAGGATGGCCTTCATTGATCTGGGATCAATGATAGTGGTCTGGGACCAGTGGTAGGAGTTGTACTCACTATGACACTAACTTTAGGTCAGTAGAGGACTGGTCTGGGACTAGTGGTACATACTCTAAGACTGACTTCGAGTCAGTAAAGTATTGGTCTGGGACTAGTGGTAGGAGTTGTACCTACTATGACACTGACTTCGGGTTGGTTGAGGACTAGTTTGGGACTAGTGGTACACACTCTGAGACTGACTTCGGGTTAGTGGAGAATGGTATGACACAATCTCGATCAATTCTTCTTCTTCATGGTTCAACAGAGCTGAGCAAAGCTAGCAGAGCTGAGTAGAGCTAGCAGAGCTGAGCAAAGCAAAGTAGAGTAGTGCAAGGGCACTAATGGCAGAGATAGTACAATCGGACATATGGATTAGCGATGGAGTTCTCCCTGGTTAAGAGGGAGTGTTAAAATTGGCAACTAGGGCCAAACTCCATGCGGGTCATCTTATCTATGGTAGCTGATATTTTTATTGGATCCCTCTCATCGAGAGGTGTAGGATTGATCTAAAGATCATCCGATTCTGATAAGTATTTATGAAGTTATGAATTTGTTAATGTTATAAAACAAATTGTCAAGTCGGCCAACAACTTGAGTAGGCTCAGTAGCCCAATAGACATGTCTATTCATCATCTATGTTTTAGTATAAATAGAAGAGGACTTGAAGTCATTTTGGACATCCTCTTCAAGTGATCTCCTCCTCTCCACGTCTTTGGGTTTTTGGGGAAGGAGAGACACTGAGAATATATGTTGGCCTATGATGCCCTAGTTCTAAATCACAGCTATGGAGCAGTCCTAGAAACTATCATACAATCAAGGAGAAAGATATCATTACAGTCATGTCCAAGAAGAAACCTACGCTGGTATGGTAGAACAAGACGCAGGATCCTAGCCACAGTAAAATGCAATCAATGAAGATCTGTTAACGCAATCAATGGAGACCTATTCACACAGTCCAAGAAGATAAGAACTCCGCATTCTTCCTCTCTGAAATTTCGGGTGTAGTAGCCGTAGTCAAAGCGTAAGGTATGAAGCGAACTAAACACAGGTATCTGCATTAAGTCCGCAGTCAAAGCGTAAGGTATGATCAGGGTGAACTAAACTCGGGTATCCACATTGAGTAGCCGCAGTCAAAGAGAAACTCGGGTATCCACATTGAGTAGCCGCAGTCAAAGCATAACTCAGGTATCCACATTGATGAAGCAGCCAGGTTATAGGAAATAAATATCTCGACATACCTGAATTTGATGACGCAATGATCTCACTCGTATACATCTCGGATGGACAGAGAGGATTATGTATCTAATGCAGCCTCAGCATATTATAAACAATGATTAGGATTGTAAGAAGTAACAAGGGTTACATCTTGGCTCTGTATCTGGATCTGTCTAGACATATCACAATGACCCTAAACTTGCATGAAGGAGAAAATCCATAATCTAGGGCTTGACTACACATTGATTGGGTATTAGGTGCAGTCACAGTCAAGACCTCGGATAACTGGAGCATATAGACACAATAGTGACATGAGGTTTGGACAATCTCGACATTCCAGTGTTGGGCTAATTTCACATGAATAAGAGCAGTACTCCTGTAGCTACAGAACTTCGGTTGGAGATGGAATAGTAAGATAGTCATGCCTTAAAGATGACCTCAGTATTAAAAATAAGGATATTCGGACCTGCTATCTAATAAGTCTCGACATATGTTTATATGTCTCGATGCTATACATAACCACATCATCTCTCTGTGTAATAATAAGCAGAGATATGGTCCTAATCTCATGTTAGATAATCTCAGTATAATGAGAAGATGCAGAATAATGGGCAGCATGATGATGGAAGATGCAACATAATGAGTTGCATGATGACAAGAGCAAATGAGAGCAGCTCAGTCATCAAGGTTTAACACTGTGACAGTACAACATGGTGTCACATAGTTATGTGCAGTGAATGGACGCAAGGAAGCACTATGATAGGTGAAGGAGTCACCTTAGAGAATTAGTTGAAGCAACATGTCTTCAACTGATCTCATGCGATATCAAAAGTCAAAATATTGACTTCTATTGTATATTTACTATCTCTCTCTTTCTCTGCTGAAATTTGAAGAACATAAAAGAAGAATTGATCAAGGGTTACCCACATTGGGGTTTGTCCAGAGCTAGTGCCACATCCTGTGTCCTCTTGTCTTGGCTTGTCTTTTGTGATTTATATTTATGTTCTATTTGCAGTTTACTTTAATGCTGATGTGATTGCTAATCTGGAAAAGATATTGAGCTACTCGTGAAAATTGAAATAAATTTCTCTAGCATAGAAAATACCTAAAATTAACACTCAAACACTGAAATTGCTCTCAAAGCCTCAAAATTCAAAAGGTCCATACATAGCTGATAGCACAACAACTGAATTTTTAAAATTCCAAGTGGTTTTTGCTAGACAACCATTTGTAATTTATAGGGATTTTTGAATTAAAATCCGACCGTTCCCCCCACATTCGACCCATTAATGCTAGATTGGTGCCAAATTTTCAAGAATCTAACCCATAAATTTCGCCTTAAATGCCCGCCACCCGCTCCATTTGGCCTCAAGCCGACCATCAAATTGTGAATAGTGACTTTAATGGTCACTTTTCGGCGGACCTGTACGCTAGTGCAGCTGTCTTCGCGCTGTCGTGGACCCTGTGACACTTCGCTACTTCGCGTAATCCTAACATCGCACAGCTTCCCAACCCAGGCAGTGTAGTTTATAGTCCCACACCTCCTTTCAACTGCCTGGAGCACTAAGACTGTGCTACTTTGATATAGTCACATGGTCAGATCACCGATGTATGGCTTCAAGCAATTGCCATTCACCTTTCTTGGGAAGGGTTCTCCATTTAACTTGACCAGTTGTACCACACCTCCATCGGCAATCTCCTTAATAACAGACGTCCCTAACCAGTGCATCTTGAATTTTCCGGGGAATTTATAAAACTTACTATCATATAACAAAACCAGATCGTTTACCTTGAAGGTGTGTAGCTTAATATGTCATTCATGCCAAAATTCCCTCTTCTTCGAGCTCGTCCAATTGCGTAAGCCTCTCTTCCAGGGCTTCGCGATTTGTCATACCTGTGAGCGTTGCTATGCACAGACTAGGCACGATGTATTCCATAGGCATCACCACTTCAACCCTGTATACCAGCCTAAAGGGTGTCTGTCCCATTAGCTTTTTTCATGTCACCCGATAAGCCCATAACACTGTAGGGACGCGTAGGTCCTAATCACTTCGTTGAGAATTGCATATCTTGGTCAACGTGTTTTCAAGAAATTTGTTGAATGCCTCCACTGTCTCATTAGCCTATGGGTGATAGGGTTTGCTCTTTTGATGATACACCTGAAATTCCTCTGTTAGTGCGTTGATCATCTCATTAAGGAAGTGTGTACCACGATCTCTCATCAAGATTCTTGGACATCCAAATCGCGTTAGTACATTCTCAAATAGGAACTTCATGGTAGTTCGACCCATGCAATCCTTCACTACCTGCACTTCTGCCCAGGAAGTCAAATACTTCGTCGCAGTGATAAACTACCTTGTGCTTGTCTTCCCTTGAGGCTGAATGGATCCTACAAAATCTATTGCCCACTTTTTGAAAGGTTGCAACGTCATTTGTGGATTAAAAGGAATTTCATCCCTTCATGATGGCCTGCCTGTTCTTTGACATATATCACATGCCTTGCAATATGATTTTGAATCTCGATGAAGGGTTGGCCACCAAAACATTGAGCGTAGAATCTTCTGCGCAGTTGCTCTCCCTGCATAATGTCCTCACACGGCACCCCCATGGGTGTTCGTGAGGATGCTTCTTCGTTCAAACTCAAGTACATACCTTCACAGTATTTCATCATTCCCATCTTGTATACATGCCCAACAATGACAGAGAAGTTTGCTGCGTGCACCACTAATTCCTTCTTTTGTTGGACAGAGTATCCTTCTGGCGTAGTTCCAATTGTTAGAAAGTGTATTATATCCTTAAAATTTCCATCTGCGATGCGCAAAGCAAAGAGCTTTGCATTAGGGAATCCTTCCTCCAAATTAGTAGGTTCCTCCCTTGTTTCGATGTGTGACAGATGGTCTAGTTCCGCGTTCAATTGTCTAGGCTTCACAACAACTTAAAAATCATACTCTTGGAATAGCAAGATCCATCTAAAAATTCACCCCCACAACATAGGCTTATTGACCAGGTACTTCATCACGGAGTGGTTCGCATACATCTTAAAGTTCCATCCTAGCAAGTAGTGTCGGTACTTCTGGAGCGCGTACACCATAGCTAGCCCCTCGCGTTCAGTGGTAGGGTAGTTCTTCTTTTCTTTGGATAATCTACGGCTTGCGAATGCAATAGGGTGGTCCAAGCCTTCTCTGCTATCCTGTGTTAGTACTGCCCCCAACGCTATACATGATGCATCAACATTTACATGAACTCTTTCTTCCAGTTTGGGAAGACTAGAATCAACGCGGTAACCATATTTTCTTTAAACATATCCAAGCTTTTCTTACAGTAATCGTTCCAGCAGAACGTGACATCCTTCTTCAACAATTTATCCATTGGCGCGGTGATCTCGACATAGCCCTTAATAAACTTTATGTAATATCTCGTGTGTCCTAGAGTAGCGCATAACTGTTTCACACTCTTCAGCACTTCCATGTTCAGAATCACCACGATCTTCATGGAGTCTACCATCAGCCCTTGTCTGCAAACCACATGCGCTAATAGGTTCCCAAAAGGAACGCAAAATAGACACTTCTTGAGGTTGAGCACGATTTGGAATCTTTGACAGGTATCCAGCATCAAGCGCAAGCTCACTACATGGTGCTTAACCAACCCAAATACAGTCCAGTCATCAAAATAGACCTTCAGGAACTTATGAATAAGTTCCTTGAATGCCGCAACAACCACACGTGAAAATATAGTAGGTGCATTCTTCAATCCAAACGACATTACAGTATATTGAAAGCAACCCCACTCAGTCATGAAGGTTGTATTTCTCCTATCCTCCGGTGCGATTTTGATTTGGTGGTACCCAAAGAACCCATCAGTGAAAGAATATGCTTCCTGACCACCTACATTGTCCAACACTTCATCCATGAATGGAGGTGGGAAAGGATCATGAACACAAGCGTCATTCAGTTTTCTGAGATCCACACATATCCTTATCTCATTCTTTTTCTTCTTTTCTTGCACCACCATTGGGCTTACCCAATCAGATTCCTCCTGTTAGCGCTTGGAATTCACCTAGGCTGAGATAGAAAAACTCTCAAGGCTACATCAAACCATTTCACCTCGTAGCTAGCCCTACGGGGTATGAGAAGGCTCTCTCGGGTCAGACTTGATAGATCTTATAATATAATTAGGCTGACCAATTAGGATCAAAGATATTAGGCTAGTAAATTGATAAAGAAGTTTGATTTAATGATTTTTGGGGTTTTTGGTGGCAATTGGAGGGAGTGCAATTTAGGGTGCGGGGATGGAGCACAGTTTTTGCAGGGGGTTCTTTGGGGCAAGGTAGGAACTTGTACTGATGCCTTTGACTTGGATGAGTGATCAGGGAAGAAAGAGAGGAGGTTAAAGAGGGCAAGCAAGGAATTTGAATCCTCTTTAAACAGTGGAAAACATATATATTGAACAGAATTAAAAGCTGAGCATGGCATGCATGAATTCAAACTTTATCACTTCATCTTGTTCAATTAGCAGCAAAGAAAGAGAGATGTAACACATAAACAAACTTACAGTAACAATTAGAAGACACACCATCAACACAATGATCCACAAGAATCCACAATGAAGTCTGCAAAACCCTCGCCTTCCTTTCCTTAAATTGCAGAAGTAGATGTACAATACACAATAATGCTTTCTCCCACAAGAGTCCAACCATGAAAATGAGAAGGAGAGAGCATAATATAGACCATCTAGACCATCTAACTCCTTTCCCCACCTCTAGGGGTCGAGCTCAGCTTTCTAGGAGCAGTTTGAACAAATTCTAAACTAAGAACTAGAAAATAGGCAGCCAAACAACTTGCCTCTATTACTTAGCTAACTCATCCATGCATTAATTTTTCACTTTTTACATCATGGAAGCTTCTAGAAGGGTAAAGAAAGATAAAACCTATCAAAGTGCCATGAAAATATTACATTCATCCATCATCTACAAGTAAAAATGGTCAACCATAGTCAAAACAGTGTTTTTTGACCGAAAATGGCAATTCTGGCAAATCTGGAAGTTCTGGTCGCGCCCCTTCACAGCTGTTTTTGGGTGGGTTCCACTGGTCCAAATCAGGTGCAAGATGGCTCATTGGAAAGCTTGGCCTGTCTACTTTCCATCCCAAGTGGAATTTCTGAATTTGGTGTTGATTTGACCCCTCAAAAACCATTTCTCCCAAGGTCAAATTCTACAACTCAAAAAGTGGGCAGAAAGTCATTTTTTAGGTGTATTTTGAGCTTTTGGAGGCTCAAAACTCAAAATCAGGCTTCTCCCAAGTATTGGTAATTTTTCTTTTTGAATGCCCTTTCCAAAAATGCCAAGTTTTCAAAATTCCGAGCAGCCCTTCAAACTGGTCTCACCCGGGGTGAGACCACTTCTTGGGAAAAACCTGTAATTTTACCAAAAATTTTCAAAATGCTCAAAAATCTTCAAAATTTTCACATTTTGGTGCTAGATCAAGGCTGATCAGTACCATGATGAGTGAGGGATGCCTCAGCCAAGATGCGGAGTGGGTTTGTCCTTTTCTTCTTCTTCTGGGCCTCTGACAGCTTCCTTTGGAGAATTCTCATTTTTGCCTTGCAAACTTGTAACCTCTATGATGACCACCTTTGCCACCCTTACGAGGCCTCTGCTGTGTCTCAACCTCTGTAGAAGAAGACCGGTCATCACCTTGCTCATTAGTTTCAGTGGTTGACAAGATGTTATTGAGCAAGGTGGAACAAGATTAGGCAAAGATGACTGCTGCCCTGCCTGCAAAATGCTGTGAAGTATGCTGTTTTCAAGGGGAAACATCATGAGGGACGTGTTAGGGGAGGGAATTTACATATAGGAAAGGGAAAAATATATATAAGCAGGGAATTTTGAAGGAAAACATCACATAATGCTAAACATGTCATTCCATCTTTCATCATTTGCAAATCAATACTTTATTTAGGGAAACTGTGTTTTTCAAGCACCAAGGGAAAGGACAATGAAAATCTGATTCATGGAGGGAATGAGGGCATCAGTATAGGGGAAATAGGGTAATGAGGGTATTAGGGATTAGGTTTAGGGGAACAATGGAACCCATCAACAAAGTCTGCTGCCAACCAATTTATATAACAGCAGTTCATTTAAAACAGAGGCAGCCTTATTTTTTCATTTGCCATGAGTAATTAGGGTTTCACTGTGTGATTTGATCATAGGGAGGGATATTCAATTGCACAAGGAGTTTAACTGAAGGGACAAGCAATTGAATTAGGGTTTACATAGGGAATTAGGTAAGGGAAAAAACAGAGTTTTTGAGGAGGGAAAAAAGATACCATGTTACTGCAAACCCTAACCACAGCAAGTCTGATTTCTTTGATGGCTATGCAAATGAATTTTGTCATGACTTTTATTTGAGCTTTGAAGTCTTTGACATATACACAAGATGACCTTTTTCTTTTGTTTTTTCTAAGGCTATGCAAGTGGCAAATTTCACTGTTTTTACAATTTTTTGAGTGCATGCCTTGTCATCACTTTTTTATTTGTTTTTTATAATGTTTTCTTTTCATTCACTGCTGTACATTTACATAGGCATTTTGCTGAGTTACTGGTGCTTAGGGTTTGATCATTATACATGGGGAAAAGGTAGGGTTTATAGGGTTTGAAAGGACTAGGGTTTGCAAATGATTTAGGGGTAGGATTTGTATAATTGACTTGCAAATGAGATCAATAAATATGACATGTTAACATATGTAATTTACATGGGAAAATGAAAGGAGGGACATAAGGGAAAAATTGCCTTGAAAAACAAACAAACTATCCATGCATATTGCTTGCAAAACATCAAGTCATTTAGCTTATTCTCTATTGATTCCTTGCATAAAATCATGACCATTACCTTCCTTTGCAACCACAAAACCATCACACAACACGTGGAAGAGACATACCTCAACAAAATCGAGCAAATTTGAGGGAGATTTGGCGTTTGGGTGAGTTTTAAGGCGGGCAGACTTTTTGGTCGCGCACCTCCCCAGAATGGTCGCGCACCAGCAAATGGTCGCGCCCGTGTATTTTAACATAGCGCTTTGCCCTCCGTTTGGTCGCGCGCACCCAGGTGGTCGCGCACCTCCTCAGAATGGTCGCACACCTTCAGAAAGCCCAGAATTTGCTGCAAATTGCCAATTTCGCTCTCTTGCTTCTCTCCTTGTAATTTCTTGCTCCCAAATGCACAATGAGGGTCTTCAAAGAGGGAATTTACCTTTATATGCTTACATTTGAAAAAATTTAACTCAAAAACCCACTTTATAATGTTTCCACTTTGACATTCTTTTTTAACACTGTTTTGGAGTCATTTTGTCCTGAAATTAGCTCTTTGAGGCGTTTGACCCCGTTCTTTTTGCAGGTTGACCGCCTGAGGGACTGTAGTGAAGGAACCAGGGTTATTGCCGGCACTTTTACAAATTTTTGAGAATTTCTTTATTTTTTCAAATTCCACATGGCCTTGGACTTAAAAACAGGGTTTTTAAATCCAAGGCATAAAATGAACTGTAGCTGAAGAAAATGATAATGAAACATATGTACAAAACTCCTTCCGGCTTCCTGGGCACTTACTGACCATGACTCATTACCTTGAAATGATTTTGACTCAAAACCCTAGACCTAAGACCATGGGATCTCAAGACAAAAAATAAGAACAAGCATGACTCAATTACATTGTTGTATGACCTGATCCAGCAAAGCCAAGAAGGGAACAAAGACCAGCTCCTCCATTCAGTGTTATGGCATGCCTAGTGGGATGCAAAACTGACACTGATGAGACACCTATAACTGCATATGCAAAGAGTTATTGATCACTGATGGAGGGCTCAAGACTGACACTAACACCTCCATAGGCTCAATGATGCCTACTACTGGCATTTCATCTAGCTCTAAGTGGACCTTCTCCTTGTATTTTGGGTTTAGGTGGTAAGGCCTCTGCTTGACTGGCTTCGCATTGGGCTTTAACGTGATCTTCATCATTCCTAGATCTCCAATTATTCCTTTCAAATCCGTAAACTTGGTCGGGAATAAGTCCTGATGTTCACGGAGTAATTCAACGACCTTATCCACCATCGCATCATCCTAGTAGTCTCCAATCTTTGCGAATTTGGGTTTTTCCTCTATACCAATGTTCACTTGTTTAGTTTTCACCAGTGCAATTATATCAGGGTTCTCAATCTATGGCCCTTGAACCTCGTGGTGGCCTTCTGTTTCTGGAATGTTAATCTTCCGTGGGTCTTCGTCCTCCTCTTTAGTAGTTATATTATAACATTCCAACACGTGACTCAGCTGAGTAGCCCATTCAAGCTGAATAAGGTCTAAAGGATCTACGATATCCTAAAGATGGCTGCTTTCACCTCTTGTAGCGCTTCATTAATACTATCAAATCCATCCTCAGAAATGAATGTCTTCATGAATCCTTCATGTAGGATATCCCATTCACCTGTCCCATGGCAGAGCTCTGTTTCTATATACCAATTCACTAGAATAACATCCAGGGTATGACAGAATAGGTGCATCCACTCAGGTTGAGGCTTTTCTCCATAAGCCTGTGTCCATTTGGCCAGATGCGCACGTGGATCATCCTGCCCATCGTACTTGTCTATCAGTCGCATTGTAGGCTTCCAAAATTGTGCTCTCATCATCCTCCTATATTCGCGCCAATCATCAAAGCTTCCCTTGTGCGTACCCCCCCATCTTGTAAGCGTAGTGTGCAATACCCAGTCCAAGGCCTGGAAGCGTTGCTTTTCTGGCACCTCCCTTTCAAATGCATCCAAAAAGGTATCTACCTTAGTTAGACCATCATAAGTAGGCAGATTTCTTACCTTGGACGACACACAATGCAGTGACCGGGTCATCATATTGCAATTCAGCGTAGTTACTTCGTGTAACCGATTCTGCCAGCGTTCTATTTCTTCATCGAAATCTGAAGTGCAAGAACTCTTGCGCTCCCATGTAATCCATCCATCCTCGGTGGGATTCACCCAGTCTTGGTCTCACGCTGTTATCTTATAGATGCAGTCCAGATCATCATCACTCTCATAGTTGCGGATTGGTTCCGTATAGCGCAATCCTTCAGCAGGATCCAGGAGTATTATTACTCGTAGTGATTTCTTCTCAAAGATCATCTTTTCCTTCTTCAGATTGATCACCCCATTCATATTAGTAGCCGAGTCAATTTCGAGGAGCATAGGGTAGGGATTGTTGTCATCCACAATCTCTATTACTTCAAAATCTGCTAGCGCGCTTGCTCCCTCAACATCCACGGTCATTCCCTGCAGCGGCCCCATGGGTATGATTTTCTATTGATTCACCATCCTTAGCTGAATCAAAGACCATTGCATCGTAGGTCACCCCATTCGCTCCCAAGTATGCTTCAGTAGGACATTCCCATCTGACCCTAGGTCCAAAATGACCCGATACATTTCATACTCTCTTATTTGCGTGGTCAGTCTCATCTCCCGTCCTGTCCATGTTTTATGCTTGCCATACTTTCGCATTACGCACAGTTCACATGGTGCTTTTCCAATGCATCTATTGATGAGTTATTGTAGCCCTTTTACAGCCTTCCTGTTGCGTAGTAACTTGATATAGGTTTTTAGGAAAGTTGTGAGCATAGAGGGTTCCATTTCCAACTCAGGCTTATCTTTGCTTCCTGAAGTGGAGGCCTTAGCGAAGCTCTCCTTAGCTTCCACGAAGGCTTCCCGAGCGTGCTCCAAATCAAACTTAGCCTCTTTTGTCAGGGCCTTGCGAACCCATGTACTGTCTTCTGGCTATTTCCCCTTGTCATCTCCCATTGCGATTCCACTCCGGAGCACTATATTTACATTCAGATCTTCCTCGCGTGGCTCAGACCTCATCATCTGCGGGTTCTAAGTCAGAGTTGGTGGTAGCGCTCCTTTTTCATGTATCCTAACTATCAACGTGCGACAATCTTCTGTTTCATGATCAAACAGTGTGCAATACTTTCACAATAGACGCGTTAGATTAGTGCAGTTATGGGCATAGTGTCCTGGTCCTCTGCAATTGTAGAAAATCAATTGTACTTGACCTCTACCAGGTCCTCCTCCTCCTCGGCCTCGTCCGTGCCCTTGAAATCCCATCTGTGCCATCCCTGCATTCTAGTCAAGGGGCCGCGTTTCGGCCTGATCCCTATGCTGAGCCCCAAACCTGCATCTTCCCTATACATCTTTCTAGCTTTTTTCCATTTACCTGGACCTCCTAAGCTGGAAAATCATTGCATATTAGTTTAAAAAGAGCATATAAAGTGGCTTCCTATCTATGTTTTGTGTCTACTATTTGAATTAGATTTTTGCTCATTCAGCTGCGAAATCTAGTCACTTTCCGTAGCCAGTTCAACTTTCCGCAACCTTTTTGTTAAAGTCTATGTTACAGGTGTCTTCAGGAAAATCCGGCCACATGGGCAAGTTGCAAATGATGAGGACATGGACCGAGTCCTATTGGCTCAGTTGAATTCACCAACGAAGGCCGTGGTCAAAGGTAGTCAAGCGGTGGTCAACCTAAGAGTCCTACGGTGATAAAACTCTGTTTTTCACCATGTGAAGACTTGCGTGGCTGTTCTCAGACTTTTGGGGACATATCAACACTTGTGGACTGCTCCATGAACCGAATCCAACATCCACCCTCCATATATTTAATCTTCACGGCTGCCATAATGCTAGATTCTTGGACGTGGTTATTCACGTGTCTTTTATCAGCGCAGATTTTAGGACGTTGTTGAAGCCCCGAAAATCGGGTCGACAACAAGGGGGATACCTGCTTGGTCCGGACCTTGGTTGGCAGCTCCTTATCCGTTTGGTATAGTGGGTCCGACTGGGGATAATGGGACCAGTTTCCCAATCTATGAGTGTGTGTGTGTAGAATTTGATGTTGCTGATCTAACAGTTCCTATCTAAGCTATTCTAATTCAAACTTTTAATATAATTCTACGCTATTGTAATCTAATAAACAACACATCTAAGTCTATACTAACCCAGGATGTAATTCTTCTATTATGCGATCTAAAGAGATTTCAAATAACAACTGGTAATAAATATCATTCAGCGATTATAAGAAAGGAAATCAATCAAGATGAACCACTTCGCATAAAAAGTTAGACGAAACAATTGTGAACAGCATATCGCATAATAAGCTATTCATACATTAGGCATAAATAAATAGCTATCACCCTACAAAAGTGCCAAATGATAACTCAAGCATTCATGCAATAATACATAAACAACTAAAAACTATATATCACTTTAACATACAAGCAGAAATGGTCAAGAGATAAAAGTACCATTTATGACTGGTCCTACTCATAAGCTTCAAGCAACAATGATTTATCTCTCCTTGCTCTAACATCCACTAAGAGTACAGAAGTGAAACATCAGTAGCAGATATCAAATGCAAACATCAACAAATCTTGATCCATTCATTCACCAAAACCTCCTCTGAGGGTGCAAAAGTGCATGTTCTGAGGACAAGTTTTTGATAACTTTCTGGACCCTTCTCTAAATGCATGAGAAGGGTTTAAATACTACTAATTAAATAACTTAATTACACAAATTCAGGATATAGTTTAAATGACCACCCTTTTTCTAAGCAAAACTATTTCTAAAAATTAAATCCAATATCTAACTATTTCTGCATTTGTTCCTTAATGTCGCGAGCATTCAATATTTTCCAGGGTAGAGTCGGCTGACTGTCTTCCGCTTTTGGTTGAGCTAAGCAAATAGAAATGGTAAGAGCTGGCACCATCTTTTCAGCAAAATCAATGATATACTCGAGAGTCATCCTCTGGCTATGTGGATTTACCGTGTATGCCCAGTAATAATCCAAGTTCTACTTGGTTAATCCTCGAATTGCTTCTACCTCTTCTTTCAGCTTTTTCCGGGCTTACCAGTGACTGAGCAGTTAGAGGCTTTGCTTTTTTAGCACTTTTCTCAGCGATGCGCGATTAGCGCTAGGCTCTAATTGCGCATCGGAAACTACCTCCGTTATTTGATCCTGGCCTCTCTGATGCGTTTTTCGCCTTTAGCGCCTTTTCCTTCACCGGGTATAAGCTTCAGAATTTGTAAACATATTGTTTTCATGAGCTTATGACCTTGAGCGTTAAATTGCCTGTGGATATCAACATTTTTCAACTTCTCATTCAACCATGGTCGTGAATGAAAGATCTGTAATGGATAGCTCAGCAGCGCTCTGTGAATTTGCGGCTTTGTTGCATGCGGTATCCGTTTATGATGGCATCTTTTCTCTGTCTCTGAGAATTGGAGCTTTACCCTTTTCCTTTATGGCTTCCTGCACAATGCTTTGTATTACATCTATTTTTCGTTCCCATAGTTCACACATGAGGAGAGAGTAATGATAATAAAAATTGACAAGAAAGCTTTAAGCTCTACGGATGTACAAAAACATGCCACCTGATGTGAACTGACTCTTCGAAAAACACAAAACCGTCTTTCATTAACAACTGGCGTATCATTCATTAATTATCATTAAAGCGCGTATCCAGTTCTTGATTTATGGAAAGCTTTTCTTGAATGTTGAGCTGGGGAAAATCTGCGATGGAATGTTTTTGTGATTCGCATCGCAGCATCGCAGTATCGCATTATCACATTACCGCAAATTTCATTAAGATGTGTTATTGCAGGGTTGCTCAATCACGCTATCGCAGTATCGCGGATCGCAGTATCATTCTATCGCAAGATCGTAGATCGCAGTATCGCGCTATCGCAAGATCGCGAATCGCTATAATCGTTAAATGGTTATGTGTTTTTCATGCGACGCTGTGATATGCGATATGCGATATCGCATATCGGATATCGGTGATTTTTTAAAGTTTTCCAATGTGAGCGTTTCTTAATGTATGCGATGTGATGGAATTCGCATCGCACTTTCGCAGTTTATTATTTTTACTCATAAGGAAATGTCTTGTCATTCTTTGCGCGATGCGATGTTTTCTTAAGGAGTAAAATACATGAGCCTTAATTGAATTTTTTTGAATTTTTACTAAGGGTCCCCACTTACCTAGTGTTATTGCTAATACTATATAAGAAAGGGGGTTGTTGGTGGCCACAACAATTGGCGATCCACTTGGAAGAACCAGTTATCTCTATTTTTCTATTGAATTTTCAGACTTCCAAAACAGAAATTTTTTCAGAAAATTAAACTTTGGTATGGAAAGATAGAGTACATTATGCTCTAAACCGTCAATGATATTTTGTTTCAACCATTTCCTACTTTGACTATTTGCTTCCTCAGGCTAGTCCTTGTATTTACATCAGCCATTACTTGGTCTTGTAAAGATAAAACGAAGTCTCCTCTGTAAACTAGTTTTAAATATGCTCATTTGTCGTAGGTAGAGCCTCTGCTGCCAGCAGGCGTTTATAGCCTCGACAGGGTTACCTGTTACCCAGAAATGATCCTGTATCCTACTTAAGGTGGCCTACAACTTTCAAAGAAGAATCCATATCCACACTTATTGTTTTGATTTTCTTTTTATTCTTAAAGAACAATGTCTTGGTTTGGTAGCCAAATTATGACACAATCATTCACTTGATTTATAACTTTGCTGAACAAGCTGGCTTGTGATGAGACCCCTTGTCTTTTGATTGCAACAATCTTGAGTCATTGCCCTGTTGTGGTGTACAGTATTGGCAAAGTCAACAAGTTATAATATCTGTGATAATGATAAGCCGGCTCATGATGAGACCTCTCATTCTTCAAGATAAAGTGTATCCTTGGGTTATTCTTCTGAAAGTTGTGATTTTCCTTAGCAGGGAGGAAGTCATTTTTTCCTTAAGATAGCTCTGGACGACAATAATAGAGATTTTGGAAACAGCTGTTCTACAAAGAATCTTTATTTTGTTATTGATACCTTTCATTGTACTGAGATAAAACAATTTCTTCACTAAAGGTTGTTTTCATCAAAATTTTGAAGTTGAAACTAGTATCATATCTAAGCTAAAGTTTTTTAATTGTATCTATCAATAATAAAGATCAGTTTTCCAAAAGATTTGCTATTTATACAAGCGAAAAGTTCAAAATCTGAAAGAGAATTGGTGTCTTTTTCGTAAATGCCTAATGTAACCACTCACAACTGGTTTTATTATGAAAAAGAAAAACAACTATTCTACAAAAATAGAAGAATAATCTTCTATGGAAAATATTTCTTGAGAATTTGTCCATTAACAGGCAAAGGATCCCTCTTACCTGCTAAATCCTGTAACACAAACGTTGATGGACCTATGACTTCTACAATCTGAAAAGGACCAAGCCACATCCTTTGAAATTTTGTATGTTTTCCCTTTTCTTCATGAGCCTTGTCCCACTTTAAAACTAAATCTCCCATCTGAAAATCTTTTCTGGTCATTATGTTTGAATCAAAAGAGGATTCTACTAGTGCTTGATGATGAGCATGCGTTTTCCTAACTTGTTCTCGTTGTTCTTCTAATTTAATTATTTCCATTTGTCTTAGCTGTAAGGAGGAAGTGGGCACTTCATCAATGTATTGTACTAAAGACAAAGAGGGAATTGCTAAGTGAGTCAGAAGATCCACTTCTTTCCCATAAACTAAATTAAAGGGAGAAGTGCCGATAGAAGCTTTTTGCGTTATCCGATCTGCCCATAAAGCATATATCAAAGCCTGGTGCCAATTCTTTTGATTTTGGTCAATTGTTCTTTTAATAATCCTGATTAGGCTTTTATTTGTTGACTCAGCTAACCCATTACCTTGTGGGTAGTAATTGGCTGAATATTTAAGTTTGAATCCTCTTTTAAGTGCAAATTCAGTCATTGCATTTCCAGAAAAGTATGATGCATTATCAAACATTAAAGCGGATGGAAATCCAGACCTGGTGATTATAAATTGATCTATTAACTCAATGATATTTTCAGAATTAGTCGTCTTGAGTGGAACTGCTTCTACCCACTTAGTAAAATAATATGTTGCTGTGAGGATGTATCTATGCTGCTTAGAAGAGTGAGGAACGATCTCACCTATTATGTCCAAGCCCCACTGACTGAAAGGTTGCTCGATGTTTACTGGCTGCAGTGGCAAGGACGACTTCTTTTGTATTCCAGCAGCAGTTTGGCAGACTTGACATCTTCTCACGTAACTGTGCGAGTCTTTAAACAGCGTGGGCCAGTAATATCCTGCGCGTAAGATTTTATGTGCAGTAGCATCTCCAGCATAGTGTCTGCCTGCCGGCCCATCGTGGAGTTCCTGCAAAACTTTTTCAGCTTCAGCTTTCTCAAGACACCTAAGAAGAACAGAATCATAATTTTTCCTAAAAAGAATATCATTTATGAGCTGATATTGTTTGGCTTTCAACCTTAGGGCTCTTTTCTTAGTATGATCAAGATGTGAAGGAGCATACCCGTTCTTAAGATAATAAATGATATCAGCATATAATGATTCTACATCGTTTAGGCTTACCTCACACATTTGTACCTCTTCAGATGGAATTTCAGAAATTTGCGATGCTCCAGCCAGCATTTTACAGAAGCCTTGACCTCTTACAATGTTTGCTGGTTTGATCTCAATGTCATATTCTTGTAAGGCAGTAACCCAATTGGCCCTTTTCTCACCCACATCTTTCTGTACTAGAAGATTCCTTATCGCTGGAAATGGTACTATGATCTTAGTATGGGTTTTAAGTAAGAAAGGTCTGAAGTATTTGACCGCTTTGAAAACAGCATAAGCCTGTTTCTCCACGTCTGAATAATTTAGTTCAGCACCCTGTAAATTTGAGCTAAAAAACGCAATTGGAGCTTTCGCTTTTTCTTGATTTTCTTGAGTTAGAATCGCAGCATATGACTTATCTGAGGCAAATGTGTATAAAATAAAAGGCTCTGAAAAATTCGGGGTTGCTAAAGATGGAGCTTTAATAATAGCTTGTTTGATCAGGTTGAATGCTTCATGTTCATCTTGACCCCATTTAAAATTTGAATTATTTTTAATCATGGTTTGCAAAGGAGACATGATTCATGAAAAATCTGGAACGAATCTCTTTACAAAATTGATCTGACCAAGGAAAGATTGCATGACTTTTTTGTTATGAGGTAGGGATATTTCAGAAATTTCTTTGATTCTGTCGGGATCAAAGTGAATACCGGATTTTGACACTATGAATCCTAGAAGTTTCCCTTCACTTAGCGCGAAAGAAGATTTCTTTGGGTTAAGTGAAATTCCATACCTTAAACACCGTTGAAAGATTTGTTTCAGGTCTTTGAGATGGTCGCTTCGCTTCTTCGAGTACACTGTTATATCATCCAAAAAAATTACTACAGATTTATTGACTAAACCTTTGAATGCGATGTCCATGGCTCTCTGAAATGTGGCACCAGCATTAATCAAACCAAATGGCATCTTTCGATATGCCTATGTGCCCCATTTAGTTCTGAATGTGGTTTTCAACTGATCATCAGGATGTACCAACACTTGATTGTATCCTGAAAATCCATCCAAGAAAGACATTAATTCTGAGCCCGCCATTGCCTGCAGTATCTGTTCCATAGGTGGTAGAGGAAAATTATCTTTTTGACAGCTTTGTTAAGGTTCCGAAAGTCAATGTAAATCCTAATATCTCTGTTTTTCTTTCTAACAGGTACCATATTTGAGACCCATTTGGAATGTCTGACGGGAAAGATTATCCTGGCTTTCAATAACTTATTGAGCTCAGTTTTTATCTGATTTTCTAAATTGGGGTGGATCTTTCTCAGCTTTTGTTGGACAGGTTTTTCATTATCGATCATGGGAATAATATGCTGCATGATGGAAGTGTTGTATGTTTTCAGCTCATCATAATTCCAGGCAAAAACATTTTTATATTGTCTCAAAAGACGAATATACACTAGTTTCTCTTCGGGGGCTAGGCCAAGGCCTAGATTAATGTTTTGTGGTTTAGCATCGGTCCCTAGTTTTACTAATTCGTAGTTCAAGGTTGAACTTCGGAGTTTTGAATTGGTAGACCTCTTAAACCGATCTTTCAAATCGTACAAGTCTTCTAACTTGACCACCGACTTAGGTATAGCATTATTAGTGCTATTTTGTTGCAATTGTCGATCGTGCTAATCTTCGTCAATTATTTGATTGGAGTAGGATCCTTCAGACGTGAGGAAATTTACGATATCAGGATCGTCATTGAATACTCTCCAATTTGTGATGTTGTCAGGAATGGAAGGTCTAAAGATTAATTCTATTGAGAATCTATCTGGACTAAAATCTTCGGATGGAATAAGCTTAGAAGCTACGTTAGCCAAAAGGTCTGCACTTGCGTTTTGGAGCCTGGCGATTAAGGAAATATTAAACGCTATGAAATTCTCAGTCAGATCTTGTACTAAGGATTGATAGTGTTTTAAATGACCTGATAAGCAATGTATAGTGTTACGTACCTGTTTAACCACAATCTCAGAGTCTCCAAAAACTTGAATATACTTGACGTCTAACCTGATTGCTTTGTACAGGCCTTGAACCAAAGCCTCGTATTCTGCTATATTGTTTGTGCAATCGAATTCGAGTCTGCATGTGAGCATGATCTTATCTCCTTCTGGACTAATCAAAACGCATCCTGCACCTGCTCCTTCGTTAGATTTAGAACCATCAAAAAATAATTTCCAAAACAAAGATTTATTTACAGGTTTATCTAAAAAATTGATACATTTCGAACTATCAGTTCGAGAAAATTTTTCAACTTGGGACAAAACAGAGTGTTCTAAATAGGGTGACGCATGAGCATTGAAATTTCCAAGGAAAGAATCTACCGAGTAATTGCCAATAATGCTGCTGTTATATGCTACTGGTTCATTTTCTCCCTCTAACTCCGTTACTATGTACTTCTGGTGTAGCTCTCATTCAACTTTTATTTGATTCGGTTTACCGTTGTAGGGTAGCCACATGTGCGACCAGTCGGTTGTGAAGTATCCATGGAGTTTTTCTAACCAATCCCTGCTAAGAATTAAGCCATAGAATTCTGGGATATCGGCAACTAGAATGTCCATAACCTGGCATACTTTCGGGTTGGATGACAACCTTATGGTTACTTGATTTAGTTCGCCTATCACTTCGACTTGAGATCGATCTAGCTGAACTATGCGCACTGCAGATTTCTGTGGTTGAACATTTAACTTGGCACATATAGATTTGGGTAAAATATTCAATGAAGCACCAAAATCTACCAAACAATTGTGCACATTTTTATTGAAGATTTCATAAGTAAGGAGGAACGGGGGAGTGTGAGATCTTGATCTTCCTCCAATTAGGGCGATGTCGTTTGGATCAATCTTATTGATCACGTTAGTTTGAGGTCTTCCCATGTTATGGGAAGCTTGAGAAAGTACAGCGGCAGGCAAAGGTGCAACTGGCACGACATGTAATTCTTTCATCATTATCTTCTGTTGATGTTTCAACTTGCTCAGTTCGTAAAGGGTGATGTTAGCCCTAGTCTTCTTCATGTCTTCAATAATATTGTACTCCATTTCATCCGACACTATCAGTGTTTTAGATGGAGTTGTTTCATCTGTTTGGACTGGGCTGGTTTGAGTCGCTTTAGATATCGTTTTCTTTGTCGTGACTTTATCCTTTATTGCAAAGCTTGCGCTCTTCGGCTTAGGGATAGTTTGGGGAGGATCAAGCTGATTTTTGCTTCGTGTGCTAACTGGAAATACTTCTTGATCTTCTTCTTGTGGGAGGATGAAATCCCACATTCCTTGTAATTCCACAACTTCTTCATCATTAGTCTGCCCTTCAGTGGCAATTTCCTCTTCCTCTTCCTCGGATTCAGCATTTGAAATGGCATTAGGTGGCTTTGCATCCGTTGAAGGACCTCTTTTAAAAGCTCTGTAGGGATTTTTTGAAGAAGTTTCTGCTACTTGTTTTTTTATGTCGACCATTTCATTAGACATGGTCTTTAGAACTTTCTGCAATCCTTCCAAATCAAATGGATCTTTTGCTTGTTTCTTCTTGGAGTCTTCCTTGAAGGTGACATTTTTGGACTTACGTTCCTCTATTGCGGATCTCTTTTCTAGGGCTATGATTCGTTTCTCTACTACTATCACCTCTTTCATGTTATCAGCTAAGGTTATTTTATTGGCTCTGCCTATGAAGATTGCTATGTTCGATGGTAGAGTGGTAATATACCATTCACATCATACTTCCTCGTTGGGCTGGGAAGCAGTAGGAATTTTGTTGAAAATTTTGTTGAACCATAAATTGAAGTCCTTGATAGGCTCTCTAGTTTCGGCTTTAAGATTGGATAGGTCATTGATTAACGTTGTTGTCGACCTGTCATCACCAAAATTGGTTAGGAATTGGTCTTGGAAGATGTCCCAGCTTGTGATGGATCCGGAGGGTAATGAAAAGTACCATGACTCGGCTGTTCCTTGCAGTGTATAAGGAAAAAGCCGAACAACAGCATCTTCATTAGTAACCCCATTGAGATTAATGGAAAGCATGAAGTTGTTTATGTGCTCTTCTGCTAGCATGCCTACCTTAGGATTGAATTTAGGTAGCCATTTCTCAGGATGGGCAGGTATTTGACTCAAGGGTGCAGGCATTAAGACTTCCCTAGGGTTATTCCGTGGAGATTGAGCCATTGTTGAACTGCTAACAAAGGAAAGTGTAGAAGATGATCCCTGCGGCTAGGAGGATGAGGATACTACGATTGTAGATGATTGAAGAGGGGTTGTGGGGGTTCCAGTGGATGGATGGACGATGATCTGGAGTGGAGGTGTGGATGGTTGACTTCGTAGTGAAGTAGTTGAGATGGACGATGTTGACTAAAGAGTCTCACTGTCAGACTCTTGCGGTGATTTCCTCGCTCTTTTCCTGGTGGGAAGAGGTCATTCGGTTGGTTGGACGCCAAACTTTTCACTCTTTAGCCTGGTCAGGGGATGAGCAGGGTTGTATTGTGAAGTCACGCTGCCTTGAGATTTATCAGACCTCTAAGGAGAAATGGAAAATCGCTGAAGTTTGTGAATCAGGGATTCGACTTTAGGAAGTTCAACAGTAGATTGTTCTGAAATATCAGGGTGTGTAGCAACGATTGATACTCAAGCGACTTCTGACTCTGGGTTTAAATGTAATGGAGAAGTCGGGGGAGATGATGAGGGAGATTTACTCTCAGAATGGTGTTCATATTTGGATTTACTTGCCATTCATAGTTCAAGCCCTCCTTCTAGCGCCAAATATGTTGAAGCCCCGAAAATCGGGTCGAAAACAAGGGGGATACCCGCCCGGTCTAGACCTTGGTTGGCAGCTCCTTATCCGTTTGGTATAGCGGGTCCGAGTGGGGATAATGGGACCAGTTTCCCAATCTATGAGTGTGTGTGTGTAGAATTTGATGTTGCTGATCTAACAGTTCCTATCTAAGCTATTCTAATTCAAACTTTTAATCTAATTCTACGCTATTGTAATCTAATAAACAACACATCTAAGTCTATACTAACCCGGGATGTAATTCTTCTATTATGTGATCTAAAGAGATTTCAAATAACAACTGGTAATAAAGATAATTCAGCGATTATAAGAAAGGAAATCAATCAAGATGAACCACTTCGCATAAAAAGTTAGACAAAACAGTTGTGAACAACATATCGCATAATAAGCTATTCATACATTAGGCATAAATAAATAGCTATCACCGTACAAAAGTGCCAAATGATAACTCAAGCATTCATGCAATAATACATAAACAACTAAAAACTATATATCACTTTAACATATAAGCAGAAATGGTCAAGAGATAAAAGTACCATTTATGGCTGGTCCTACTCATAAGCTTCAAACAACAATGATTTTTCTCTCCTTGCTCTAACATCCACTAAGAGTACAGAAGTGCAACATCAGTAGTAGATATCAAATGCAAACATCAACAAATCTTGATCCATTCATTCACCAAAACCTCCTTTGAGGGTGCAAAAGTGCATGTTCTGAGGACAAGTTTTTGATAAATTTCTGGACCCTTCTCTAAATGCATGAGAAGGGTTTAAATACTACTAACTAAATAACTTAATTACACAGATTCAGGATACGGTTTAAATGACCGCCCTTTTCTAAGCAAAACTATTTCTAAAAATTAAATCTAATATCTAACTATTTCTGCATTTGTTCCTTAATGTCGCGAGCATTCAATATTTTCCAGGGTAGAGTCGGCTGACTGTCTTCTGCTTTTGGTTGAGCTAATCAAATAGAAATGGTAAGAGCTGGTACCATCTTTTCAACAAAATCAATGATATACTCGAGAGTCATCCTCTAGCTATGTGGATTTACCGTGTATGCCCAGTAATAATCCAAGTTCTACTTGGTTAATCCTCGAATTGCTTCTGCCTCTTCTTTCAGCTTTTTCCGGGCTTACCAGTGACTGAGCAGTTAGAGGCTTTGATTTTTGAGCACTTTTCTCAGCGATGCATGATTAGCACTAGGCTAGCGCTAATCGCGCATCGGAAATTGCCTCCGTTCTTTGATCCGGGCCTTTCTGATGCGTTTTTCGCCTTTAGCGCCTTTTCCTTCACCGGGTATAAGCTTAAGAATTTGTAAGCATACTGTTTTCGTGAGATTCTGACCTTGAGCGTTAAATTTCCTGTTGATATAAGCATTGTTCAACTTCTCATTCAACCATGGTCGTGAAAGAAACCTTTGTAATGGATAACTCAGCAGCGCTCTATGAATCTACGGCTCTATTGCATGCGGTATCCGTTTATGATGGCATCTTTTCTCTGTCTCTGAGCATTGGAGCTTTACCCTTTTCCTTTATGGCTTCCTGCACATTGCTTTGTATTACTTCTGTTTTTCGTTCCTGCAGTTCACACATGAGGAGAGAGTAATGATAATAAAAATTGACAAGAAAGCTTTAAGCTCTACGGATGTACAAAAACATGCCACCTGACGTGAACTAACTCTTTGAAAAACACAAAACCGTCTTTCATTAATAACTGGCGTATCATTCATTAATTATCATTAAAGCGCGTATCTAGTTCTTGATTTATGGAAAGCTTTTCTTGAATGTTGAGTCGGGGAAAATCTACGATGAAATGTTTCTGTGATTCACATCGCAGTATCGCATTATCGCATTACCGCAAATTTCATTAAGATGTGTTATCGCAGCGTTGCTCGATCGCGCTATCGCAAGATCGTGGATCGCAGTATCACGCTATCGCAAGATCGCGGATCGCAGTATCGCGCTATCGCAAGATCGCGGATCACTATAATCGTTAAATGGTTATGCGTTTTTCATGCGACGCTGCGATATGCGATATCGCATATCAGATATCGGTGATTTTTTAAAGTTTTCCAATGTGAGCGTTTCTTAATGTATGCGATGCGATGGAATTCGCGTCACACTTTCACAGTTTATTATTTTTACTCATAAGGAAATGTCCTATCATTCTTTGCGTGATGCGATGTTTTCTTAAGGAGTAAAATACATGAGCCTTAATTGAATTTTTTTGAATTTTTACTAAGGGTCCCCACTTACCTAGTGTTATTGCTAATACTATATAAGAAGGGGGGTTGTTGGTGGCCACAACAGACGTGCCACTGAGTTCGTCTCTATTGCAAACCACTCACTCGGGAGTCCTTCTACCAACAGCTATGCCGAGACTCTGATATGGAGATTTTGGGAGAGGAAGAGAAGTCTTCCTCACCTGTAATTCATTAAGGAATTCATTTCTTTTTACAGTTTGTACATAAGTTCTTTTTTTTGAATCATTCTTTGTACATATTTTTGAATTAATGTTTTGATGTCATTTTTGCTGTTCCTTTTTTAAAAGAACAGCATTTTCTTCTGGCTGTTCCTTTTTCAAAAGAGCAAATCCCTTTGGATCAGCCGTCATCTCGTTGTAATTTGGATCGTTTTCTTTATTTTTGCGTGTTTTGCTGTTCCTTTTCCAAAGGAACAACATTTTCGATTTTCGCCGTTCCTTTTCCAAAGGAATGGCATTTGTGTGTTTTTGCTGTTCCTTTTCCAAAGGAACAACATTCTTGATTTTTGCTGTTCCTTTTCCAAAGGAACGACATTTGCTTGTTTTGCTGTTCCTTTTCTAAAGGAACAACATTTCGATTTCTGCTGTTCCTTTTTCAAAGGAACGCCATATCTGCATCTTTTGTTGTTCCTTTTCCAAAGGAACAACATTTTCAATTTCCGCTGTTCCTTTTCCAAAGGAATGACATTTTTGCATTTTTCACTGTTCCTTTCCCAAAGGAACAACATTTTTTATTTCTGTTGTTCCTTTTCCAAAGGAACGGCATTTTTGAGTCTTTTGCTGTTCCTTTTTCAAAGGAACAACATTTTTGGTTGATGCTGTTCCTTTTTCAAAAGGAACGACATTTCCGTGTGTCTGCTGTTCCAGCATTTTTTGATTTCTGTTGTTCCTTTTTCAAAGGAACGACATTGGAATGTTCTGCTGTTCCTTTTCCAAAAGAACACCATCTGTGTGTTCTGTTGTTCCTTTTTCAAAGGAATGAAATTTTCTGCTAGTTGTGGTCTTTTGTTGTTCCTTTTTCCAAAAGGAACACCACTTGCACGCTTTTGCTCTCCCTGTGAAACAACTTGTTCCTTTTGCTGATCTAAATTAAGGATGCCTATTGCTTCTATTCTTTCAAGTCTTTTAGAATACAGCTATGCACTTATGCAATGGATACAAAAAATCACAACATACTGAAATCAGCCAATCATAAATCGCTATCTTTATAAGGCTCTGCATTGGTAAGAGGACAAAGGAAGGACACACTTATTTATCATCTTTTGCTGTCATTGTTCTACTAATTCTGCTATGATTGTTCATCTTTATCATGACGACCCCTTTTTAATCCTCTTTGATTATTATTTAGGAATAAGAGCAAAGGGTTTATATCTTCCTATTGAGATGTTAAGACTTATTCCACCATTCCTACTCTTAAGGAGTGTTGAACCACCCCTTGTGTATAAATAAGGGAAAGTACTTTATGAAAAAGAAAGAAAAAGTAAACATGACTTATAAGTTGTCAAATGCAGGATAGGGGGTCTCATCAAGAGCCAGCCTACCATGATCATGAGGACGAAAGTGAAGTGGCATTCCCACTATGGCCACCACACCAGGGATATGGTCCAAAAGGTATATCAAATAAACAACCCTTGGAACAGGAGGTCTCATCACGAGCCGGCCTGCCCACTTTTCGCTCCTTCCTCGTGAATGGCATTATGGTTAACTGGTCACCAAGCCAGCATAATGGCCTACATTTTGACATCACACAATATTCCCTAAGAATACACAAAGGATCATGGTTCCATGGGTGAAATAAACAACTCTGCCAAGGTTATGGACACCTGTCTGCAGTAGAGCAATGTTAATGGTATCAAAGTCACATTATTTACACCAATAGGTGAGTTATTAACACCCTTCTGTTTCTTATACCTTAGTAATTAATCATATATCATTCCCCAAATTATATAACGCATGTAAATTTATTATCACCAATCATGGCAGAGTAATTGACAATGATCGCAGGAGATTTGGAAAGTACGACAGATGTCCTATCCTCCCAGCCTCGCATCATATCATAGCAACCTCTTACGTAATAAGCAATCTAACTCTACGCCTCGATTTCGGTAATTTGTTGTTTTTGTAAACATGGCATATTTTCATACGCTGTTCCTTTATGACTCTGTTTCAGAGTGGGTGCTGCTCCTTTATTTGACAGCTGGGACAACTTATCACATTGCGGGGGGGAGGTTAACCTCATTATTCCCTGGATTATGTGTCAGCTCACTATTTGGGAAAGTTGTGTACTAGGGTATGGCATGGCTCAACGGCATACTATTTTTATTTTTTCTGCACGAATTGCTGTTCATAAGCCATTTCTATGGTATACTCTGTTTTTTTGAACAAGTCTTGCATCTATTAGCCTCTCTGTGTTTCAACAGCACGAACAACTGCCGTTCCATTGAGAGTTTACAGTGAAACCATGGGAGGAAGATCGATTCGGAGGGAACCACAGGTGTTGACAGTCTTTGCTGCTGCCCGGGAAATCCTGGCAAGAGCAGGGTGGCTGACTTATCTCAACCGCTTGCAGGAGTCTAACGAGACGGTGGCAATTGAATTCCTGCAGAATTTGCAAGAGGATTACTCCACAGTGAGGGGGAGACATATAGCAGTCACCGATGACATAATTGCAGAAGTCTCGGGACTACCAGCCACCGGACCTGTATGGACGTTAAAAAAGGAGAGATTGCAGAAGATTATAGAAATCTTCTAGGACAAAGGCCAGAGCTTGGCAATTAAAGGAAAGGGAGTTCTGCTAGCAATGCTAGGAGAGCCCTGGGCAGAATTGGCAAGGACCGTTCAAAGCTACATCACCTGTGAAGGCAGAAAAGACGTGGTAAGACCACGACATCTTAAACTCTTAGTTGTACTAAAGCAGAAATGCTCTGTAAATTTACATGCATTTTTGAATTTGTTACTTCATGACATTGCATGGAGCATAAAAAAGGCACAGCATGTAGATTCAGTCGTTAGTCATCATGGGTTGATTCGGTTAATTTTTAGTCATAGCCTCACCCAGCAGCAGAGCAGCTGGGAAGAGCTAATTGCCATGATAAATGGGGGATTGATAGCACCATCCCCAAAACGTAAGCATGCCACCAGTACACCTGAGCGTCCAGAAAAACGCAGGGAACTAGCAAAACAGAAACATGCCACCAGTACATCCGAGCGTCCAGAGAAATGCAAGGAATTGGCAAAGCGTAAACATACCACCGGTACACCTGAACGGCCAGAAAAACGCAGGAAATCGGTCTGGTTAGCACGGATACGAGGGAGGCTGGAGAAGCTCCAGGAAAACACCAGTCGGCTGGTAGAAATTGAAGATGAGCAACCCTCACGGCCAGAAGGGGAGGCCGATTAATCTGAAGAAGAAGAAAAAGAAGAGGCCGAGCAACCTAAAGAAGAAGAAGAAGAAGAAAATGAAGAAGGAGCTGAGCATTTTGAAGAAGAAGCCGAGCAATCCGAGCAGGAGGAGGAAATGGAACAGCAAGAAGGAAGCCCATTGCAGGACCCAGTGGGAGAAGATGAATTGGCCAAAGTTTTGGCCAATATGGGCAAATATGGCCAACCTTCCAGTCCATCAGACCTCCATGACGAAAAGAAACCCCAGGAGGAAAATGCACTTGAAGAATCACATGCAAAGGAGGCAGAAGAAGAGAATCTGCCTATTCATGATAAAGAGACGATAGGAGATACTGAACAGGAACAATTCGTTCCTAACCAGAAGACACCGGAAGAAATTCCAGAGGAAGCAGGGGCAGAAAGAGAAGTCACCCAAGAAATGATAGAACCAGTTAGGGTTCCTGCCCCAGAATAGCTAGAGTAGAACAATGAAGAAACACCCTAGAAGGAAGATCCGGGGACTAGTCACAGTCTAGGCCACAGTGAATAGCCTGCTGTTCCTTCTAAGGAAATTTTGGAAATCAAAGAACTGCGAAAGGAACAACAGAGAT
Organism: Pinus tabuliformis; assembly: GCA_031772625.1. Classification (NCBI taxonomy): domain Eukaryota; kingdom Viridiplantae; phylum Streptophyta; class Pinopsida; order Pinales; family Pinaceae; genus Pinus; species Pinus tabuliformis. Next base: position 405,881,836 of record CM062811.1, on the reverse strand, counting down.
TATTGAATATAATAGTCCAGCTCCACCAGCAGATTAGGATCCTGAAAGCAAGGCAAAGGGTAAAAAGGACTTCAGGAAGGAAAAAGGTGACCACTCCAGCAAAACCCCGCAAGGCAAAGGGGCGGAGGACCAGAATTCATCCTGCTGTTCAAAACCCTGTCGAGAACCAAGCTGCTGTTCCAAATGATGCTGAGGAACAGACTGTTGTTCCAATTGAAAAGGAATAGCAACAGACTGATATTCACGTTAAAATAGAAATGGATGACATGATGACCTGTGATAAGGAAATTCAGATGGAGGCACCACTTTCAGGAGTGATAAGGGTTCTGAACTCAAAGCAACGCAATAGGAAAGTTCAGGTAAAACTCCCGGCCTCCACTGCTGCATGGAGAAGAGATCCAAAAACAGTAACCCTGCGAAAGGGGTTGAAGCAAGCTCAGCAAGAAGTAGAAAAGCTTAGAGAGCAAACGGTCCCTCGCGAAAAGTATGAAGAGCTACAGCAGCAGCTTAGGAACGTCAATCAATCCGAAAGCTAGGCTTTTGAAGGTTGGCGGAAGGAACAAGAGAAAGTCACAAAGGTAACTTGTAGGCTAGATATCGTTATCAAGCAGATGGATACCTTGTGTTCTTTATACAATGACATCTTAGCATGTAGAGCCCCTACCAAGAATTATGTCCTGTTTCTACTGGAACGGTATTTGCAATTAAAAATAAAAGCTGTTAAAACAGGTGCTCCCATACAAATTAACACTGTCAATGATTTTATAGACTGCTCTAAGCACTATGGGGTAAAAGTCCAGAGACTGCTGTGTGAGTTCTATTTACATAACCTTGTATTAGACTAGGAGACCAAGCTGAACCCTAGCCCTTTTGTGGGAGACATCCAATTACAGGCGTTCATCTCATTTGGGGTTAATCAAATTAAATGGCTTAAAGCTTATAATACTTTCCAGAGGCAAGAAAGTGGCTTAGATTTGTGGGTAAGGGCTGAGCCTAGGAACCCAGTACAGTTGTGGAAAGCACATAGAAACCTCATGAAGACTCCGAGTGTAATTGAAACATTAGGACCCATGCATGAGGCGCTCATTCGACAGGGATTAGAATACTTTCTTTCTATCAAAGACCTTTCCATTGATGCAGCTAAATTTCGGTATCAAATCTCTAATCCAAATATCCAGCTTAGGGAACTGTTTAAGTATGAGAATTTTAAATTAGCTGCCAACCGCTTGCACCTCTATGGCGAAATAATTTTGAGGGCAGGGCCATCCTGGTTAGGATATAGGTTCTGGAGTCCAATTATTTGGCACCTTGCACCTAGATACCAAGCCCTGTATGAGATGCCCGAGGGTCAGACAGGCCATTTCTTTGACTACTTAGTTACTCATCATGGCTGTAGGCCTCCACATGAGATTCCTTCTCCAGCCTATTCTCTCACTGCCTTGCATGTCAACTACAACGTTTTCATGACGGCATGAAACAGGGTAAGCAGGGGGTGTGTGGAGTACTAAAAAAGGTATGTTGTTGATGATTATTTCAGTATCTTTTCAGTAGAACTTGCAAACCTTTTTGCATCATGAACTTGGAAAAATGATAAAGAATTATAACAAAACATGTGAGATTAATATGAAAGACTAAAACACTGACAATTGTCATTTCCTTATGCAAGAAGGAGTGAAAACGAGAAGTTTCCATTCCAATGGAAAGGACAAGGATGGGTTAACCGCTGTCCCTTTGATGGGAGACCGAATGCAAACAAGGCAAAGCAAATCAAAGTGAATCGGCCCAGAAAAGGAGGTGGAGATATCAGCTCGGCGCAGGAGAGAAAGGAAATGACTGAGGACTAATGGTTCGGCGAATCCCTCAGGATCTTTGATCCTGAGGGATCGCTGTTTTATATATTTTTTCACTTAGACATCTCTGTCGTCACCCTTATAAAAGGGACAACACTGTTAGCTCGGGAGAGAGTTAGACATGATTATGCTTTTATGTAATTTCTTTTAAGATCAAAACTTTGATCATCGAGTCTTGATAAGAACTGGTTTATTGTAATTATGCATTATGCATTAATACAAACTTGGTGATTACTTCATCTTTGAGTCTGGATTAACTTCAAGCGGTGTACCCCTGGAGGCTAAGGGCCCGACCCTGGAGGACATTTGCTCCTGTATTATTACATTGGTTTATGCGTGGTTTGCCTATCATCATTATTTGGTAATTTGATGTGTTTTATAAGTTTACATCACATGATCTGTTATGTTTAATTAATTAAGGTTTCCACAGACATAACTATTGTATTGACTCTGCATCATATTACTATTCTTTTCAGAGTTGATCTAATATTACTAGTCTTAACAGAATACTGTTACTATTCCATTACAGAGTTTTTGTGCTGTGCACCTGTTCATTCACGTCATGGAATTCATCTTGGGAGTTATGTTCTTTCTGATTGTTGGATTTATAAACAAAGCTGCTCTATTTTGAAATGCAGTCGTATTCCTTCTAACTGAGATTGATGCTTGGATTAGATTACTATTTAAGTGTGCTGTGTGCGTATATGGTTTTCAAGCGTTGTTCCATAGTTCATCAGTAATCAATGTTGTTCCATTGGTGTGTGTTGTTCGATCTGCCTTAAGAGTAAAAGATTGCTGTTTGATTACGATTAATGCATTTGATTTGATAGATTAAGTTTGTTATTGCTTGTGAGACTTAGTTGCTGTTCTATTTCTTAGTTGCTGTTCCATTTAAGAATTGCTGTTCCATTACAGACTTACTGTTCGATTTCTTATTTGTTGTTCCATTTTCTTATTTGCCGTTCCATTTCTTGGCATATGTTATTTTGGTGTGGGAGACGATCTAAGGCTGTAGTGAGCATTGGCATTTGCTGTCTGGCTCCGAGATCCATGATCTGTTCTCTGATTTCCTTTTCCATCAGTTTCCAAAGGGATGGGTTATTGCTACTGAACCCTTGACTGATAATTTGCTTAGTCTTTTGAGTGTGTGATTTACTCTTTTGAAGAAGTTAAGCTGTAGACACGCATCCATTTACTCTTGTATTTCTGAACACTGTACTACTAGCATTACTTTGGCAAATGATAGCCTCAGACTGAGACACTCTTTGAAATAACAAAACGCTCCCGGATTGACATATTAATGTGAGGTAATTAGAGGTGAAAGAGACCCTTTTTATAGATCTACAACGGATAACTTGTAGATTATCAATAGATTAAATTGCATTGAAAAATGAATTACTCCTTCTATCATTGATCATGTTACATTCAAAATTAATCTCCCCCATATGTTTACTTTTGCAAGCCATCCATCTTGGATTTGCTTCATTCATTTAGGCCCTAGGAGATTTTGTTGTGACCTTCGTAGTTCATTCAATGAAACAAAATTCTAAATAAAAGTAGATAAGTCATTATTTATGAGATTATTTTCATGCTTGAGGTCCTTTTTAACCTAGGAAACAAAGCAGTCAATTCTTAGGGCTATATATCTCAAGTGGGAAGCCACTTTCCATGCATCTTCAATAATTTTCAATCTTTTACTGATATTATTAAAAATATATTATTTACGCTGTTTAGGAGATGGGCCGCTTTCTTAACTCTTTAAGGTGTTCTAGGGGTGGATAGTGTTGATGCTGGTGCTTGTATGGCGAGAGAACTCATGAAAAAAGGAACAAGGTTTAGAGATTCTTCTAGCTCTTTTATTCTCTTTTTATTCTTGAGGTTCTTTGGTTCTTGTTCTGTGATAAAGTATGTCAGTGCTTCTCCAGAATTTTGGTGCAATTTCATGAGCTCGACGGATCCAACTTAAAAAATATCAATATCCTTTTTCATTTGATCTATCACTCTTTTATTTTGAACTTTCACACTTTCAATTTTTAACTTTTTATTACTTCTATTGTGGCTTGAATTTTGCAAGGTGACAGGGTGGCCATAGAAAGTAGTGGTATCCTCGACTATCTCTTCCATTATCCTTTGTTTTTTTATTTAAATGAGCAGTAACCCAATCAGGAGGTGTAGTGCTATCAACTTCTACATCCATATTCTCTTCTATGCTTGGTGTGTCCTTCAAAATTTTAACCTTGGTCAACTCAGTAATATTCAACCTTTATGGGGTGAACCTGGAAGGGGGGAGGGGATCTTCATCATTTCCACCACCCAAGAGCCTATGATTACTCTTTCTCCCACCTGAGGCAGTATATATCTTCCTTTGAGTAGAGGAGAAAGTTGGGTGAGTCTAGGCCATGGAGGTTGGAGATTTCTCTGTGTTTTTCCCTTCTCTACTTGCATCTTACTCCCATACTTGTACTAGTTTCTTCAATGACTTCCTCATCAACTCTTTGAAACTCTTGGTCTCTCAATGGGCTAGTTTGAATCTCTTCGCTTTCCTCTACAACTCTTGCAAATAAATTCCCATATTTAATTGTAGTCAGTTGTTTGGAAAATATATCTTCAGGATCAAAACCTTGAATGGCTTTAGCTTCACTTAATTTGAAAGAATTTAGAGACTGGACAAGCTCTATAAGGTGGATCCTGTTCTTTACAGTCACTTCTCCAATAGTAAATGGAAAAGAAATGAATTGTATTTTATTTTTGTGTTCAAATAAAATTAACCATGGGTGGTATTTCTTGTAAGCTTTAGCAACAAAATACTTATCTATAACAAATATGGGAATTAATATTGACTTCTTTTGAAATGCATATATTCAAATTACAATATTATTCTATCTTTCCTCATGGATGCCCTTGCCTGATAGGAAATTATAGGCTTGTCCTTATATTCTAGTGGGTTCTTATCTAGTCATGATGTAATTAGCTTCCTTCATAAATAAATCTTCGACTTAGAAAAAATGAAAAGGGGCTTTATGCTTTGTAACACCCTCCTCCCACATCTACCCAAGTAACCAAGAAACCGGGGTAAACATGTGACGAGAGGCTACTATGATATGATTCAACCTCCTAGGTGACCTTAAGGAAGTGGAATCGACAGAAACACATCAAACATACCTTTCACATTAGCAACAACACTCCCACGAGCCATCCCAATGACTTAGGTATCCTTCCCCTGGGTCCCACTGACTTTTGAAGTTATTAAACCTCTGGACACTCCCATGTTATGGGCATACCAGTATCTAGAGAGTTCTAGACTCTCCCACAAGCCTGCATGACAATGTCCATATAGCTCTAGATGCTCCCACAATCCTGCATGCCAATGTCTAGGGACTATTTCCAGTAGAACTGTGCCAGAGTCCACGGGAATTAAGGCACTTTTCAAGCCCATAATTATGGCCACTGCCTAGAACTTGTTTTAATTTCCAAAATCAATTAAACACATGATAAAAATACTAATTAACCAAAAACTAACTCTAGGACTAAGCCTGACCATCCCCAACCGGGATTGACATTCTGTCAAACACTTTGCATGAATAAAATCTACAGGTTTAAATAATAGATCTAAGCACAGGGGTTTCATACTTATCTAAGAATCACTAAGAAGCATTGTTCCCTTATATCATTAGCTGCATTATCATCTAATAGGTCATAGATACATTATTCATTCATTCACAAGTAAAAACATGATGAGAGCCATACATAGCCACTGTCATAAAACATATACATAACCAACATAATAGCAACATAAATACCAAGGAAATCACATCCATAAAATCCACATATAAACCAATACATTTACATAATAGATATCAAGGAAGGAACCTCTTATTAATGAATGTGAAAGCCAACCTGGGATGGGACTATCACGTTCCACTCGACCATAGAATGGATGAGTCAAATCTCTGTTCAGCCATTCATCCCTATGCCATATTCCAAGCATGAATGTGGGACTCAAACCAAAAGAACAAACCAGGGCATCCCTAGGCTAAACCTCTTCATGCTCATCAATAAAAAACCAGGCTTTACTGTAATCCATCCCGGATCACTAGGCCAAGACAATAAACATGTAATAATAGAATTTACCATGATCTCCACTAGATCACTGGGCCAAAACAGGCATGGATGGCAACGTATTTCTCCACCTACACTGTGAGGAATTTTCCTATCTCCTAGTCTCTCAGGCTTAGCCACAATCCACACCAGATCACTATACCTTAAACCGAGACCTACTCTCCAGGATTTACCGCATATCCCAACCAGAGATTACTAGGCCTGACGGAGAGAAATCCACCTCTTGGCTTTACCGTATATCCTTCCATTCACCAACAAGGATTCCTAGGCCCATTGATGCACACAATCCTGGCTTTACCACAACCCATAGTCTGGCTCAGGGGTTACTAAGAAAGTCGCTTTACCGTGATCCACAGTCTAGTTTAGGGACAACTAGTACATGTGTTTTCCATTTTGGAGATCCACCTCACTCAGCTTCGAATCCATCTGACGATCTAGCTCAATGAAAATATGATAACCCCATCACACCATGGCTATTTGGAAATGGCAAGGCTAGGCTGAAAACATTGTCACACCTGGAAAAACCCATGCCATAACAACAAAAGAACCACATGCAATACCATGCATGCCAAATTGTAGCAAGGAAATCACACATGCAAATCGATACTTGAAATGAATCTTGTTGTAGCTGCTTGATCCTTCTCTTCCTTGCTTTCTCCTTCCTTTTTCTTACCTTGTTTGCCTTTCTTGATCCAATGCAAAACCTAAGAAAAATATTTCCAACTGATCCTTAGAAGCTAGTTTATCAATGAGGCCTTTATTTTCTTCATTTTCCATTATTTTCCTTCAACTTCCTCTTGACATGCAACATGTGACCTTTCACCTTCCTTTTCTCCTAATTTCCTTTATTTTGATAAACAAATGGGCCAAAATACCTTTTTTCATTTTTAATGCTTTTTCCTTTTCCAATTTCCTTAGCCATAATAACCGAAATAAACACCCACTAGGATGTCTTGCCCACCATTCAGCTTGGAATATGTGTCCCATCAACCATTGCCTTATATATTTTACATGGAGTTTTAACCAGGGCTATTACAGAACCCTCCCCCTTGGGGGAACACCGTCCTCGATGTTCAATGACACTTATAACCAACAAGACTACTGAAAACAAAACATACTGCCCATGAAGCTTTATAACACAACTCGTTACAGTATTTACAATGACCATCTACTAAAACATGACAAACATACCATTTACTAGAGCTTTATAACACAAATCATTACGATATTTACAATAATAACCACATATACACACATACACATTTTCTTCACCCAACAAATAATCATACTGTCTATGGAGCTTTATAAATCCAACTCGATACAATATTTACAATGATACACACATATACACATATGCACATTTTCTCAACTAAAAAATAAAATGATATGACTTGCATATGCAACAAGGGAATCAAGAGGCTCACACCTCCACCCTCAAAGTAATACTAGGATTCACCTTGTTCCGAGGAAGTCTAGAATACACTGTTAAAGTTAAAGCTGCATCCAATTTCCAACGCTACAATCCTGCACCACTTGTCCTCTCAGTGAGTAGTTACCAGCTCATTGTTCTAGTGCACACTCCCAATGTGTATTTTATTCCATTAGGCAATGCTAATGACCATAACAGATCCATCCCTGACCTTCCCTTCTCTATTTCATAGTCCGTCAAGAATCCGGCCACCCCCTGCCTTGTAGTCACTCACCTTCCAAGTTGCCCGACATCCCCTATCTTGGGCGATCCATCCCTTGGCAAGGCTTCCTCGCATCAGAAGGTCAACAACCAAGGCATATACCTACCTCGAAACCATCATACCAGTCATAGTATGCTCATGGAAATAAATGGACCCTATTGGGTACAAGTGTCCCACAATAGCTCCGCTCCTGAAGTTCTTTACCAGCATACTACTTCTTGTTCGATTTCCTTTCATTGTTGCTGCTAATTCCTGCAATCAATTTCAACCACCCAACCACGCATTTTCATGCTTCCTGTACCAAGCACATAACTTGCATTATATTAAAATAAATTGAAATAAATTCACATCATACCTCATTGGTAGCTCGTCAATAAGGTACACTTTCAATCCTATTTACTTCCTATCACAACAAGTCAAACTAATTGTTTGATCAAATCATCATGAATAAACATATCACATCTGGTTAGCTTTAACTCAACCATCATGAATCACATGTAGTCATTACAAACCATAATCCTAGATCACATGTAATAATCATAGACCAGAATCATGAATCACATGCATAATAAAACTAAAATAAAATATTGATACTTATCCTTTAATTAATCCTTAGCTTCTACCTTTGTCCTTATTTTTTATGCAAATTGGATTGGTTTCCACACCCAAAAAACACCCCAGTGCCTTCCCCTCAACCATATGCACGTACATATAGTATGTATCACACACATACAACCACACACGACATACAACACCATGCAATACATGCACCTATGCCTAACATACAACACATACACCTATACCCAGTGGATAACACAACACAATACATACTTCTACATCCAGTGTACACCACAACACAATACACACACCTAAACCCGATGTACAACACCACACAATACATATACGTACACAAAGTACAACACAACGAATACACATGTCACGATATTACGACTACACAATGCACATACATAGTACCGCATGCTCGTAACATAGCATGTATGACATGCACACAATACCACATGTACACCAGTACCATATGTACAACATGTACACAGTACTACCTATACAAAGCACTAGCTGCACAATGTGTGCACAACATTAAATGTACATGGCACCACCTGCATAACATGTACATAACACCACATGTACATCGTAACACTTGTACAACGTGTACACACCATCAGACGTACACATCACCACATGCATGATATGTACATGACACCACATGTACACAACACCATATGCATGACATGCACACAACACCACATGTACACAACACCATATGCACGACATGCACACAGCACAACCTACACACAACGCCATATGTACAACATGTACACGACACCACATGCTCACAACACCACTTGTACAATCATGCACACAACACCATATGTACATAGCACTACATGTACAACATGCACACAACACCATATGTACATAGCACAACATACCCAACATGTACATAACATCATCTATACATAACATTGCATATCCAACATGCACAAAACACCATATGCACACAATGCAACATATCCATCATGCACACAGTATGATATGTACACAACACTACATATCCAACATGTACATAGAACCATCTATACCTAGCACTGCATATGAAATATTCACACAATGCTATCTATACCACCATGTGCATAACATTGCATAAACAACATATACACACAATATATATATATATATATATATATACGATCACCACATGCACACAACATCACAAATGCAACATGCACAACACATACAACACATGCACAATAGTAGTACCACACATCTAAAACCACACTGTCCCTACCAAGAAACCTTGCTTCTAGTGTCTCTCTGTCATCCATGCTTATCCTAGCATGATGCGATCTCACTGCTTTAATTAAGATGATGTATCCCTCGAAGTCACTTGTCATAACATAAACATAGGCATAATACAAGCATACAATATCAATTCATGTCCACATGATACTGACCTCGTATATTTGTCACGACTACTCTTCCCGCTTGATTCCACATGAACTAGGAATCTTTTCATGTCATTCACCTACGTAAGCTATCATCCCTCCACAAGAATGATTCCTAATGACCGAGTTAGACAACAACATACATACATACATACATATACATATAAATATTATCATTAATAATCATGATCCATGATGACCTTGTCAGACATGACATACAAACATACATACATGTATACATATATATACATCGACACAATCAAGATCACAACATAATTATCAGATATCATAAGGTCAAGGTTAAGATAACTTCCTTTATCCATGCAACGCATGTACAAAATCAAGAACAACAATTCCAAAGATAGCTGAGGCATACGACACCTCAAATATATTTACTTTTCCTTTCCTAATTACTTTTCTCATGATTGTCCCATCATCGTCCATTTACACTAATGGACCTGACCAATCCAACTAACTGTTATACGCTTGCCTTCAAATGCCCTTATACATGCACTGAGCTTCATCTAGGCCTTACATCACCTATTGGGTTTCATTCAACTCTCTCCTAGCTCCACTAAGTTTCCTCTTTCCCAACCAATTCCCAAGGCTCAAAACTTAAAAGGAAAGCACATGAAACAAACAATAAGAAAACCATGAAAACCAATAACAATATGACACCACAAAAAAGTGGCATGATCATGCACTAGACATAACAAAATTGTAAATCAAGCGCAAGAAAATAAAAAAAGACTAAAATCACAAGACTGATAACAGACACCATGACTCACTCCCCATGGTTCTCAGTGCTTCCAAAGGAAATCTCAACCTGAGCCTTCTTTAAGATTCATGGTTTTCTCTTTGCGATGTAATCCCCTACATCACATTGCCATGAACGCATAACTGTCAATGCATAAATAAACGTAACAACACACTAGTTAACTTACCTTGTTGTGCCAAGCACGTTGCTTGCAACTAAACAGATCCATGACATCTCTCAAGGGACTCCAATTCCCTCGACAGATCCACCTGTAAATAGAGACTAGCTAATATACCTGTCAAATACAAGTTCATGAATCTAGCACATATCCACATAATGTCAAACAAGATCAAGGTTAAAAAGGCTTCTTGTTTGCAAAGCAATCATTCGTTTGGAATTAAGGTTTCCAAATATAGCCAAAATAATTATTTCCCAATTCCTTTCTTTGAACTTTTCCTTTTTGTAATTGAGTGTTACTATGCACTGTCACATCACCCAACTATTAGTTATATAAACACATCAACTATTACCTTGTCATGCTAATACCAAGCATATTTCCTACACTATTTACACATGTCAAACAAATGTTCAAAATATCAAGACAAACATATCTATCAATTTGAAATCAACCTTTACCAAGACTAACAATCATGTCATAATCCATAGTCAACTCATAGTCATCAGACATAATGCTACAACTATCACCTACTACACTCAAGTACATGTCAACTATCTCAACATATATGCGTGAGTAAAACCATCTTAAAACAAGATCATTTTAAATTCATCAAACACTCAACCAAATTTGAAAACATACCATGTTAAATAAATCAACTAGATGACATAATAGACACCAAACACCCAAACACCAAATAAACGACATAATCAAATAGTGAAGCACTAAATATATGATATAAGTAAACTCATGCCTTAATGTATCTTAGGGGGGTCCATCTTGTCTACATAATCAATCAATATTAGCATGATATAACTTCACAACATATCACCTCTAACATAAATAAGGTCATGATATCCATAACAATAACTAACTAACATGTTCACATCATAACTAATAAATAATTCTGACTCATGCCTAACAATCACATATGCATAGTCAATCTAGGTTAGTATGACATAATATCACAACATAATAACTCATACCTAAATGTCATAACCCTGACCATTTGCATAGTCCAATCCAACTTAGCATGATACATATAACACCAATTTCTTAATGTAATAACCCTAATCACCAAGTTAACTAACATATAACAACAATACGTCAACCTATAACATACTCATCAACAACATATACCATAATCGTCAAGTTATCTAACATAAAACAAAAATAACAATGCATATAACAACAAGTTACTATCATTCATGACTATCTAACACACATTCATATGACTATACTAATCAACTAGCATCTATCATGTATGTAACCATAACATCAATAGACATGTAAATAAACCTAATGTATATAAACCTAATGCAGATAAAAATCCATTAATTAACATACCTACATGCCAAACATCCTCTACCAGTATGACAATCTTCTCTTACCTCGAGGTTCAATGACGCAAATACACTTTGATGATCTGCATCCCTTGCTATATCTCAGCCAACACATTTGCATCATAACATACCAATATAATAATGATGAACTAATTGCATACAATGACCTCACAATGCATGTTTGACCTACTATGCATGCATAACTATAGTAATGAAAATGCATGCATAATAGCATAAAGACACAAACATGCATAACAAATGCATATACAATCATACACTCATGACGACACATCCCACAACAACACTATTAACCTTCACATGGCGAAATCACTACAACCATGATCAACACCATGCAAATGCAACAAGTACATGGATTAGAAGAAAAAGAAACACATATGCAACCAACACAAATGCATGACCAACACACTACCCATCCATTCTGAGGGGTGAACCATGCTATGATACCACTCTGTAACACCCTTCTCCCACATCTACCCAAGTAACTGGCCAATTGAGGTAAACATGTGATGAGAGGCGGCTATGATATGATTCAACCTTCTAGGTGTCCTTAAGGAAGTGGAATCAATGGAAACACATAAAACTTACTTTCCACATCAGCAACAACACTCCCAGGAGCCATCCAAACCACTCAAGTATCTTGCCCTCAGGTCCCACTGCATTTTTAAGCTATTAAACCTATGGTTGCTCCCATGCTATGGGAATTACAGTGTACAAAGAGCTCTGGATGCTCCCACAAGCCTGCATGCCAATGTCCAGGAATTATTTCTAGTAGACCTGTGCTAAAGTCCGTGCAAATTAAGGCACTTTCAAGCCCAAAATTCCGACCACTTCCCAGAACTTGCTGTAACTTCCAGAATCCATTAAACACATGATAAAAAGACTAATAAACCAAAAACTAACTCCAGAACTAGGCCTGACCATCCCCAACGGGGACTGAAACTATGTCAAACACTTGGCATGAATGAAATCTACAGGTTTAAATAACAGATATAAGTATAGGGGCCTCATACTTATCTGAGAACCGCTAAGAAGCATTGTTCCCTTATATCATTAGTTGCATTATCATCTATTAGGTCATAGATACATTGTTCATTCATTAACAAGTAAAAGCATAATGAGAGCCATACATAGCCACTTTCATAAAACGTATACATAACCAGCATAATAGCAACAAAAATACCAAGGAAATCACAACCATAAAATCCACATATAAAGCAATACATTTACACATAAGATATCAAGGAAGGAACATCTTATTAATGAATTCAAAATCCAACTTGGGATGGGACTACCATGTTCCACCCAACCATAGAATGACTGAGCCAAATCTCTCTTCATCCATTCACCCCCCATGCCATATTCTAAGCATGAATGTGGGACTTAAACCAAAAGAACCAACCAGGGCATCCCTAGTCTAAACCACCTCAACCTCATCAATAGGAACCCGGATTTACGTAATCCATCTTATATCATTAGGCCAACAAAATAAAAATGTAATAATAGGCTTTACTATGATTTCCACTAGATCACTAGGCAAAAACAAGCATGGATGCCGCCAAATTTCTCCACCTAGACCTTGAGGAATTTTCCTATCTCCTAGTCTCTCAGGCTTTACCACAATACAAACTAGATCACTAGGACCTAAACCGAGACACACTCTCCACTCTTTACCACATATCCAAACCCGAGATTACTAGTCTTGACAGAGAGAAATCCACCTCTTGGATTTATTGTATATCCTACCATTCACTAGCAAGGATTCCTAGGCCCATCGAGGCACACAATCCTGGCTTTACCGCAACCCACCATCTAGATCAAGGGTTACTAGGCTAGTGGCTTTATCATGATTCACAGTCTAGTCCAGGGAACACTAAGCCATCTGTTTGTCATTTCAGAGATCCACCTCACTCAACTTTGAATCCATCTAATAATCTAGCTCAACGAAAACATGAGAACCCCATCACACCATGGATATCTAGAAATGGTAGGGCTAGGCTGAAAACAATATCACACCTAGAGAAACCAATGCCATAACAACAAAAGAGGCACATGCAATACCATTCATGCCAAATATAGAAAGGAAATCACACATGCAAATTGATACCTACAATGGATCCTGCTATAGATGCTTGATCCTCCTCTTCCTTGCTTTCTCCTTCCTTCTTCTTTCCTTCTTTTCCTTTCTTGATCCAATGAAAAACTTGATAAAAACCTTGCCAAATGATCCTCAAAAGCCTTTTTATCAATGAGGCCTCTATTTTCTTCATTTTCCTCCTCACATGCAACCTATGACCTTTCACCTTCCTTTCTTCCAAATTTCTTTATTTTCATAAATAAATGTGCCAAAATACCTTTTTGACTTTTTAATTCCTTTTCCTTTGCTAATTTCCTTAGCCATAATGACCAAAATGAACACCCACTAGGATATATTTCCCACCATTCAGCTTGGAATACATGTCCCATCAACCGTGGTCTTATATATTTTACATGGATTTTTAACCAGGGTTGTTACATGCTTTCACGAGATTGGATACGAGAATTAAGTGGGTTCCTCATATGGGATGAAATTATCTTTGTGGGGTAGGATGTGAAATACATGGCTAGATATAATCCTCTCGTCCAAATATTGTTGTTCTTGTGCTTAGATGATAAGTTCATATACCATTGGTACGCAATCGACCAGTGAAAACTCTCATTGAGATGGGTACATGAGTTATAGATATCACCATAAATATTTCTTTTTCTTCCTCTTACAACCATATCCAATTTTTACTTATAAATACATGATTAATCACTATTTTTCTCAATGTCACTTAGCTGTAAATTGTTTATTTTCCTATATAATCACCAACTATTACACCCTCATGTGTGAAATCTGTTAGGAAGAACATGTTTCATAAATAGAAACTTGATATACTAAGGATGTCATTCATGGGAGATATTGGAGATAAATATCGAAATTCTAAAACCATCTCATCCATTTACTTCAGATATTACTCCTCTTTTAATATCCTTGATATAATCACCACAAATGACAGAGAGATTAAATGAAGTGATATACATACTATACAATGAAATCTTTGAAATCACAACAGTTGGAATACAAGAAATTAATAAAACTGAGTGGGAAAGAGTACATGAAATGACAAGTATGGTAGATATTGTGTAGAGTAGTGGGTGTGTGGAGGAAGTGTTGTGCAGGAGTAGTATTGCAAAGGTGTGGAAGTGGGGACATTTGAAAAGAGGATAATTCATAAGGGGAAGCATTGTGTGGGAGAAGGATGTGCAGAAGAAAAGTGTGTAGATAAAAGAGTGTGGCATTCCTCACAATTAGCTTCATAAGATTGACCCCCTCAATCGATACATTTGGATTGAAATATCAACATTAACACTAAGAGGATGTATTCACAATATGTTTTATTGCACCTATCAATTCTACCTTTTATAATAAAAATAACCTAGATAAGAATTTCCCTTATAATACCATAGAACTAGATATTCGTAGCCTAAGGAATGAAGGTAATATCCTCTTGTTAGGATACTCTAAAGTTGGATCCACTTCTAACCAATTTATTATTCTCATAAATTATTCAAGTCCTAATCCTCTTTATCTAGATGAGGACCTTGACTTAGCTCATAGATTCAAAAGAAACTTCGAAGAACTTGCCGATAGCTTTATTGGTATCAATTTAGTCAAACTTTATAGTTCTCAATACCTTATAATTTGCAATGGCATAACCAAGTGACCAAACTCTAACCATATTACTTGTATTCATGGGGTTGGAAGTAGTGTAATGGATTATGTGATGTCAAATATCTCTGTTTCCAACCAATTGTAAACTTCAACCCCTTAAATGACCATCACCTCGACTCTAATCATAAACCTATAACCATAACTCAAAAATCTTCCATGCACAACAAGCACATGCATGATAATTGTGAGATTCATAGCCACCTAATTTTTTACAAGAGTAAAACATATATCTTCTTGAAGGATTTAAATAGGGATTTAAACCTCTTAAATTATAAAGATAACATTGAAAACCTATATCATAATTTTACTACAACCCTCTCCACTACCATTAGCAAATTCTCTACCAAGGTACCATATAAAAACAATTATTAACCCTTCTTATGATAATTATTGAAAAATTTCTAGGAAAGTAGTTAGGGATGCTCCTAATGAAACCTTAAAACCTAATCATGTAAACACATACAAAGATCTTATTAAAAAAAAGGAAAGATAATGCATACATAGAAAGAAAGAGTAGTTACTGTGTCGCTCTAAGTCCAACCCTAGAAAGTTTTAGAGGAAAATTCTAATTCGTAAGAATGAAGAAAATTGTTCAATTCCCTTGAAGAGTTGGAATGTTTTTGAATCTCAAAACTGCACCCTCTTAACTATTTTTAATTCATTGAGTTTCATTTATATGAGAGATTCAATTTTATATAACATGCTATTCCTTCGATCCCTCTTTGAGAGGTTTTCCTTTTCCAAGCTAACCATAAAATGAATCCATCAATGTGAGGGTCCTTAGACTCATCATGCTCCCAAGTTTTGACTGAAAAATTAATATCAATTTCACTAAGGATCCAACTTAACATATGACCTTTACACCATGGAAAACCACAACATCTTTAAAATATGATTCAAAGTGTTCCAATTTCCTATTTATTACTCTCCTTTTGGTCTCTAACCGTAATAGATTTAATATTTCTAATTATTTCACATTTTCCTTCCTTTTTGGATTCCTTTATGTTTTGAATGTCCTTCCTTATTTCAACTTAATATGTTGGGATGGTGTCCTCATTTTTAAATATTTCTGTCCCTTTTGGGCTTAGAGATTTATTGAGTATACCAAATTTATGGTCACTACAACATACCCTAACATCGATTAGTCTATCTTTATGCTCGAGTATATTTCCCAACCTTCTAGCTTTTATGAGATAAGTTGTTTCAATTTGTGAATTATTTTTAGTTATTCTTTTACTATCTCTAACATGTCCTCATCTTTTTTCTCTTTTATATTGGTGATTATAATATTCAAGGCTCTTTATCGCACTCATAATCGAACTCAATTATCTTGTTCATTTACATTTTGAAGGGTTTGATGTTTGATTTATTATATGTACTATTTAGGGCCATATTGTTATTTTTTTTTCTTTTTACTCTTTAATCATGTCTCTCAAGGTGTGATTTTCTTCAACTATTGACTTTTTTCCTTTTCCATTTCTTGTATACTATCTTTTGTTATTTTGAGCTCAACCATGAATCCTAATATTTTATCTTCTAATTATTTGAATTTGTTTTCAATTTTTATAACTAATTCTATTTTATGTTTGATTTCTATTTCTACTCTCCCTTTTTCTACCAATGAATTGAAATGGTCATAAAAAATTTCTAAGGTGATTTTACTCTGCGTCTCCTTGATTGGTTGAGGTTTTGACATATGTGGTGAAATGCTCATAATTGAAAAAAATAAAATAAAAATGAAAATGAAAATGGAAGAAAGTAGATAAAGGAACTTTAACACCTAGCTTATGAGTGATAGATCGATGATGACATAGAGAGATACCCGAGGCCCCAAAGATAAGGTTCAATATCTCTAGAGACTCAAGTCCGCAAATATTTATTTGGATTATTAGTGGCCTAGTATATGTTTTTGTGGAGTATATTGTTGGTGATTATATTTCCATATAGTTCAAGCAGCTAACAAAGAAGCTTCATACAAAAAATTGACTACATCAAAAAGATATCAATCTACTATATTGCATCACAAAGAGGCACCCACACTGTAGGGAACCACACAACAATGATAAATATATGCAAAGATTCAATACACTTAGACCACATAATAATAAACTTGCATGCATAACAATACACTTGCACAACAAAGATTTAATACCCTTGCAAAATGTCTATCAATGATTTAAATTTATATGAAATGGAAAGTGTATATACACCACACCATAGAGATTTAGAGATTAAGATATCACACAACAAAAAATATACACCATACCATAGAAGTTATAATGAAACTTATACATCATAAGGATTGTCCATGCAACATTGCATAGATTATGCATCTTACAAAAGAAGTTATACACCACAAAGGTTATATACCACACTGCAAAATCTATAACCAAATGAGTTTAATGTATCATTTCCAGTTTGATTCTCTCTTTATTTCAATAAATTTATGAAATTTAAAATAATAAATTCATATTCCTCAAATGGTGTAACAATATTGGGGTGGGGGAGGGGAACGTCTCCACCCCACCTGGAAATCATGTTAGGGGACATGGAACCCACCCTTTGATCAGTATAATGATGTGAGCCCAAGTTACAAAATTGTTTGTATATGCAATTATTGAAGGAGTGACGATGAGTATTTTACAACATCTGGTTTGAGTACGATGTTGGTGAGAGCATGTGAAGGAAGAGGGTAGAGTTATGGAAACTGATAATTGAATCCACTGACAGGAAAAGGAAGGAATGCAAAACGAGAGTTGTAGATAGTAGTTGAGAATTGTGGTCCTAATATTGCACCTGTTGAAGTGTCTTGTTCTACATGATAGCTTCTTGGTGACACAGTGGAGGGGAGTGATTCTGGCTTTGGATTCTGAGGAAGATAGGCTTGGTGGAAAGAAATTTATAAAATAATACCATGGTCGTTCATCTCGAGGATGATTATCAAACAACATTATGAGCAGGGTGAACTTGTGTGCAAGCCTTCAAGCAAAGGGATGGGAGGTGGAAATATTAGCCTCAACATATCAGTATTAGGGGATTTCACTACATACAGGCAAGCTCAATTTCCCCTCCCTCTATTTTCTTATCCTATAGTGTATTTAGAAAAATGCAAAAACTTAGGTCACGACTGAATTAATCTGGTTCAAGTTTGTTGTCAATTTGGTTTGTGGAAGTGCTTGGAGTACCAATGGATTGGGCTACTAGTCATGTGAAGTCTCACCCTTGGTACATCTTGAATTCTTTTCCATTTGTGCATAGTTTTATGCTATGGGAGGTAATCTCCTTCAACCCTTGTTTAATCTGGGAGAAAGTGTCATGGAAAGAATAATCTAGAGAAATCTAAGGGAGAAACAATGAACCACTACTCATATTATACTCGAGTTGGATTGGCGTATCTTACTCAACTTACTTTCCCCCTTGAAATTGCAGAGGAAGGAATTCTATTTCAATGTTTCTCCCAAGCGATCACAAGGAGACAGGGTGGCAGTGTTGAATATCACTACAGGGTTAAGTTGGTGGTTTGTGGTTTGGCACAACTACATGCGGAGTTTAGATATAATTCTCACTACAGGGGGTTTGAAGGTCTGTAGAGTAGAGTGTTTGCTAGTTGTATAAAAACCTTCAAGTAGGAAACTTTGTGTGGTGGCTAGTGTTGTGTGGCCCCTTGTTGGAAAATGTGTATTACTTTGTGTTTCATTTGTGAGAGGAGAAGACGTAGCGGGAAAAAATTCCATGTCATAGGGCTTGAGTAAGGAGGGGGGGAAATTATTACCGAGATCAGACCATGAGGGGGAAATCCCACATGAAACAAAGAGTAGAAGGATTTGCTAAGCGATATAGATAGCTAATTCCATGCTTAGTCATGGAGGAAAGTTCTGAATTTGAAGCTACAATTATCATGCATAGAGCCCCTTTATATAACATATAGGTTCTGGTTGAATGGGATCATGGATTCCAGAAACTGGGAAAACAAAAGGAAGGTTCAGTTAGTACATGCAAACTATTGACCTCTATTAGCAGATGAAATTTATTCTGGGATGTACTTTGGTTGATAGGCAGGAGAATTGGGAGGATGTCAGGCTTTCCCTGGATCACATCTTCAATCATCTTGGAAGAATGGATTTAAAGCTTGATATTTTTGAGAAACATTTGGTAACCTTTAACTATCAATAATAGTTAAGGAGGTATCCAAGCAGCCTATGCAGATAGCCACCTAAGAATCTGATCCCTCTAGATACTCTTTTTGATGACTTTTTTTACTATAGTGTTGGATATTAGCATATTTTGGTGTTGTATCCTAGGAAAGGTATATGGAAACCTTTTCGTTAGTTTTCTATATGTTTTTTACATCTTTCTATGTCGTAGAGTTTAGGTTTCTGTGATCCATATCAAGTTTACAAAAGAAACTTGTCCTGACGATGAACCACACTGGTTGGTTCGAAACGCGTCGGCAAATGATATTTCATGTGATTTTCGCCGAAAAATCTTTTGTAATCTTTCTATGTCCTTTATTCAGAGGGCATTTTTTCGGCTGTGATATGGTCTCCCATGTGAAAGACTAGTCAATTTATGAAATTTTTTAATGTAATATCAATTTTCAAAGGCAATAGAAATTTACCTTAAAAATAATTTTAACATAATATCTTTTAAATAATTTCATAATTATATGATAAAATGTAAAATATTTTCCATTTGATAATGACTTTTACCAATAAAACTACAAACTCCCACTCGATTATATAGACATTCACACTTCCTTAACCTCTGCAAAATAATGTTAATGAATGTATCACATTTTAATAGGCGGTGATTACGTGTTTAGTCAAATGTCAAGGTTTAACACCTACTTAATGTTTTAAAAATCTAATTGCTTAAACCTAGTGGGATATCATATTATTTTTAGTGAGTGGTATTTGGGAATTTTTTTTGGTTTCGTTTAGGGAAAATATGTAGAAAGTTGTGTGTAGGGGTTTCATTTTCTATTTTTTGAAATAATGAGGATATCAAAAGTCCAACAAATGAGTATTATATAAGTAAATTTATTACACTTTAGTTACGTTATTATATATACCAACAAAGATCCATCTTAACTCTGGATCTACCAAGTATCAAGAGGGATCAAATCTCTCAGTATGCAAACCTCTTTCTAAGTGAAAAACTTGAGGAGATTTTTGCACCTTGAAATATTTGATTCATCTTGGATCTTGGTAGATTTAGAGTTAAGATGGATCTATGTTGGTTTTGAGCATCACACTAACAAAATGTTTGAATTGTAAAAAACTTTTTTTTTGTAATATTAGATTGTACTACCTCACAAAATCATAAAGTCCATTACATTACTTATCCATCCATTGCCAACATATTTTACGGTAGGTAGTCTCAATTTTTCGAATGGGAAACCAAATGTTTTTGACCACCTACCTATAGAATAGTTTGTCCAAAACCTCAAGATTATAAATAATTTTCACATAAATAGAGTATCTACTGCATAATCACAATACAAAAGGCTTCCAAGTATCATTTAACAAAGAGGAATCATAAGTGGTAATAGGTGCCCGATCTTTTGCATTAGATCCTAGAGGGGTAGACGTAGTAGTGATGCATGGGATACATTGATAAATTTAAGCTAGATGTGTGCCCATTCTCTCCATATAAAACCATTGATCTCTCATCTCTCATTTTAAATCCTTAAGACTTGCAAAGATATTATACCTTTCATCTTGCCTCCCATTAAGGACTCTGCATAGTAGGGTTTTCATTTGACAATAGAGAGATAAATCTTGATAGTACTTCTTTTTCCTTCCCCTAGTGTGGACATGGTTAGGAACCCACTGTCGTATGTCCTCTATGATCTCTGAATTAGAGAAGGCTTTCCTATCTATTGATGTCATAGTCTCCAAGTTTTGCATTTCACTCTGAATGTCTAGGGTTATTATTGCATGAAATGTCTCATTGACCTCTTGGGCCTATCGTTGGTCTTAGTTTTGGCCATGGGGGCCATGGGGACCCTTCTACTTTCTTTAAATATTTGCATTACATTGATGTTACAATTAAAAATATAAAAGTAAAAATAATACTAAGAAAAACAATTAATAAATCTAAATAAACAACATATATGTGAGAGTCAAACAATTAACAAATATAAATTAGCAACATGTCAATTATATATTAGATTTATTGTGGAACATTCTAATTGGGGAACAATCAATTTATAGTAGATTAATTATTTTTGGTCAAAATACACTTCACAATGGAGGATTTTTAGCTTGTTTATAATCTTCATTACATGCAATACCAGGGGTCACCAATACCACGTGCCCAAAAGCCACAAATGTAAACTAATCTTATTCAAAATTAACCTAACATTACACACTTTAAACTTCACTTGGGGAAATTATCCAAATAATATTGGGGAAACTTGCATGCCCCACTATCATTCCAGACTTTACTAGGGATACACATGCCTCATCAGGTCTTATAGTTATGTGCCCATTTACAAGTAGTTAAAAAAATTCCATCTTCAAAGTAGGTTTTTTCTTTTGTTGTTGTTGTCCTAACACCCATGTTTCCACCCCATCAATTTATTTCCTTCTCACAAGTGATGCTCTTCTCATGCTACCAATTTCCTTGGTCATAAAAAACTCCAACTCAACTTGAATCTCCAGTTCTATCTCTCACAATTACTCTTTATATACTCATGGGTTATTTTGTTGTTACTACAACACCCTCCAAAATTTTACTACATTCATATTTTGGAGCCAACTTCACCATCATACCTAGTGTCACTTTGGTCGTCAAGTTTCCTTTCAAGTAATTCTATGTGTTTTAAGTGTTCTTGATTGTTCTCATGTGTCATCACATTGATTATAATAGTTTTAGTGCATATCATGGTCAAAACACCTTTGGGGGTTGTAAAACAACACTTTTGGTCACAGTCGCACACACTTCATATGTCCTACTTGGGGAATGTTTGTAAACTGGATTTTGAAGTCTACTTATCATTTTTCAAGCTTGTCTAAGTTTTCTTGATGAGTTGGTATGTGTCATCCATGGTTTTATGTCAGAAATAATCATGTTCACCTGTTCTCCCATATTCTAGACTTAGACAACTTTCAATTATAAAATGAACCCATTGAGGAAAGAATGCACAAGTGAATTTAAATTATAAAATGAACCCATTGAGCAAAGAATGCACAAGCGAATTTCAATTATAAAATGAATCCATTGAGGAAAGAATGTACAAGCGCACTCTCAAGACTTGATTGGCAATTCTTAATTGTTTAGAAGCGTGCCATGCAAACTTCAAGAATTCATAACAAACTCCTTAACCATGTTTCCCCTTCCTTGTTCCAAACCATTCCCTTTGAGAAAGCAAGCCTTCCTTTGAGCACACTCCTTCAACTTGAATAAGTGCACCCTCCTTGAGGATATGAACACATATTGAAGACCTGAAGCTCAACCATTGAACCTTTAGCAATGCACCATGTGCCCTCTTTGGACTTTGAGCATATGGGCACACTTTGAAGCCTTCAAGCTTCACCCTTCTTCCTTTGACAATGCACCATGCACCCTCCTTTGCCTTCCTGACCACATGAGTGCACCTCGGAGCTTGAAGCCTCTCCCTTCAGCCTTCATCTTTGTGCCATGCACCCTCCTTATTTCCCTTGAATGCGCAATGCACTTGGTAAGCCTAAAGCCTTCTCATTCATCCTTTATACATGTTCCTTGCTCCTTTCCTTGATTGTCTCTCTCTCTTGAGTGCATGAGCACATGCTGAAGCCTTCAAGCCTCTTCCCTTTAGCCTTTCAAGGTGTGCCCTTATGCCCAGAAGCTCTCCTTTCTCTTTCCAAGCAAATT
Source organism: Pinus tabuliformis (assembly GCA_031772625.1). Classification (NCBI taxonomy): domain Eukaryota; kingdom Viridiplantae; phylum Streptophyta; class Pinopsida; order Pinales; family Pinaceae; genus Pinus; species Pinus tabuliformis. The sequence goes on along the minus strand of CM062811.1, from coordinate 405,858,305 downwards.
ATTAAGGCATGAAAAAGAAAATATGCATGGAGCATGTTATAATAAGATATTTTCAGTATCATCGTTACTTCTCATGAGTGATTGTAGCTACAAGTACCTCGAGGAAGACATGGAAAACATGCATGTAGAATATTGGGAAAAGAATGCATCTAAGGAAGCCACGAAGAATGGAGAACACATTGAAGTATCGATGATCAAAGCACCTTGATCACTCCATAAGATTGAAGACCCTACGAAGGGTGAAGACATCAACAATCAGAAGTTGCATGAGGAAAAAAGACACGAGTGACAACCATTTAACCCATTCAAGAAAGTCCAGGTCATTAGTCACTATTAGTCCTAATCATCAATAATAGTGAATTTTCATGTCCCATCACATGATTATGTGGAAACTATGATGTAATCATTGTAAAGAAAATAAGTGGAATTTTAAGAGTCATGTATGGACAAAAGAGCCATCGAAGTCTAAAGGACATGTAATAACAAGAGTCATATGTAATTCCAAAGGTCTTTGGAAGTCCAAAGGATGTAAAGGTCCAAAGGTCAGTAGCAGTTAGAAAGGCAAGAGTCATGAGGAGATGAAAGGTCATGCCTCAATTTATAAAAGGATCCTCATTATTCATGCAGAGGAATTTTAACCTTTCCTTCTCCCCCAAGGCATTAGAGAGGGAGTTAGTACTTTTGGGGAGAAAGTAGTGGATCCAACGCTCCACTATTGGAGCTAGTGATGTTCATTGTACTTATGTATCTTGGAACTTTTTCTTAATACTTGAAGCCTTTCAGCCAACACATTTTCATACATGGATTGTGGATGTTTTAAGACTATTCTTTGAATGTTTATGATTCATGCTCACTTTCACATGTACTGAAGTAATTGAACTATTTTGGTGACTTTGGTGCTTAACCTATTGGAAATGTGTTGTAATGTATGTAACGATTGTCACATCTATCTGAACTATTTTGCTTGATGTTAGACGAGCCTTTCTCATATGTGTGAGTGTATCCATTAGGGTAGTACTATTATTTCTCTCTTAGAGGCTCAATTTAATCCCCCTTTACAGTGAAACAACCTTGATATATCTGCAATTGAACATTCACAAGGTAAACTCTCTTGCTCATTCAAAAGCTTAAGCACGCTTCTCTCTCGTGATAACAGCTAAATCCAAGGCATATATTTAAGTAAATGGGAGTTGGGTTGTATTCTAGATGGGACTCCTACACCAAACAATGTGAGGTCTAATTAGGACCTCGTATGGATAATATCCCCTGTATGTTGGCAGTGTCCAGCACCTTCAACATTCTAGCGCTAGATGGAGGGCAACCAGTTTTTTTTGGCTGATAACTCCAAACACCCTAACCATTCCTCTTCTGGAAAAGGTAGTGTTGACGGTTCTATATACTGCCAACATAAAAAGGGGTCTCCCCAATGAAAATACCCAATTAGACTTCACATCGTTTGGTGTGGGATCCCTTCCCGAATTAAGGCCCAAATGCAATGTATTCTTATAAATTTTCCTTGGATACAAAGCTAGGCACATGAGAGAAATGTACATGAGCGTTCAGATGAATAAGTGGGAATTCCTTGTGGAATGCTCAGCTACGGAATGTATTAATTTATTCTACCAAAAGGGAGAGGAAAAGTAAGCCTTTAAAAGAGGAGTAATAGTACTTACCTAATAAAGACACCTGAGAATATACACAATAATGAATCGTTGATCAACCAATGAAATAGTTCACATGGAAGCAACAATTTTTAAAACAAATACAACACACCTTCAATAAGATAAGTACCAAGGCCACCAAATAGTTCAATTTCCTTAGTACATATTAAAACAAAATAAATCACGAAAATTCAAATAATAGTCTAAAAATATTTACAACATATGCATGAAAGTGTGCTGGCTCAAAGATCTTCATAATTAAGAAAAAGTTCGAAGGTAAATTAGTACAGAGAACAAGAATAGCTCCAATATTGGAGCATTAGAGCAACCACTTGCTCCTCCAAAAGAACTATCTTTCTCTCTTATGCCTAGTAGGAGGAGACAATGTGAAAAGTACTTTACATGAGCAATGAGGGTGTATATATATCAAATGGGGTGATCATTCACCTCCCTTGTGACTTTTGGACCACCCTCATGATTGTTTGACTTCACTATGACCTTTCGACTCCTACATGACCTTTCACATTCTATACATGTCTCTTGGACTTCCACTTTACATTACATTTATGATATAATGAAATTACATAAACCATGAATGATATGGCCAATAATGACATGACACCTTGAAAAGACTTCACAAGACATTAATGACATGGATTGCAAATGATGTGGCAATGTCAAGTCATTCTTTTTGCTACTATCTTCGAGTCTTCTTGAGAGATGGTGCATTTTCTTTCTCTTCCTTCTTCATTAGGCTTGAAGATAAGGATTCTGCAATGTGATCTTGATCTTCATCTGTTGTCGCAATATGGTGTCCCTTCATCTTATCTTGATTGATTAGCTTGTATTTGCAACTATAAAGGAGTCTTCTAGTAGGTTCTCTTGTATGAAATGATACCTGCAGCTGAAATCCACTCATGGCAAGACAACATAAGTCCAATAAACTCCTAGTCTAACATGCTCCATGATGATCCATTACATGATATGGAACCGAGTGGCAAGCTGAGAAACAGGCTCAAGGATTATGAAATTGCACAACTCAGGAGGTCAAAGGCTAGGATTGAGCCTTGAGACTGCACAATGCACAATTCAGGAAGACCGGGGCTAGTCATCTATGCATTTGAGGGTCTAAGAGGTCAAGTAGAGGGTTTGAGGCTTGAGGATTCCCAATGCATAGTTACAAAGGGACAGAGCCCAAGGGATTGCGCAATTGTGCAATTCACGGGCTCAAGGTTGATGCTTGATACTTGAGAATGCACAATGCATAGAGGAGGCTTACTAAAGACAATGATTGCACAGTTTTGGAGCTCCAGGGTTGGGATTGAGAACTAAGACTGCATAGTGCACAGTTCTGGAAGGTAGAGACTACACATTTCGTGGTGCCAAGAGGTAAGGTTGAAGCTTGATGACTAAGACTGCATAGTGGTCAGCTTAGGAAGTCTAAGTGATGCCGGGTTGCTCGGTCGGGAAATTTTATGGATTTGACTAAGTGTGGTATCAGTAGGCTAAAAATGAATGAGGGAAATAATTGAGCATGATCACACACTTATAAAACTTGAAGACACAACACAGTACACCCAAAAAACATGAAGAACATACTTTCCTCAATGTGATGACATTGCAAAGACTTCCGCAAGTGCGACACTAAAGGTACACTTTGCGAAAACAGTGAAAACACTTGTGTGACAGTTCTTGAAACTTTAGAAATGAGTGTGATACATGTCTACATGATAAGAATGAATCATTATCACAAAGATCATTCATTGAAACAAACTAAAACTACATTTGTGTGATGTGCGATGCTTACCATGCCAAAAAATGATACTTTTAGGTTCTTCCAAAAGGGACAATAACACTTAGAGAAAATGGATGTAATGATTCTTAGTACTCGCAATGACAACATGAAAAGTCAAAGTAGGCTTTGAAATTTGGATATATGCCAAAATTTTAGAGGGCATTGCAGCAGGGACAATATTTGGCAACACACTGGTTGAACTCTAGCTTCTCTGCATTCGATAATTCTTTTGTGTAGGGTCTAGTTCCTTAGGGAGTATTGATTCATCATTCAGATTACTTTGGCCCCCCCACTTATCTTGTATGTGAACATAGTCCCCTTCATTCCTTCTCAGTGTAACACAAACACAAGACCAACGATATCACAATGTTTTGAATAAGGAGAAGGGTAATGTTATTCACGAGATTTAGATTTTTAGAGTATAGTTTTTCATATTTGGTGCTACTCTGGTTCCAGTAGGCTTGGAAAGTAACCTAGTGGAGTCACTTTAGGAACACAAACATTCTTCGCTGCCAGCGAGCCTAGACAGTAACCCAATAGAGTTTCTTGCTTCAACTCCCTGCGAAGGAAGGATTTCTCTTCTTTTACCCTTTATTTATTTATTTTATATAGGACTGTACATTGACACTTATTCATTTCATGGGAGGAAGAGAGATCCCAAATTATTGAGAGAATAAGAGGTTGTTCCTTCAAAGAAGCATATATGAAACCTCTGATATCAGTTTTCTCACTTAGTATTTCCCTTGTCCTTCTCTACTTGATCAGATTAGCATTGAAAACACCGAAACATAAAGAGCCAAGTGTAGGAATGATGTTTCTAGAATATACATGGATATCATGGTTTGACACAAAGCCTTCCTTATGTAAGGATCATATTTTCCATCAAAACATCATCAACCAAAAGTGTATCCAAAACAAAGAAGGACTAAAGGTTAGCCAAATGTTGCAGTGTCACAAAACTCGTTTCAATCCTACCACATACATGGGAACCCAAAACAAAATTGCACACGACAAATATTCACATGAACAAAAACCAATGAAAATATTGGATACAACAAACAAGCAAACAAAACAACAAAAAATCTACGTCATAGGGTAGGGCGCAACCCTAGATTATCATTGAAAATAAAGTTTTAAATCTTGGCCATTTATAGGAAGGGATTCAATATTATCATATAAATATTGGAGATGGTAAGTGTGATGGCCAAGTTTATCATGAATGAAAAATGGTTTGATCAACAAGCATTGGAACTTAGTGTGTTTCCCCTTATCTTCGTGGAATTTATTCCACTTCAAGGCAAGGTCACCCACAGTGAATTCACTTTTCCTTGCAAACTTCTTGTCAAACCATCTCTTGATATGACTCTAATGAAGAGACAAAATTTCTTTGGAGTTCTTTCTTTCTTCTTGTAGCATAAGGAGGGCATCTACCTTACTTTGAACCAAAAGACAAGGTTTACCTTGCGATTCTTGTGAAAGTTGAAGGACATGTAGGTAGATGTTCGAAGGTAGGATGGCTTATTTTCCATATACCAAGAAGCAAGGTGAAGTATTTAGAGAAGGCTTAGGCGTGACATGTTCGGACCATAAAAAATTCACCAAAGTAGAGTTCCAATTCTCTTGTTCAGAGAAGATGGCTTTTTTGATGATATGGATGAGTTTTTTATTAGTTGATCTAGTAAGACTGTTTTTTTGCAGGTAGTAATTGGATGAGTGGTTAAATACAATGCCATTTTCCAATGAAAAATCGTAAATTTTTAGCGATGAAAAACATGTTGCATTGTCAAAAACAAGTGAAGATGAAATGTCGAACCTGGTAATGATATTTTTCTTGAGGAAGATGATGACTTCTTGATCATTCACTTTCTTTAGAAGAACTACTTCTATCCACCATGTGAAGTAATTTGTATCAGTGATGATATAGTGGTGTTGTTTCGATGAGTGTAGAAAGATCTCACTGATAACATCTAGGCCCCATTGTTTAAATGGTTCTTCCACAACGATGGGATGCAATGGGGAAGCTGACTTCTTTTCACGACCAACGCATTTATGACAAACTGTACACTTGTGGGCATAAGTGTGAGCATCTTTGAAAAGTGTAGGCCAATAGAAAATTACCCGCATAACTTTGTTCACCATTGTGTCACCTGTGAAATGTCCTCTAGCTGGTCCATCATGAAGATCATGTAGAACCCTTTCTAAATCTGGTGCTTCCAAGCATTTGAGCAGGACTCCGTTGTGGTGCTTTCTAAAAATCACTCAGTGTACCAACTGATAAGATAAATATTTCAATATGTTCCTCTTTTGTCTTGTTGATAAATGAGAGGGAAAAGTACCATGCTCAAGATATTGTCGCACGTCTGCATACTAAGAGGTTGGTGTGTCAGTGGGGGTAGCTTGTTCAATATTATACATTTCAATATCCTTATCCCATCTAGAAGAGTCATCTTTTGGTGCATTTTTTCGCTTATGCTACTAGCTAGCATAGACCATGGCCTTTGATAGTGTGAACTCGAGATCATACTCTTGTAAGATGGTCATCCAATTTTCTCCTCTTTCACCCATCTCTTACTGAACAAACAACTATCTAACAATTGGGTTCAACACAAAGATAATACAATGATTCTTTAGAATATAAGGACGAATGTGTTTTACCTCCTTTTAGACCGCATAAGCCTATCTATCAATGGAAGGATAGTTAAGTTATAGTCCTTGAAAACTAGTAGTCATGAATGATATGAGCCACTCATTATTCTGATCATCCTTCTGTGTAATAATGGTAGCCAAAGAATTATCAAAAGCGAAGGTTTGCTAAAGTTTAGACTATATAACATAGGTACTTCCGTGATCACTTGCCTTATACTAGAGAATGAATCCTTTTCCCTTCTATACCACTTGTATACCACATCTTTCTTTATCATCTCTTGGAGTGGTTTCACTATCTGTGCATAGTCGGAGATGAATTTGTGAAGGAAAATAATTTTCACCAAGAAGGACTACATAACTTTCTTATTCACTGAGGAGGGAATCAACGTAATAGCTCTGACCCTTTCAAGGTCCACCTTAATCCAAATTTTTGTGATGATATGGCCCAAGAGATTCCCCTTGGACACTGCAAAAATACTCTTCTTGGGATTAAGCGATATCCTGTATTTGAAACATCGCTAAAAGATTTTCTTTAGGTGGCGTAAGCCATCAAATATTATTTTCAAAAACATTGTTACATCGTCAAGATAGATCACTATGCTCTGGCTAATTAGACCATGAAATGTGATGTCCATCACACGTTGGAAAGTGGCACCTGTGTTAATCAGTCCGAACAATGTTATCTTCAAAGCAAATGTGCCCCACTTAGTTCGAAAGGTTTTTTTGTATCTATTAGGTTCTGACACTAGAACTTGGTTGTAGTATGAGAATCCATCTAACAAGGAAAACATCTCAGACCCTGATCCTGTGTGTAGGATCTACTTCATCGATGACACTAGATAATTATATTTGTTCGAGGTGCAGTTAAAATTGTGAAAATCCACACATAATCATATTTTCTTAGACTTCTTTCTTACCAAAACCAATTTGATACCCATGTCAAATTCCACACTTCGAAGATGGTCTGTTTGAACCAAAGTCTCAAGTGTCAGATGAACTGTACATAGCTTCTGCTGAAAAGGATTGGCCCTTTCCTTGATTGGAATTATGTGATATATTATTCACATGTCATAAGTTTAAAGATCATCATATGTCCATGCGAAAACATCTCGATACTTCTTGAGAAGGTGGATGAAAGCTTGCCTATCCTGAGGTGTTCAACAAGTACCAAGATTGACAGATTTCCTATCATTTTTTGTACTAAGATTTATTTTCTTGTGCAACAGGTTTGAGCTATGATTCTTTGAGTTTACTGGTCTCTTGAAGCAATTTTGTAAGTCATACAACTTTTCAAGTGACACCACACCGTTGGGAATGAGGTTTTTTTTCTTTTTATGGCTACATATTGCAATGCTTTATCGTGCCTGTCTTTGTCAGTGGTTTCATCCTTGAACACATCAATGTTCGCCATAAAATCCAGTACCTATTGGTCATTATTGAAAACATTAAACTTAGTGATGTTATTAGGTATGGATGGCCTATAAATAATTTCAATAGAAAAGCCATCTCTAAGTAGTGACAACCTAGCAACAAAATTTGCTAATTTATCTGTAGCAACGTTACAAATCGTAGGAACAAAAACAATATTGAAATCTTGGAATTGTGAAATTAAATGCCATACCCCTTGTTGATAACTTTTGAGATTAAGTGACACATAGTGTATAGTATTTCGTACCTTTTTTTTTTCGAATTCAGGCTTACGTTAGCCATAATTTGTATGATAAGAAATCTTTCGGTCATAATCACATAGGAGAAAATATCGTCGATGCATTTTGAACCAATTCGTGTGGTTCATCTTTAGGACAAGATGAGGAACCGGATCTTGGCATCAAAATAAATAGATGTAGAGAAATGCTAACTAGCCATTAGAATATAACAACTAGTTTGAGTCAAGAATTATTGTTAATAAGGAATACATTTATAATATAAAAATCGTTTGATATTAAGGAATAAATAATATTTTTTTATTAATAATATATTATTTTGATTAAGAAAGGTTAATAATTTAATAATGAAATGATCATATTTAATTGTTCCAAATTATAAAATAAAATAAACTATAGATAATTTTATAAAATAAAATAAAATAAAATAAAAAGAAAAATGAACAAATTAATTTTATTATTATAAATAATATTATTAATAAAATTAAATTTTACTAATAATATTATTAAACCAAAGGAAGGTCTTCCAACTAGAAACAAATAATAAAGTCATAAACAATAACATAAAATTGAATGAAAATAATTTTATTATTATAAATATTATTATTACCAATGAAATAATAAATAAAATTAATTATAATATACTCAAATAAAAATGAAGGTCTTATAAATAATAAAGTCAAACTTAATTGTTTATCAAAATAGAAAATAATAAAATAAAATAAAATAAAAAATGAGAACCTAAGAAGATAGGGCATGGATCCAACACCTGCTAATACTCCAACCATCGTCTCTATTTAGATTGATTGGCCTCTTTTCAATTTCTAAGGCCTCCCTAAATTTATGATGATGAAAATGGTCAATCCTTGTAATGACCCTAGCCTCTTCGATGTAGATGTGATGATTTGTCTTTTTCGCATGTTTTGCCAAAGCGAAGGAGCGAGACCTTCCATGTTTGATGTCACTAGTGTGCTCATAAATCCTTTGATTTATTGATCAGCTAGTTTCACCAATATATGGAGTCCCATAGAAGCATGGAATGATGTAAAAACATTTCCCATCTCTAGGGTTCAAAGGGTCCCTAACGGATCTTAGAGAGCTCTGAATAGTGTTAAGGGGCCTAAATGTCGAAGGAACCTTATTCTTTTTTAGGATCCTTGCAATCTTATTTCCTACTTGTCGTACATCAATTTCAGAGTCACCTATTGCTTTGATTACCACAACTTTGAGGTTAATGACTTTCTTTAGACCCAAGATGAGTGCTTCATATTCTACGATATTGTTGGTGCACTCAAATTCCAAGTGACAGGAGATCATATGATTTCTTTGTTGTGGGTATAATAAAATGCAACCAAATCCAAATGCCTCCTATGTTTTTGAAATATTAAAATATAGATCCCAAGTATTAGAAAAATATAGCTACTACCTAGACTAGTACTACCTACATCTACTATACAATTGTCATTATCACTAGTTGGATTTCTAGGAAGGAGTTCCAACTGTGTGCTTGGTGGGATTAGTGACGAATGAGCTAGGTGACATTCATGATCCACTTCAAGAAAAAAAAAATCGAAGATCATTTCTGCAAAGCGCATTGGTTCATTTTTTACCTCAAGTTGTGTCATGGTACGCTTCATGTAGGGTTCAATTTCAACTTGAATCTGATTATTTATGCCTTTGTATGGAAACCATAAGTGAGACCAGCTTGTCGCAAAGTATCCTTGGATTTTGTTGTAGTAGTATTTGCTTAGTGGTAAACCATATGCTTCAAGAATGTCCATAATTACAATATTAATACATTGGTGAACTTTGTGATTAGATGATAGTCAGATAAGAACTTTTCAAATTTCACCAATGGCATGGACAAGTGATTAGTCTAGTTGTATTGTCCATGCATCATTTTTATCCCATTTTGCATTTATTTTCTTGGCAATTGACAATGCCATCAAATTTGCAGATACATGAAAATTGACCAAACAATTGTGAACATTATAATTGAAAATTTCAAATGTTAACGAAAATGGTGGGAAAAGAGTATTAGAACTTAAATTTACAACATTTACAATGGATTCGAGGATATAAAAAGAATTACTTGAAATTATCTCAGTAGAAGAAGCTTCGTTACCTGTCAGAGTGTGCGATGAGAGTTCCTAGAGAATTAGTTCCCACTAACTCGTTATCCTTACAAGCTCAAACAATGAAATTTTAGCACAAGATCTCTTCATATCATCCACAATGTTGTAATCAATGCTTATCATTGCAATAGGTTGTGCTGAGGAGTCTGGGGGTGTAGCTTTATCCATTGCAGTAGGAGTAATGGACTTGTTTTTATTTCTACTGGAAGTGTTCTTGGAAGAAAGAGAACTTCCAAACTTATTCTGTGAATTTTGAGCTAGGTTGGAAGGTGGTATAATTCTGTGCAAAAACTACTTCTTAATCTCTTTCTTAGAAACAAGTCCCTTGGTCCTCAAATTTTAATGCTCATTTGATTTCTTAGGAGGAGCTTCACTCACTATTGGCTTATCGATACTCTATTTGTCAGCATTGTATATAAAATGAATGTATTTACTAAATGTCCAACAGCCAAACTTTCTTCAGTCATGGCAGGTTCATTTGTCTCTTCATTCTTCTCAGACTGTTCTTTTTTAATAAATTATCAACGAGATTGGCCATCATGGTGTTCATGTTATGATTCCATTGTGATAATTTCTTTTCTAAATCTTTTTTCTTGATGAAAGGTGAAAAAATGATCCATGCCCAAGCTTTTGATATTGAACATTGGGTTGAAACTCAGAGTAGACTTAGTTAGCTGTGAATTGTTATTTCTTTTGAAGAACATAGGCTTGCAATATTTGTTGTTTGTAGTGGATGCCTAACTTGACCATCTCTTCAATTCTGATACTTCATTCGTGAGAAACTTCAGAGACTTGGTCAAGCCTTCCACATCGATCGAATCTTTTTCTTTGGTTATGCTGGAAGAGGTTTGGTTTTTCTTACCATCATCTTTGGAGTCCTTGGTATCATCATCATCTGTGATGACTCCAATAGATCACAAATATTTCTCTACAACAAGAGCTTCTGCGAAATTTAAGGTCGATGTTTCTTTCACAACTCTCTTTATTGAAAATGGAAATGTTAGGTTGAAAGTTGAATGTGTAATAATACTTAATGATGTGATCACTAGGTTTCACATCAGTGGAAAAATGATTCAACAAATGCATAAATCTATGATTAGAATCTTTGATCCTTTCTTTATCCCCTACTTTCAAATTCCTGAGATATTTCAATAACATGGTGGGAGTTTTGTTGTCAATAAAATTTTCAAGAAACGACTTCTTAAACTCCCTCTAGTTTCAGATTGAAATCGCTGGAAGACTACTATACCATACAAACAATCTACCTCCTAAAGTATATAGAAAGATTCTATAAGCAAAATTGTTGAAACATACCTCTAACATCCATAGATGTATATAGAACTCATCTATATGGTCATAATATTTGGTATTCTTATTTGTATTGAACTTTGAAAATAATTTTTTTGTATTTTTTGGCATATCATGAATATTTTTTGGAAGAGCAAGTGGCCCTTGGGGAATCCAATCCAAATTTACATTAGTCATATCTATGTCATTTGTAACACCCTCCTCCAACATTTATTGAAGTTACCCGGTCCGCTGGGGTAAACATGTGACAAGAAACTACTATGATGTGACTCAACTCTCCATGTACAATTAAGGAAGTGGAACCAATAAAACAAAAACCATTATGACCTTCCACACATGCTACAGAACCTTCATGAGCCAACCAACCTTTCCAGGTGACCAATCCTTGAGATAACTTGAAATTTAACTGATTTGGACCCTCAACCGCTCCCATGACAAGCCATGCATGTGATTGAGGCTTCCAGTCACTCCCATAGCAAGGCTTTCTAGCAATTTTAGAAATTTTCAACCAGTTCTGAGTCGACGACCCCAGATTTGGTGCCACTTTTTTAGGGCCATGACTCAGGTCACTGCCCAGAACTTCATGAAACTTTTAAAAATGATAAATAACAATGGAATAAGGCTACTAATTCAATCATTGGTACAAGTACTTGATCTAAATCGTACTAGTCATGACAGGAATTTCGTTAAAAATGTCACAAATATGTAATCTAAAGGTCATAATAATAGATCTGAGCATATGGGTCTCATACTTATCTAAGATTTGTAAAGAATAATTTTTTCTCTATCACAATAGATGCATTATCATCTATTATTAATATATTCATTGTACATTCATTTTAAAATCAAAACTTGATGAGAGCCATAGATCATTTCTATCATAAAACATACTCATAACCAACATATAACCAACGGAAATAATAAGGATATAACAGCCATAAGAATCAAATATGAAGCAGTATATTTGCACATGAAATACCAAGGAGAAAGAGTTCTTATTAATGAATGCATAAGCCAACCAGGTCTAGGACTTCCATGAACTATCTGACCATCGATTGGTTGAACCAAATCTTTCTTTCATCCAATCACCCTTATGCCATATTCCAAGCATGAATGTGGGACTCACAACAAAACCAATCTAAGTTTCCTCAGGCTTTACCGCAATCCCCACTAGATCACTAGGCCCTAAAAAAGCATGGATGCCACATGATTTCTCCACCTATACCATGAGGAATTTTTCTTCCTCCTAGTCTCTATGTTTTACCATATATCCTGCCATTCACTGGTCGAGGATTCCTATGCCTAATCAAGACTCCACCCTCCAGGCTTTACCGTATATCCCACCATTCACCAATCGAGGCTTCCTAGGCCTAATCGAGGAGACACACTTCTAGAATTTATTGATCCCTTCATTCACTAGTTGAGGATTCCTAGACTCACTCAGCCACATAAAATATGGCTTTACTGCAATCCCACATTCCTGGTCCAAGGATTCCTAGGCCTTGTGTTATTCTTAAGAGACCACCTCACTTAGTTTCGAAACCATTTGGAAATCCAAGTTAACCAAATAAAAGAGAACCCATCACACCATGGCTATTTGGAAATGGAAATGAAAGGATGAAAAACAATATCACACCTGGAAAAACCCATGCCAATGACAACAAGAGAACCCAATAATCACATGCATGTACCATGCATGCCAAATCAAGGAAAACACATATGAAAGTCGATACCTGTAGGTAATCCTGTTGTAGTCGCTTGATCCTACTCTTCCTTGATTGATCTTTGCTTTTGTTTTCCTTCTTTGTCCTTCCTTTGCTTTCCTTGATTCAATGCTAGAGTGCTCCAAAAATTCTCTAAGTTTCCAAGAGTGTGAGAGGGAGAGAATTGAGAGAGCTCCAAAATTGAATTGATAAATAAGTTACAAACTAATCCTCATAATACTTTTTATTAATGAGGCCTCTAATTTCTTCAATTTTCGATTATTTTCCTTCAATTTCCTCCTCACATGCAACTTGTGACCTTTCACCTTCATTTTCTCCTAATTTCCTTTATTTTCATAAATAAAATTGCAATTAATACCTCTTGCCTTTTCAAAGCCTTTTCCATTTCCTTTTCCAATTTCCTCTTAGCCATAATAAACACTCAAAAACCAAATAAACAACATAATCAAACATTAAAACACCAAATAGACGACATAAGAAAACTCATACCTTAATGTATGTCGGGGGAGGCTATCTTGTCTAAAAATACAATCTATATTAGCATGATATAACTTCACAACACATCAACTCAAACATAAATATGGTCACGATATCCATGAAAATAACTAGCTAACATGTTCACATCATAAGCTCATAAACAATTGTCATTCATGCATAACAATCACATATGCACAGCTAGTCTAGATTAGTACAACATAATATCACAGATATGTCAATTCATACCTGAATATCGTAACCAAAACCATTTATACATGCCAATCTATATTAGCATGGTACATATAACATCAATAACTTAATGCAATAACCATACTCATTATGCATATGACCACAATGCATACAACAACAAGTTACTATCATTCATGACTATCCAACACATATGCATATAACCGCACTAATTAAATAACATCTATCATGCATGTAACCAGAACAACCATAGACTAACAAACATGTACATTGCCCTAACACTTATAACAACCATTAACCAACATACATGCATACCCACCATACGAACCTGTATGATGATCTGCTCTTACCCCGAGGTCTAGTGCTGCAACCTCACTTTGATGATATTCATCTCCTACTCTATCTTCGCCAACAAATTAGCATCATAATAACCAACAACATCGTAATGATGCAAAATACATATAATGACCTCACAATGCATGTTTGACCTACTATACATGCACAACTATAACCATGAAAATGCATGCATTACAATATATAGACAATGACATGCATACATGACTAAAGCATCGCAACCACAAAATCATAAACTCCTACATGGAAACACAACTATAACGATGAACATCACCATGCATACATAACAAGCACATAGGCAACCCACATGCATGCATCACAATCCAAAGTCCACCCATCCAGTCCAAATGTTGAACCATGCTCTGATACCACTTTGTAACACCCTCCTCCCACATTTACCCAAGTTAACTAATCTAATGGGGTAAACATATCATGAAAAGATACTATGATGTGATTCAAATCCTATGTAAAGTTAAGGAAGTGGAATTGATAGAAAAAAAAACCATTCTAACCTTCCACACATGCTATAGAACCTTAAGGATCCAACCAACCTTTCCAGGTAACTAACCCTTGAGACAACTTGACATTTCACTAATATGGACCCTGAGTCGCTCCCATGATAAGCCATGCATGCAACTGAGACCTTCTAGTTTGTAACACCCCCTCCTCCCAGGTCCACCCAAGCAAGCAAATAGTAGGGGAAAAAATGTGATGAGAGAGGTCACTATAAGGGATTCAATCTCCTTGGTAACCTTAAGGAAATGGAATCGATAGAACACATCAAACAAACCCATCCACATAAGCAAAAACACCCCAAGGAGACATGTCAACCACTCAGACATCCTTCCCTCGGGTGCCAATATTTTTTTAATCCTTTTAATTCAAAGTCGCTCTCATGTTATAGGCAAGACAATGACCAACAACCCAAATTCGCTCTCATAGGCCTATGTGCCAGTGACTGTGGAATTTTCTCAGCAGCCCTCTGCCAGCGACCCCGAGATTTGAGCCACTTTTCTAGCCCAGAATACCGACCTCTACCCAAAACTTGCAACAACCTTTAGAATCCATCAAAGCATGATAACAATGCTGATAAATCAAAAATCAACCTTAGGACTAGGCTTGAGCATCCCCAACTAGGACTGACATTCTGTTAAACACTTGGCATCAATGCAACCTACAGGTTTAGGATATAAGACAAAGAAAAATAACTTATGAAACATAACCAAAAGGATCACCTCCTTCTCCATTGAACTATTATATAATCAATTAGGTCTTGCATACATCCATTTAACAATTAGAAGTAAATACATGAAATAACCATGACATGAACCAGTCATTTAACCATGCTTATAACGAGCATAAAACCATATAAATATCAGAGATATGACAACCATTAAATCCACATATAAACCAATGCAAAATTAAGGGAACATAGCTTTTATTAATCATAGGCAAATAAGACCAGGTTCGGGACTTCCACATACCACTCGACCATAGACATAACTGAACCAAATCTCTCTTTCAGCCACTCATCCCTGTTCCATATTCCAAGCATGAATGTGGGATCTCATAGAACAACCAAGGGAATCCAGAAGTTAAACCACCTCCACCCTCAAAAAACCATGATCACACCAAAATCGGTGCTCCAATCACAACTGAACCGAACTTGGAATTCCATCCAGAATCCATCACTATCCTTGAGGAATTTTCTGTCTCCTTGTCTCTTAGGCTTTCCTGTAATCGAATCCTAGATCATTAAGCCCTAAACCGAGACTAGTCTCTCAGTCTTTACCGAAATCCAAATCCGGATCATTAGGCCCTAAACCAAGACTTCTCTGTCAAGATTTACAATTTATCCTGCCAAAACCGGTTAAGGGATTCCTAGGCCTTTGGGAATGAACCTTGAGACCACGTCTGCCCTGGATTCTGAAATCTATCCGACAAACCAAAGCTCAAAAACTGAAATAAATATCCCAACACCATGGCATTCGGGAAAAGGAAAGGGTAGGCTGAAAACCATTGTCATAACCCATAAAAACCATGCCAACAACAACAAGAGAACCATACACCAACATGAAAATCCATGCATGTCCAAACCAGCTAGGAAATCACACATGCAAAAGGTTACCTACAAGTATTCCTATTGAAGCTGCTTGATCCTACTTTTCCTTCCTTGATCCTTGCTTTCCTTCCTTTCCCTTTGCTTGCTTTTCCTTCCTTGATCCAAAGCTAGAGTGCTCCAAGAAAACTCTAAGTGACCAAGAGTGAGGGAGATAGGGAGAATAATGAGAGAGCTCTAAACTTGAACTGACCAAGAGCTTTCCAACTGATCCTCAGAAGCCTTTTTATTTATGAGGAAAGCTAGAGTGCTCCAAGAAAACTCTAAGTGACCAAGAGTGAGAGAGATAGGGAGAATAATGAGAGAGCTCCAAACTTGAATTTCTTCAATTTCCATTATTTTCCTTTAATGTCCTCCTCACATGCAACCTGTGACCTTGCATCTTACTTTTCTCCTAATTTCCTTTATTTTCATAAATAAATGTGCTAAAAATGTCATTTTGCCTTTTAATGCCTTTGCCTTTACCTTTGCCTTTGCCAATTTCCTTAGCCATAAACACACATCCAATGATGCCCACTAGGATATCATTGCCCAGCATTCATCTTGGAATAAGTGCCCCTTAACCATGGTCTTATTTTTCCTTTATTAACATTTATTACATGGAATTTTCACCAGTGTTTTTACAGAACCCTCCCCCTTGGGTAACACCATCCTCGGTGTTAAACAACACCAAGACCTCAGCAAAACCACTGAAAAAAAACATGCTATCCATGGAGCTTTATAACTTAGCTCGTTGTTGTATTTACAATGAAATACCTGCTCAAAAGGAAAACATCATGACAACATGACCAAATAACAACCATACTACATATTGGAGCTTTATAACACAACTCATTACGGTATTTACAATAACCACATATACACATATGTACATTTGCTAAACCATCAAATAAAAGGATACAATGTCTGTATCAATCAACAAGGGAATCCATAGGATCACACCTCCACCCTCAAAGTAATATCAAGATTCATCTCCTTCTTAGGAAGTCTAGAATCCACTTTCACATTTAAAGTTGCATCCTATGTCTGGCACTATAATCCTACGCCACTTGTCCCCTCAGTGAACAATTACCGGCTCATTTTTCTAGGGCACACTCCCAATGTGCATATAATTCCATCTGGGAAATTCTAATGACCAAAACCAATATATCTGCGACCTTCCCATCTCTGCTACATAGTCACCCCTTTCCATGCAGTCACTCACCTTCCAAGTTCCCCAATATCCACTATCCCAAGTGATCCATCCCTTGGAAAGGCTTCCTCACATCGAAAGATACAAAAACCAAGGCATATACCTACCTCAAAACCATCATACTGGTCATAGCATGCTCATGGAAATCAACAGACACTATTGGGTATTAGTGTCCCACAATGACCCTGCTCCTAAAGTGCTCTACCAGCATACTGGTGCATTTTCCAATTTCTTTTGTTATTGCAAATTCTTGCAGTCGGTTCCGACCACTCAACTAAGCATGTTCATGCATTCCTGTTCGAAACACATAATTTCCATCAGATTCAAATAAATTGAAATAACCTCAAATCATACCTCATTGGTAGCTTTTCAACAAGGTACACTTGCAATTATGTTTACTTCTTGTCACAACAATTCAAACTAACTGTTTGATCAAAACATCATGTATAAACATATCACATCTATTTGGCTCAAAACATAACCATCATAAATCAACATCACAAATCACATATAACCATCATAAACCAGAATCATATATCATATATAATCATCATATACCATAGTCATAAATCACATGCATAATAAAACTGAAATAAAATGTTGATACTTATCCTTCTACCTTTGTCTTTATTCCGTATGCACTTTGGATCGGTTTCCACATCCAACAAACACCCAATGCCTTCTCCTCAACCATGTGCACATACACATAGTGTGCTTCACACACATACAACCACACACAACATACAACACCATGCAATACATGCACCTAGTACCGTGTGCCTTATGTACGTTATGCACACAATACCACACGTACACCAGTACCATATGTACAAAGCACCATCTGCACAGTGCGTGCACAATATCACATGTACACAGCACCGCCTGCACAATGTGTACATAACACCATATGTGCATTGCACCATTGTACAACATGTTCACAATACCAAATGTATGTAGTACCACACACACGACATGTACGCGACACCACATGTACACAATGCTACATGCACGACATGTATACAACACCACCTGCATACAATGCCATTTGTACAACATGTACACAACACCACAAGCACACAACACCATATGTACACATTGCCATATGTACAACATACACACAACACCGCATGTACATAGCACTGCATATCCAACATGTACATAGCATCATCTGTACACAGTACTACATATCCAACATCTACATGGAACCATCTATACCCAGCACTGCATATGTGATATCCGCACAACACTACATAACATCACCTATGCAACATGTGAACAACAATAGTACCACACTGTCTTTACCAAGCAACCTTGCTTCTAGTGTCTTTTTGTATTTTTGACCGGAGAATCCACAGTTGAAGAATTTATACACCAACGTTTCGAATCCCAAATGGGATCCATCATCAGGGAATAGAGAAAGATGATAAGAGAAAGATGATAAAAAGAAGAGCCAGATGAAGGAAATAAATACTCATGAGGGATGAATGCTCAAGGAACAGCACAGGTCGGCCAAAGAGATTTAAAATGAAACCTAATTTTTATTTTTAATTTAATATCATTTAATTAATATTTATAAAATAAAAACTTTAAACTAAAATCTAAGTTAATATTAATATTAAAAACTAATATATATATATTAATATTAAAACCTAAAATCTAAAATGATATCTAAAACTAAAATATAAGTTGATATTGATAACAAACCCAAATATATAACTTTAAAATTTTTTTATATAACTTTATATTTGTGTAATATGATTAATATAAAGCTTTATAATTGTATAACTTAAAATCTATATAATCTATATATGTATAATTTAAAATATATATAATAGAATTAAAATCAATAAAGCCTCATATCTATATTAGACTCTAAAACTAAAATAAAATTAATATCATAATACTTTATATATAACATGAAATTTTTATATTAATATTAAAATCTAAAAACTAAAATATGAATTAGAATGATATTATAAATCCTAAAAACTATAAAATTAATATTTATTTAATCTAACATCTATATAATATAAAATTAATATAATATTAATATTTGGTTTAATTTAATATTAATATTTATTTAATCTAACATCTATATAATGTTAATATAATATTAATATTAATATAACTCAAGACAAAATAACTTAATGCTTTCTATAAAACTTGAGCCCTAAATAACTTAATTCTTTAACCTACAAACTAAATCACCTAATGAATATAAAAGAATTAATAAAACCTAAAATCTATAACAATAAATAATATTAGGTTATAATAGTATTAATAAAACTTAGTATCTATAACATTAAATTAATATTAATATAGCCTAAGATTTATATTCATTCTATATTAAAAATTAAATAAACTCTATAATTAAAATCTAAACTATATTTAAAACATACATTAATGTCTAGAAACCTATGCTTGAAGTTATTTAATAAAATCAAAACTATGTTAATATCTACCCTAATATGAAAACCTATGAAAATATCCATCATCATAACTATCTTACCTGATCGACAGCTTACCTGACCGATAACTTACCTGGGGTCGGACTGACGTTTCTTGATTTCACTGATGAGGGGAAGCCAGCTTCCGCTGATCTCCAAACCGTTGTCTCTGTTCAGATTACAAGGATGCTTCAAGATCTCAAGGGCTTCTCTGATTTTCCGCTTCTGATGCTGCTCTTCTCTCGCGATGATTGATGCGCTTTCTAAGCAGATGTGGTGTTTAGTCTTCGAGGAGTGCTCTGCCAAGGCCGAGGTACGTGATCTTCCATTCCTGATGTCAGCGCCATGCTCTTTTAGTCTTGTTTGGAGGGAGCGACCAGTTTCACCTATATAGCTTTTCCCACACGAACAGTCTATTTTATAGACTCCTTTAAGTTGCTGCTTGTCAATATCATCTTTCACTGATTTTAGACTTTGTCTGATGGTACCAGGAGCTGAGAATTGAGTTAGAATGTTTTTCTTTCTTAGGATCTTTGCCATTTTATCTGTGACCCCATGGATGTAAGGTAGAAAAACCTTACCACCATGAGGTTGATCCTCCTTATTAGGTTTGGGAGATGACAACCTCTTTTCAGCTTTCTTTATGGCATTTTTAATTTCATGATCCTTGTAGCCTATGTTCTTGAAAGTTGAAACTAAATGCTTCTTCTCTTCATTTATATGTTCTGAGTCAGAAATTCGGAGGGCTCTAATGGCAAGAGTGTTCAGAACGCCTAGCTTTTGGGCTGGGTGATGGTGGGAATCCGCGTGAAGGTAGCTTTCTGTGTGAGTTGATTTCCTGAAAACCTTATGGCCCAAGGAGCCATCCTCTTTTCTGATGATAAGAATGTCTAAGAAAGGGATGCTCATATTTTCTTCAAGCTCCATAGTGAATTTTATATCAGGGGAAATGGAGTTAAGGTGATTGAAAAACCTGATGAGTTCTGTTTTACCATGGGTCCATTTTATATTGGTGTCATCGACAAACCGCTTCCACCACGCTGGTTTCAAAGGATAAGATTCCAAGGCCTTTTTCTCAAAATATTCCATGTATAAGTTGGCCACAATCGGCGAGAGGGGTGAACCCATTGCTACACCGGAGGTCTGTTCATAAAATGTTCCTTGAAAAGTGAATACAGTTGACCTTAGGCATACTTCAGCCAGCTTTGCGGTCTCTGGATCAGTGACACTTCTTATAACCTGAATGGCTTCATCAAGGGGAATCTTTGTGAATAGGGAAACCACGTCAAAGCTCACAAGGATGTCATCCTTTTCTATTCTTTCATTTTTAATAAGATTCACAAAGTCGTGCGAGTCTTTAATGAAGGAGTCAGTATTTCCAACCAGGGGCTTTAGAATCTTGGCGACATATTTAGCAAGTTCATAGGTTGGGGATCCAATAGTATTGACTATCGGCCTAAGGGAGACCCCCTCCTTATGGATCTTGGGTAATCCATAGATTCTAGGAATGGTTTCACAGGAGGGGGTTAATTTCTTCTTCATCTTTTCGTCAAGGTTGGAATCTGAGATAATCTTTTTAACATCCTTCATAATCTTGGCCATGGGATTACCTTTCAGCTTCTTATAACTGCCACAATTTAGGTGCTCATTCATTTTCTTAACATAGTCTTCTTTATCAAGGATAACTGCTGCTCCTCCTTTATCTGCTTTAAGAACAACTATCTTGTCATTATTTCGTAAGGATCTGAAAGCCTTTTGCTCTTCCTTATTCAAGTTGCATTTGGGAGCCTTCGCTTTTCTCATGATGAGGGAGAACTCTTGCCTTAATGCTTCTTTGTCTTCAAGAGGGAGGTTGCTAATCCCATCTTCAATGTTACAAATCATCTTTTCAATGGGGAGGCTTTTAGGGGCCATTGCAAACCCCATCCCCTTGCTGAGAACATTAACGGCTAACTGGTCAAGAACCTCGGAAGATAGGTTAACTACTTTTCTTTTAGCTGATGATGTTGATCCACAAGAGTTTTCTTCAGGCTCCTTGTCACCCTTGCCCAGCATCTTGCAATTTGCCACATCATTTTGGATAAAATTGTCATTATTAGCGTTTAATACTGACCTTTTCACATCCTCATCGAAATTCCTGACTCTGCCCTGCGTATCTTTTCTGGAGACTTGCAGCCTCTCCATCCTTTCTAAGTTGACTTGGTTCACATTGTCCTCATTATCATTCTCGGCCCTGCCCAGGGAGTTATCATTTTCTATGATAATCCTATTCATTCTAGACTCATCACATAAAAACTCTGCGTTTTTATTGTCACAACCAATGCTTTTATTATTAGAATCGCCATATAAATTTTTATATTCATTTAAATTCATTGGAATCGAAACTTCTGCGCTTTTACTTAAATTTCTTGGACTCGAACCTTCTGCGTTTTCAATTACATTTATTGGAATCGAAACTTCTTCTCTTTCACTAAGACTACCGGAGCCTGTAACCTCTGCGCTTTCAGTATCAATAACGCTCGGACCTTCTGCGTTTTCAATTACATTTATTGGAATCGAAACTTCTGCTCTTTCACTAAGACTACCGGAGCCTGTAACCTCTGCGCTTTCGGTATCTATAACGCTGGTCGGATTATTATTATTAAACATTTTGTTTTTGATGTTCTCCGTCATCATTTCTACGCTAACCATTTCCTTATAGTTGTTATCCATGCTGCTACCGCTGATTTTATTAACCGTGATGCGTTTACTTAATTCAGAGATTGGAGCCAATTCGTTCGAGCCCGTGCTGACAGAACGGATTTCGAAGGTGTCTACATTGCGGTGATTCCGAGGAATAGTTATTGCTTCTGCGCTATCCAAACCATACCTGCTACTTGTATCTGGAATTGAATTTGGACCATCTGTGGTAGAGCTCGAGCTGCCAGAACGATTTTCAACGGTATTTACATTGTCTTCAGCGCGTTGATCTGTGCTCCTCGAACCACAACTGCTACTTGGGTTTGGATCCGAATTATCGAATTCACCTTCGTTGCTATTTGAACTGGGCCTGTGTTTATATGAGCAGTTTTATCCATGCTTGTCCCAACATGTCACAGACCACACTGCTTTCATTTCGTTGTTTTATCTCTCAATATAACCTGTCCATAATCTAAGCATATGCATAATACAAGCATGCAATATAAATTCATATTCACATGATACTGACCTCATATATTTGTCATGACTACTCTTCCCACTTGATTCCTCATAGCCAAGAACATCTTCATGCCATTCACCTGCATAAGAAATCATTCCTCCACAAGAACGATCCATGACAACCCTATCAGCCAGTGACATATTTATATACATACATACATATATAATCATTAGCATAAAACAATCATCATCCTTTCAGACAACGACATACATACATACATGTATACATATATAAACATCAGCATAATTATGATCATAAAATAATTACCAGATAACATAAGGTCTTGGGTTAAGAGAACTTCCTTTACTCACGCACAACCTACACAACATTGACAACAATCGTTCCCAACATAGCCAAGGCATTCAACACCTTAGATCCATTTACTTTACATTTTCTAGTTACCTTTCACATGTCTGTGTTGCTTCTGTCCATTTACCATAATGTACGCAACCAATCCAACCAACTATCATAGTCCTACCTTCTGCTATGCTTACTCATGCACAAAGCTTCACTCGAAGTCTTACATTACCTGTTGGGTACCAAAAAACTCTCCCCTAGCTCCATTAACTTTCCTCTTTGCCAAACAATTCCTAAGACTCAAATCATAAAAGGAACCCCAAGAAACAACAAGAAGAAAACCATGAAACTCAATAACAACATGACACCACAATAAAGTGGCATAACTATGCACTAGACACACGCAAAATTTCAAATCAAGCGCAACAATTGCAAAATACAAAAAGCACAAGACTAACCACAAACACCATGACTCAATCCCCATGGTTCCCAAGAAAAGATAGACCTTAGCCTCCTTCAAGATTTCATGGCAATTTCTCTTGCCATGCAACTCCTTGCATCACACTGTCATTGACACATAACTATAAGTGCATAAATAAACATAGCAATAAACCAGTTACCTTATCTTGTTGTGTCACACGCATTGCTTGCAACTAAACACTTCCACACCATCTCCCAAGGGACTCCAATCCCCATGATAGATCCACCTCTAGATAATGTACCTGTCAAGTACATGTTCATGAGTCTAGCACATATCTACATAATGTCAGACAAAATCAAGGTTAAGAAGACTTCCTGTATGCAAAGAACTCATTCATTTGGAATTAGGGTTTCTAAACATAGCCAAAGGAATTCTTGTCCAATTCTTTCCTTTTACCTTTTTACTTGGTTGCAATCGAGACTTACTAGTACTATCACATCACCCAACTGTTATTTATAGAAGCACATCAATTGTTACCTTATAACACTAATAACAAACATGTTTCCATGAAACTTGCTCACACATGTCAGTGTCACGTTCTAAATATTGAAACAATCATATCTAACAAATTGAAATCAATCTTTACCAAGACTAATAATCATGTCATAATCCATAGTCAACTCATAGTTCTTAGACGCAATGTTACAAATCTCACCTACTATACTCAAGTACATATCAACTGTCTCAACATATATGTGTTAGTACAATCATCTTAAAACAAGATCATTTGAGCACATACTCATATTATCCAATTCATCACACGTTCAACCAACTTGCAAACATACCATGTTGAATAAATCAAATAGACACCCACCACTCACACACAAAATAGATGTCATAAGAAAACAGTCAAGCACAAGGTAGATGACATAAGCAAGTTCATACCTTAATGTATCTCAGGGGAGGCAATATTGTCTGCAAAACCAATCTAATTAGCATTATATAACTTCATGAGATATTAACTCAAACATAAATAAGATCATGATATCCAAAATAGTCACTAGCTAACATGTTTACATCATAACTCATATAAAATTATCATTCACCCATATGCAAAGTCCATCTAAATTATTACATTACCATATCACAAATATGTCAGCTCATACCTGAATATCGTAACCATAACCATCTACATAGGCAAATCCGATTTAGTATGATACATATAGCATCAAGATCTTAATGTAATAACCCTGATCATCAAGTTAGTATAATATAATAACAATAAGCTATATATCATGCTCATCAACAACATATAACCTAATCATCAGGTTATCTAATGTAAAACAACAATAGAAATGCATACAACTACATCTTACTATCATTTTGACTATCTGACCCATGT
Organism: Pinus tabuliformis; assembly: GCA_031772625.1. Classification (NCBI taxonomy): domain Eukaryota; kingdom Viridiplantae; phylum Streptophyta; class Pinopsida; order Pinales; family Pinaceae; genus Pinus; species Pinus tabuliformis. The sequence goes on along the minus strand of CM062811.1, from coordinate 405,833,257 downwards.
GCATATAACTACACTAACATTTGTCATGAATGTAACCATAACATCAAAAGACATGTACATAAACCTAATGCATATAAAAATCCTTAACTTACATACCTGCATGCCAAACATACAATACTTATATGACGATCTGCTCTTACCCCAAAGTCCAATGTTGTAACCTCATTATGATGATCTGCATCTCTTGCTCTATCTTAGCCAACACATTAGCATCATAACATACCAATATCACCCTGATGACCTAGATTGCATACCATGACTTCACAAGGCATGTTTGACCTACTATTCATACATAACTATAACCAAGACCATACATGCATAACAAATGCATATGGACATATAACATATGAGTACCAAACCATATACATCTCATTCTAGCTAGAGTGCAATCATCAATGCATGACCATATCAACTTCACCAACCACGGCTTCATGCATAACAAAAACAACCATTATGTCATTGTACACATTACCACATGAAACCATGAACATGCATAAGAAATGCCTAATCAACTACACATACACATGAATGCAGGTAGTCGAGCATAAGTGATCAATTCTTGTAACAAACTGACAAGGCTGATGCATGTAATAGAAAAACCAAGAATGCAACCTAACATACAAGGATGTAATAAAGTTTCATATAATCATGTAACCAACCATATACTTCTAACAATTCATTCCAAAAAATCAACATCAAGTTCCTTATGACAACCTTACTACAACCAAGATCAATCGTTATGCAATGCAACAAGAACATGGAATACAAGTGTAGGAGATACACATGCAATTGACATGCGTGCATGACCAACACATTACCCAAGGAGAGCACAACCACGCTCTGATACCAATATGTAACACCCCCTCTTCCCAAGTCCACCCAAGCAACCAACCAGTTGGGAAAAACATGTGATGAGAGAGGTCACTATAAGGCATTCAATCTCGTTGGTAACCCTAAGGAAATGGAATCAACAGAACACATCAAACAAACCCATCTAGATCAGCAACAATGCCCCCATGAGACACATCAACCACTCAAACATCCTCCCCTGGGTCCCATTGATGTTTTAAGCCTTTTAAATCAAAGTTGCTCTCATGTTATAAGCAAGAAAATGACCAACAACCGAAAGTCACTCTCATAGGCCTATGTGTTAGTGACTGTGGACTTTTCTCAACAAACCTGCGCCAATGACCCTGAGATTTGAGCCACTTTTTTAGCCCAGAATTTCGACCTCTGCCTAGAACTTGCTACAACATGTAGAATCCATCAAAGACATGATAAAAATGCTAATAAATAAAAAATAAACCTTAAGATTAGGCCTGAGAAATCCCAACCGGGACTAACATTCTATCAAACACTTGGCATCAATGCAACCTACAAGTCTATGATACAAGACAAAGCATAAATGACTGAAAGAACTTATGAAACATAACCAGAATAATCACCTCCTTCTCCATTGAACTATTATATCATAAATTAGGTCTTGCATCCATCCATTTAACAATTATAATTAAATACATGAAATAACCATGACATGAACCAACCATTTAACCATGCTTATAACCACAGCCTAAAACCATATAAATATTAGAGATGTGATAACCAATAAATCCACATATAAATTAGTGAAAAAGTAAGAGAACTTAGATTTTATTAATCATAGGAAAATACGACTAGGTTCGGGACTTCCACGTACCACTTGACCATAGACATGGTTGAACCAAATCTCGCTTTTAGCTAGTCACCCCTATGCCATATTCCAAGCATGAATGTGGGATCTCATAGAACAACCAAGGGAATTGAGAGGTTAAACCACCTCCACCCTTAGCAAACCATGTTCACACCAAAACTAGTTCTCCAATCACAACTGAACTGAACTTATAATTCCATTTGGAATCCATCACTATCCTTGAGGATTTTCCATCTCCTTGTCTCTCAGGATTTACCGCAATCTAATCCAAGATCACTAGGCCCTAAATCGAGACCATTCTCTCAGGCTTTACGCAATCCAAACCTGGATCACTAGGCCCTAAACCAAGACTTATCCCTCAATATTTACCGTGTATCCCACCAAAACCGGTCAAGGGATTCCTAGGCCTTTGGGAATGAACCTTGAGACCACCTCCGCCCTAGATTCTGAAATCCTTCCGAAAAACCAAAGCTCAAAAACTGAAATAAGCATCCCAACACCATAGCATCCCGAAAAAGACAAGGCTAGGTTGAAAACCACTATCATAACTCGGTAAAACCATGCCATCAACAACAAGAGAACCATATACCAACATGCAAAGCCATGCATGTCCAAACCAGCTAGGAAATCACACATGAAAAAGGTTACCTGCAAGTATTTCTACAGAAGCTACTTGATCCTGTTTTTCCTTCCTTGATCCTTCCTTTCCTTCCTTTCCCTTTGCTTGCTTTTCCTTCCTTGATCCAAAGCTAGACTGTTCTAAGAAAACTCTAAGTGACCAAGAGAGAGAGAGAGAGAGAATAATGAGAGAGCTTCAAACTTGAACTGACCAAGAGCTTGCCAACTGATCCTCATAAGCCATTTTATTAATGAGGCCTCTAATTCTTCATTTTCCATTATTTTCCTTCAATTTCTTCTTCACATGCAAGCTATGACCTTTCACCTTACTTTTCTCCTATTTTCCTTTATTTTCATAAATAAATGTGCTAAAAATTCCTTTTTTCCTTTTAATGCATTTCCCTTTGCCAATTTCCTAGCCATAAACACACACTTAGTGATAACAAAGTTACCGATCAAACGAGAAAGTGAACTGGTACCCATTTTTTTGTGGTAGCAAAAAATCACCCAATTTTGGAAAGTGGTGATGCCAGAATACTTTCTTCTTCTTCTTTTTTCCCTGAGCATATTTTTGGCACTTCAAATTTTCTTATGTATCAAGTATGAACATTTTTTTTTTTTTTATGTTAGTGATTTTCATACTGATTTTGAAAAGTGTTGATGCAGCATCAACACATTTTTTTAGAGAGCTTATTTTTGACACTTTAATTTTTTTTATGTATCAAGTGTGAACATTTTTCTTTTGTTCATGATTTTCATCTTGATTTCAAAAGTGCTAATGAACATCAACCATTTTTGTTTAGAGGGCTTAGTTTTTACACTTTAAATTTTCTAATAAATTAAGTGTGGATGATTTTTTTTAAATGTTGGTGATTTTCATGTTAATAATAAAACATAAAAAAAACATGACAAAAAACAAAACTTATGAAAATGAAAAAAAAAAAAAAACATAAAGCATGAAAATAATAATAATAATAAAAACATGTTAGTAATAAAAAAAAAAAAAAATTTAAAACATAACAAAAATAAAAAAACATAAAAATAAAAATAAGAAAAAACATGACAAAAAAAAAATCGAATACAAAAAAATACATTAAAAAGGAGAAAAAAAAAACTATATTAAAAAAAAAAAACAAAAAAACCACCAAAATTAACTCATAAAAAAAAAAATTGAGATTAATGAAAAAAATGATTTAATATATATATAATTTAAAGAAAAACAAATTGATCCAAAAAAAACAAAAAAGAAACTAAAAACATATTTTTTTAAGAAATAATAATAATAAAACCTCATTAAAAAAAATATAAAAAATTATCAAAAAAAAATTAAATTAAAAAAAATCAAGAAAAAAATATTAAATTAAAAAAAATTAATATATATATATATATATATATAATTAAACAAAATAAAAAATAAAATAAAATAAAAATTTAAGAATTATTATTTAAAAATTAAAATTGAAAAAAAAAAAAAAAACATTAAAAAAAAATTCAAAACAATTTAAAAAAAATAAAAATAAAAACAATTAAAAAAAAACACATTCAAAAAACATTTTGTGTCCCACCCTCCCTCATGCCTCTCCTGACGCTTCCTCCCTCCCCTCCCTCACTCCCATCACCTCCCCACTCTTGGCCCTCCCTTCTCCTCTCCCTTGCCCACCGCCTCTCTCCCCTCCTCCCTTCTGTCCCTCACCCACCCTCGGTCAACCCCAGACCTACACTCGCCTCTCCCCTCCCCCACTTGGTCGCCATCCCTCACCCCACTCCCTCACTCCCCTCCGCTCCCCCTCACCCCCTTACCCTCCCTACCTGGGCCCCCACCCTGCGGCCCCCTGGTCGTTGGCTGCTAGCCTGGGCAGGGAGGGGAGGGGGGTAAGGGGGTATGGGGGAGTGGAGGTGGGTGAGGGAAGGGGGTGCGGTGGGGGTCGGCTGGAGGAGGGCAGGGGAGAGGGGAGGGCGGAGAAGAGGGCGAGGGTCGAGGGTGGGGTGGAAGCCGAGTGGTGGAGGGGAGAGGGGAGGGGAGCGGGGTTGTGGAATTGTGGAATTTTGTAATTGTTTTCTACATATTTATTTTTCTAATTGTTTTTTTATTTTTATTTTTTTATTTTTTAATTGTTTCTTCTTTTTTTTTAAAGTTTTAATTCAAGTTTTTTTAGTTTGTTTTGAAATTTTTTTTTTTGGTATTTTAATTTTTATAATTTTTAAATTTAAATATTTTTTATTTTAAGTTTTTAATTTAATTTTTTAATTTAATTTTAAATTTTTATGTAATTTAAATCTTAAAAAATAATTAAAATATATATATATATATATATATATATATATATATATATATATATATTTTTTTTTTTTTTTTAATTTAAATATATATATTTTTTAAAATTTTAATTTAAAATTTATTTTTTTAATTGTTTTGAATTTTTTTTGGTTTTTATTTTGAATTTATTTATTTATTTATTTTTCAACTTAAAAAAAAAAGTTGTTTTTTTTTTATTTTTTTTTTTTTATTTTTTTATTTTTTTTTTTATGTTTTATTTAATTATTTTTTTTGATTGATAAGTGGGTGAATCCTAAAAATCACTCTTACCCTATGGCTGAGAGGCCACGACTCAGGGGCGTCCAAGCCGTCAAAGTCACCCGGGGATCACACCCGGACTGAGCCGCACTAGCGGAAACCATGTTGGATTTTTGTTATCGGCAAGACTAGAACTAGTGACCTTTGCTTACGAAGTGCCTTAACAACGCGCTCTTTCACCGACTGTTCTAAATCTCTTTGATCTGTTTTATTTAAATTTTTCATTTTTACAAGTTATTTATTTATTTTACATTTTTATGATTCTTTTTTTTGTTATATATATATATATATATATATATTTTATTTTTTATTTTTTTTCATGAAACGTCCCCTTGCCACCCCTGGCCAGTTGGGCCTCAGGGTCGCCAAGGATTTTTTTTCTTTTCAAGTTTTTAATTTTTTTAATGTTGTATTTTATTTTTGTAATTTTTATTTTTTTTTAGTTTTACAGGGTATGGTTAATTTTTTTTACATTTTATAGTTTTTTTTACATTACTATATATTTTTTATATTCGATTTTTTTTGTCATGTCTTTTATGTTTTATTACTTTTATTTTTTATTTTATTTTTTCAATATTTGAATTTTTGTTTTCATATATATATATATATAGATGGGGTATGTGTCGATGCTTGTCTAGTAACCGGATCCCATTATGCGCCATCTGATAGTTGATTTTTAATTTTTTTTTTCGCAATCTATCAAGTTGTCTTAGGCTAAGATTTCAAAATCACTATACATTTAGCATTTAAAAAAAATTACTCTTGGTATAACCACTCTTCCATTCAGGTGTTCATTTTTCAAGTTTTTTAGTCATAAAATTTTTCCATAATGTTATGCTTAAAATATTTTGAAAATTTAAGATTGTTTTGTAGTCATAATATTTGGTTTTAATTCCATGGCTGAAAAATTGTCAAGATTTTAAACTTTTTTGTAAGTCATAATATTTTATCTTTAATGCTATGGCTGAAAACAATTATAAATATTTTTTCTTAGCACCATGCTTGAAAATTGTTGGAATTTTAAGGTTTTTCAAAGAAGTGATATTTTATCGTTAATGTCATGCTTGAAAATCATTGGAAATTTAAAGTTTTTCAGAGTCACAATATTTTGTTTTTAATGTCATTAATAGAAAGCGTTGAAAATGTACCCTGAAAAAAACGTTATTCCGGCATCAAAACTTTTCGATTTCAAGGTGTCTTTTGCACCAAACAAAATGCCTTTTATTGTTTTTTACTGTTATTTTTAAAAAATATTGAAAATTTACTCTGAAAAAAAAAAAAAAAAAAAAAAAAAAAAAAAAAAAAAAAAAAAAAAAAAAAACAAACAAACAAACAAACAAACACCTTTATTTCGACATCAACATTTTTCAATTTCAAGGTGTTTTTTCATGTTTTTAGGGATTTTTGGGCTCGAGTACCCGTTTTGAGGTGATAGTTTCCATTTGATCGGTAACTATGTTTAATGCCCACTAAGATATCTTTTCCCAACATTCAACTTGGAATAAGTGTTCCTTAATCGTGGTCTTGTTTTTCCTTTATTAACTTTTATTACAATGAATTTTCACCAGGGCTGTTACATAGTCGCTCCCACAACAAGGCATGCCACTGACAATGGAATTTTTCATCCAGTTCTGAGCTGTCGACCTCAAATTCTGTGCCACTTTTTCAGAGCCAAGACTCAAGCCACTACCCAAAACTTCATGAAACTTTCAATAATGATAAATAATAATGGAATAAGGCTACTAATGCAATCATTGGTATAGGTACTTGATCTGGCCCCTACAGCCATGACAGACATTTCGTCAAACATGTCACAAATATGTAATCTATAGGTCATAGAAGTAGATTTGAGCATAGGGGTATCATACTTATATGAGATTCATAAAGAAGCATCATTGCTTTATCACAATATTTTTATTATCGTCTATTAGGACATATATTCATTGTACATTCATTTGAAAATCAAAACATGATGAGAGAAATACATCAAGTCTATCATAAAACATACTCATAACCAACAAAATAAAAGAATAACAAGGATATAACAACCATAAGAATCACATATCAACCAATATATTTACACATGAAATACCAAGGATAAAGAACTCTTATTAATGAATTCATAAGCCAACCAGGTCTGGGATTTCCACAAACCACCTGATCATAGATTGGCTGAACCAATTATTTCTTTCAACAAATCACCCCCATGCCATATTCCAAGCATGAATGTGGGAATCACAACAAAACCAATCCAAGTTTCCTCAGGCTTTACTGCAATCCCCATTGGTTCACTAGGTCCTAAACAAGCATGGGTGCCACAAGATTTCTCCATCTGCATCATGAGGAATTTGTCTGCCTCCTAGCCTATAGGCTTTACCATAGATCCCACCATTCACTAATTAAGGATTCCTAGGCTTAATCGAGACTCTACGCTTTAGGATTTACTGTACATTTTACTATTCATCAGTCGAGGATTCCTAGGCTTGGTCTAGGGAAAAAAACCTCTACGATTTACCATATATCCCATCATTCACTGGTTGAGTATTCCTAGTCCGATGGAGGTACACAAAGTTCGAATTTACCTAAATCCCCCTTTCGCTAGTCTAGAGATTCCTTGGCCTTGTTCTCTTCTTCAAAGGCCATCTCACTTAGTTTTGAAACCATATGGAAATCTAACTTAACCAAATAAAAGAGAACCTATCACACCATGACTATCCGGAAATGGTAAGGCAAGGTTGAAAATCACTGTTGCAGCTGGTACAACCCATGCCAATGACAACAAGAGAACCAAATGCTCACATGCATGTACCATGCATGCCAAATCTAGTAAGGAAATCACACATGCAAATCGATACCTACAAGTTATCCTATTGTAGCCGCTTGATCCTGCTCTTCCTTGCTTGATATTTTCTTAGATTTTCCTTTTTATCTTTCCTTTGCTTTCCTTGATCCAATGCTAGAGTGCTCCAAGAATGCTCTAAATGTCCAAGAGTGTGTGAGAGAGAGAATAGTGATAGCTACAAAACTGAACTGACAAAAAGGTTATAAATTGATCCTTACAATCCTTTTTATTAATGACACCTATAATTTATTCAATTATCCATTATTTTCCTTCAATTTCCTCCTCACATGAAACTTGTGACCTTTCACCTTCCTTTTCTCCTAATTTCCTTTAATTTCATAAATAAAATGCCAATTAATTCCTATTTCCTTTTCAAATCCTTCGCCATTGCCTTTGACAATTTCCTCTTAGCCGTATTAAATCAAATGAACACCCACTAGGATGTTTTGTCCAACATTCAGCTTGGAATATGTGTCCCATGGCCTTGGTCTTATTTTTCCTTTATTAACTTTATTACATTCTTTTTTAACCAGGGTTGTTACATCGTTATCCTCTTCCTCTTCTTATGAGCCTAAAGAAGCTCCTCCTTCACCGTTATATCTACATTTTGATCAAGGTGCTCCTCGTCAAAAAAAATGAAAATCTCCCCTTTGTTGTCTAGACTCTCCTCAAGAGGTGAAAGTTCCCCTTGGTTTTTTGTAGGTTCAACCAGATCCTCAAGGTTTGTGATAACTAAATATTCCACTAATGAAACCAATACACCACTAGGTGTGACTTCCTTCTCCAAAGGCTTATGAGTCATAATTGCTAGGAAAAATATTGGGGGGGGGGGAGAGGGGGTGAATCAGTATTTTAAAACTTACTTGACCTTCCTATTAACTATTCAGATTTTTGTACTTGAATTTAACGAAACAAACATGTGTATATACACTATTGTATGCAGACAACCAACGTATATCTAGTTAACTATATTTTCAATTAACTCTTCATAATTTTAACTCGAACCAGTGTACGATCCTTTATTATGCATTAAATAAACAGTAAACAAGTGCAGTAAGAATAGAATAAATCATTACACACAGTTAACACATATGAACACCAAGATTTTTATGTGGAAACCCAACGTGGGAAAAAACCACCCCTGTTGTTGTCTTTGTCTTCTTCTTAAAAAATGTTCTTTACAATATTATACTAGTGCAGACTAATAGTACCAGTACACAGGCACCCACCTGCAAAATGCTACAATCTTCTCTCGTTCTCCAACACCTAATGGAAGGGAGCTACGAACCCCTTATCTTCACTTCCTTGTTGATCACATTTTAGAATGTTTCAAACTGGATTCAACTGATCAACCTGTAGGCCACCTTTCATCAAATTTTCATATTGGACCCACTACCATCATTAAATCACTAAATCAACTAAAACAAATCAATCATTGAGCCTCATTGCAACGAATCAAACTAAACCAGAACAAATCATGTGAATGCACATTCAATCATCAAGCCATATATTGTTACTAAAACCAATTGATGCCATTGCAAACCTTGATCAACAATATGTAAAAATATATACGCTATGTTCTTAAGCATATATGCACATATACTTGTTTTCCATGAAACACTGAACCCTCAAACTGAATCACTACACTACTGAAAGCAATCATAGACACATATATCCTTCATCACATATTTCTGAGTTACTTACAGATCATTCATACCAGTTCAATATTTCATTCACAAGCCATTCAACTTCATTAAAACTATCACATATAGATTATTATGAACAAGACCTCATCAATAGACAACAACAATCATAGAAAGATTTATTAGACATCTTAACTACACATACTTTAGAAACCCTAGCATATGTATGCGACCTTTACAAAATACATCTGCGTATGTAAGTGCCTTTCAGGAAGCATATCCACATATAGATATGTCCATCCTTCAAAATCGATACATGACTATATAGAGGCAGACTTGCGTATGTATGCATCTTTTCTGAGACAAACTAGTGTATAGATCTATAATTATTGACTCATTCCTTCGCTGCACAACAAAACTTCAATCAAACCCAAATCTCAGAAAACTTAGTTACAAACATACGCAAGAAAATTATTATCACAGGTCAACCCATAAGAAAATCATGTAGTCATTTCAAATATACAAGATCTGTTCCCACATCTCATTCCTTGTGTAACCTTATTTCAGATCAAACAATTCATCAATAGCCCATTACTCGCACACAAAACACTTTGATCTTCATCTCCTTATATAGCTTAGGCTTCATCCAATACCAAAAGTCAAATCCTTAGTAATGTCGATGGTATTCTTAGATGGGTCAAATATCCATTGTTGCGCTAATTATTATGGGCCAATACCATGGTAAAGATCCCTGGTATTTAGGATACCATGATGTGGAAACTGTACACACTTTTTATTAGATATCATTTTTTGGGATTCAACTGCATTAAGTAAGTCATTCATCTTTGACCATTTCCATGAGAGGTATTCATAACTAAATAATTTCTCATGATTTATTGAATGGTTTACTTAGCACTCATTGCATCGGGTGATGCTCATAGGGATGAAGAAGTGGGAATGAAACTAGTGAAATAAATCACCCAATGTAATGAGTGTTAAGTGGACCTTTCAAAAAATCATGAGAAATTAGCCAGTTACAACTACCTCTCATGGAAATGGTCATAGATGAATGACTTACTTAACATAGTTGAATCCCAAAAAACGATATCTAGTATAATGCACTGCAAAACCCCCCAATACTTAGCACTTTTTATTCTTTGTACTTGCATATGTATGGGACTTTGCTTCATAGAACCCGTGTGTATTTATCAAAACATCACCTTCATCATTCTTCTGTCTTTGGACTATTATGCCTTTGTCCAAACTCTTTGTCACATGTGTACTGGCTTGTTCAATCATCTTGTTAGCATCATGTTGATAAACTTCATCGAGTAGGTTTCCATCAAGGACAAAACATGTGTCATAATGCAAATATGAATCACATCAACAGGGAGTAAACCAATATTTTTTTGTAAACTGACGAGTGATAGGCTGAATATCTTAGATTTGGTCGTAGGTAAGTTCAAAGGCTTGTCCCAGACTAGTTGGAACAATTTCTTCATTTTCAGGAGTGGGAGTGGGAGTGGTAAAAGGAATGTTACGGCATTGCGCAAAATAATTAGGGGATTTTTGAGGTCTAAAATGGGAATCCTAAGGAAATTATAAAATAATATTAGATTACATCATCAAATTTTAGAGGGAAGAAAGAAAAAACTATTTTTTCAACTCATCCCCTTATGGGTTTACTCAAATTTTGAGTGGAAACACTTTTTGGATGTAGATTTGATTCCTCATCCAATGAGTACCCATTTTTCATACTTTTTGATGGACCCTACTACACAAAAAATGAGAAATGCCTGAAAAATGTGATTGAAATCATGTTTTTTCATGTATTTCTCATTTTTCTTGTAGCAAGGCCCATTGAAAGTATGCAACATGGGTACTCGAATGAGAAATTAAATTTTCATCCACCGAGTACTCCCACTCAAAATTTGAGTAAAACATTATGGAGATAAGTTGAAAATACGAGTTGAAAAAATAGTTTTATTATTTTATTATTTTTTAATTTTTTTTACTTTTTTACTAAAAAAATGGTGAATCATCCCCCATGGTTGACATCATCATCTTGAGTCCTATTGTTCCTTATCAAGTTTATTTTGGTTGTACATTTTTCTTAGGAGGCCCATTTTAGACCTCAAAATTCCCCTAATGTTTGTCTATTAGAATGTGGTGAGTTTTCAACCATAAAAAGGTGGATGTCCTCCTTTTAGTGCTAGAATATTGATGGTGCTAGATACCATGAACATGAAAGGGGGTCTCCCCAATGAAAGGTACCAATTAGACTTCGCAATGTTTGGTGTGGGAGCCCTTCTGAGATTAAGGCCTAACTTCCATGTATTCTTATAGATTTGCCTTAGCCACAAAGTTTAGCATAAGAGAGAAATGTACATGAGAATTCAAATGAACAAGTGGGAGTTCCTTGTGGAATTCTCAGTTGTGGAATGTATCAAGGTTCTTCTACCAAAATGGGGAGGAAAAGTGAGCCTTCAAAAGAAGAGTGATATTACTAATCTAAGAAAGACACACGAACATATACATAAAAATGAATTTTTGATCAACAAACGAAATAGTTCACACAAAAGCAATGATTGTTAAAACAAATACAACACACCTTCAAGAAGATAAGTACTAAGGCCACCAAAATAGTTCAATTTCCTTACTACATATTAAAACGACATACATCAAAAACATTCAAAGAATACTCTTATGCTATTTACAACATACACATGAAAGTTTGTTGGCTCAACGAGCTTCATAATTAACAAAATGTTCTAAGATACATTATTACAGAGAATGCCACTAGATCCAATAGTGGAGCATTAGAGAAACAAATTTCTCCTCCAAAAGAACTATCTTTCTCTCTTATTCCTGCTAGGAGGAGCTAAGGTGAAAATTACTTTACATGAGTAATGAGGGTGTATATATAACAAATGGGGTTATCATTCACCTCCCTTATGGTTCTTGGACTACCCTTAGCTAGGTATGTCCTCACTAGGGAAAATTTTAGGGGCTATATTCGCAAGTGGGCTAATTTTTCATGCTTTTTCCCAAAAAATTATTTGCCAATTTCCATTTTTTTCTAAAAATGATTCGCCCAAATTTTGCAATATAAAATTATTTTAGCTTAAAAATCACCTAAACTTTGTATAGACTATATACAATGTCATTATAAATTTGAGTATTTCTGCAAATATATCACTAACCATTTATAGTTTTCATACTAAGGACTACTAAGATTCGCTAAGGTTTCTAAACATTAAGATAGATTCCCATCCTTAAAATTTTCCCTGGTCCTCATTGCTAGGCAAACCCATAGATCACACTTGGTTCACATGTTTTCATCCCCAGTGATGTTCTGTAAAGTGATGTTTCAATATCCTACTTTTCTCACTCAATAGAAATCCATGCCCAACAGCATAGCCACACAAAACCTAAGTGCCAAACAGGTTAAGCGACCTGCCCAAGCAAGTGCTTCATGACTATTTGACTTCTCTATGACCTTTCGACTCCTACATGACCTTTCACATTCTATACATGTCTCTTGGACTTACACTTTACATTATATTTCTAATACAATGAAATTACATAATCCATGAATGATGTGGCCAATAATGACATGACACCTTGATAAGACTTGACATGACATTGATGACATGGAATGCATGATGATGTGACAATATCAAGTCATTATTTCTGCTGCTATCTTTGAGTCTTCCTGAGAGATTGTGCATGCTCTTTCTCTTCCTCCTTTATCAAGCTTGAAGATAAGGAGTCTTCAATATGATCTTCATATTCATTTGTTGTTGCAATATGGTGTCCCTTCGTCTTCTCTTAATTGATTAGATTGTCTTGCAACTACAAAGATGTCTTCTAGCAGGGTCTCCTTCTTCATCTCCTTCACCATCCTCCTTTCATGGCATGAAATGATACCGGCAACTCAAATCCACTCATGACAAGATGACATCAATCTAATAAACAGCTATTATAACATGCTCCATGATGATCCGTTAACTAAGCTAGAACCGAGTGGCAGGATGAGACACAAGATCAAGGATTGCACAGTTTCATATCTTAGGAGGTTAGGGATAGGGCTGAGCCTTGTGACTATGAAATGCGTGGTTCAGGCAGGGCATGGTTAGTCATCTACGCAGTTGAGGGGCTCAATAGGTTAGGAAGAGGGCTTGAGGCTTGAGGATGCATAAAGCGCAGTTCCAGAGGGACAGAGGCCAAGGGATTACATAGTTCAGGGGATAAACTAAGAGGATTGATGTTTGAGACTGTACAATGCATATAGGAGACTGACTGGAGGTAGGAATTGCACATTTCTGGAGCTCAAGGGGTGAAACTGAGAACTGAGACTTTGTACTGCACAATTTTGGAAGGAAGAGACTGCAAATTGTGCAGTGCCATGAGGGAAGGTTGAATTTTAAGGACTGAGACTATGCAATGCATAGTTGAGGAAGGTTAAGTGATGCTAGGTTCCTTGGTTGGGAAATTTTCTAGATTTGACTAAGTGTGGGATAAGTGAGGTGAAAATGAATAAGGACAAGACTTGAGCATGATAAAACACTTAGAAAACTTGAATACACAACATAGATCATTCATAACACATGAACAACATACATTCCTCCATGCGATGACATTGTGATGGCTTTCCCTAAGTGCGACACTAAAGGCACACTTTGGGACAACAGTGATGACACTTGTTCGACAATGCTTGAAACTTTGGAAATGAGTGTGATACATGTCTACATGATCAGAATGACTAATTAGCACAAATATAGTCCCTTGAAACAAACCAAACCTACAATTATGTGATGTACGATGCTTTCCATGCCAAAAAATGACACTTCGAGTTTCTTCCAAAAGGGACAATAACACTTATAGAAAACACATGTAATTACTCTCAATACTTGTGATGACAACATGCAAATTCAAAGTAGGCTATGAAATTTGGATGTAAGAAAACATTTTGGAGGGTGTTGTAGTAGCGACAACACTTTGGAGGGTGTTGTTGTTCAAGTAGCAATATTCTAAGCACCATTCCAGCTCCTATTCCCAAAGCAGGATGGTCTTCTTAGCCTGGTCCAGAGTTGGCATATGAGCTTACCTACAAACAACTCTGGGCCCTTATAGTCGATTTGTAAAGGCTATCAATTTACTTCCTATTACCCATAGTCTCTCGCATCACCCTAAGAAGAAAGAAACAACTCGTAACGATGTATTAGTTGCAACAGTGGAAAATTTGGTATTTTCCACTCTTGAAGAGTTAGCATAGTCCTTAGAAGGCAAAATTCAACAAGATCCACTTCCACCCATTAACGAAGGGTTTGAGGAAGACATTCTTCTTTCTGACAATATTTTTGATGGTTTATACGGTGAAGGAGAAGGCTAATGATATTTCGAAAGGGAGGAGGAACCTAGAGACGAAGATATGGTCAACCAGGACCTCAATTGGACAACCCAAGGGCCTCTTTCTCTTATGGATAACCTCCATAAGATGCCCAAACATCCATAAAAGATGTTATCAATGTTTGATCAAGATAAGAAGACAAAGGTAGAAGATCACATCAATGATTTTTACATGCATCTACGAATGTTAGAGGTATAGTACAATGATGTTGCTTGTAGGATTTTTCCTTTTACACAAGAAGGTAGAGCAATAACATGGTACCATAGTCTGTCTGTCAATTCAACCATAGTTGGAGGGGATTTAAAAAATAATATTTTTGGAGAAGTTTGTTGATGACAAGAGTCCCTCCATGTTATTAACAGAGATCAGAAACAGTAAGATGGGGGAAAAGGAGAAAGTAAATACTTCAATCAAATGTTCAACTGCATATTAAACAAGTTTCCCCAGGCACACAACCTCATGATTCAATTACTATTTATTATTATATAGCTACCTTTCCCACCAACATTTCCTCGTTTGTTAAAAGAGTTGCAAAGGAAACATTGGCACTAAATTTTGCAAAATAAATCGCTATGGATAAATACTTAAATGATATTGGAGTTATTATTAATGATGATGAATCAAAATACTCCAAGGAGAATGGTAGGAAGTCTCAGACTTCCTCAGGTAAGGCTAAGGAAAAGGATTCCACAAATATTGAAAGCTTTACCAAGATAGTAAAAGCACTTACCAATGAGATTTAAGAATTAAAGAGAAGTTCAAGCGAGACTTCTACCAGTAACACGCCCCCCAAGTATTTTCCATTCCAAAGGAATAACAACAACAACAATAATTATCCCACTAATTCTTCCTAGAGTTCGAATGTTGTTTTGAATTTTGTAAGTATGGGTATGGACAATTATTTCTCTTTCCACTAAGAATATCATTCAGAGAAGACATACCTAGAGTGGAATCACAACATCAATTCTCTGGATGCACACATTTTGGATTCCTTACTAGTAGATGAGTAGTCGAAAAAAAGAAAAGAAATAGAAGAACCTGCATCAGATGAATGAAGTACAGGTATTGGACATGCAATGAATTCTTTTTATTGTATTCTTAACCCTTAGAAGAATAGCATTGAAGCACCACCTCAAAGTGAGCCCCCCCCCTTAGAATAAGAATGGTTAATATAACTTGAGGACCTAAGGGCCCATTTTTGAACAGGGGGTGACAAGAAAAAAATTGAAGGAGCGAATATTAAGAAGGATCTCAACACCGATTAATCCTGCTCAGGATGAACGAAGTAAGTTTGTAAATTCTATCACTTCCAAGAACACTTCCTCTAGTATTAAAACTAATTCCATCACTCCAGAAGTGTCAAATAAAGCCACTCCTCCAAACACTTCAACACTTCTTGCTAGAGGTGAAACCATTGATTATAACATTGTTGAAGATTTGAAGAGAGTTGGAGCCAATATTTCCATCTATGAGATCACAAAGATAGCGGGCTAGCGTGAACTACTTGTCCAAGCCTTTTCACAACCTTTGCAAGGTGATAAAGCCTCTACTCTCAAAAGTTGTTCGGTAAGTATTCTGGTTCCCTTGAATCTGTAGTTAATGCTGTAACATTAGAAGCTAATACTCTCTTCCCTTCATTTTTGTTAACTTTTGAAATTTTTAATTATAATGTCGATAATCATTTAGTCGATTCTGATGCATCTGTGAATGTAATTACATTATCTATTGTTAAGAAAATAAATGCTAAATGGGACAAAACCAATACATAAATCATTCAGTTGGACAAATCTCTTGTCCAAGCTATTCGTGAACTCAAGAATGTTCTTATTCGATTATCATCTGAAAACTACATTAATCAATGTAGAAATATTGTAATTGTGGACATCCTTGAAGCCTACAATGTGCTCTGAGTAGAAACTAGTGTAGTAAATTACAAGGGTATTTGGCTACAGATTGGTCACATTTATGGCTTCCATACAAGGGAAGGAATAATCATATTCGAGTGGAAAGTGAATCATACATAGAATACATAGTGACACCACTTGAGGGTCAGAATGAGCATGTTGCCTTTGCTGATTTAATGTTTGGAAATTGTTTCTTAGAAACTGATCACGGGTGTTGTCAAGCACAAACATCACTTGTCCCACCAAATACACAGTTGTATCTCCTTCCTTGTATTCCAACTGGTGAAAATGAATCTTGTAATGTAGATGTACATTATAATAGTAATAATAGTATAGGAGGTAACTTAGTAGCTAGAAATATTTGGACTTTATAATTTGATGGTTCGAAGACTTTAGATGGCTCTAGAGTTGGTTGTGTACTTATAGACCTATGTAACAAGAAGCATATCCTTTCATTCCGTTTGGACTTCGAGTGTACAAATAATATTACTGAATATGAAGCACTTGTGCTTGGACTAAAGAAAGCCATCGATATGAAGGTAGATTTTCTTAAGGCAATCAATGACTCATAGGTGGTCACTCATTAGGTACAAGATACCATCCATTGTGTTTCACCGAATCTTAAGAACTACTAGCAGGAGGTATGGCATTTGATTAATTATTTTAAATCCTTTAATATTATTTTAGTTCATAGGCTTAGAAATGCTATAACATATGCATTAGAAAATGCAGCCGCTAGGATGTCGCTATTGAGGAATGGTTTTTCAATTGAAATTATATATAAACCATATGTGCCTAATAATGTCACTAATTTTCATGTTTTCAATGATGACTAATATATACTACATTTCAAGGCTAGTGTGGACATGTTTTAAGATTCTTCCATAGATGAGGATGAGCATGACAAGGCTTTGAAAGGGTTATCTAATGTGATGAAAGGTAACACTATGCCTAAAGGTGTGGTGTCCCTGGAAAAAATACATGACCTACAAAACCGGTTCAGAGGACCAACCAATACCAAAACTGAGAGCTCCAAGTTATCATTTGAAAAAGTAAACCTAGGAACTCAAGAAGATCTGAAGTATGTAAACCTTGATACATGTTATTCTCCACAAGAATGACAAGCATTCATCTACATATTCAAATAGTACTATGATGTATTTGCATGGACATACGATGACAAGGCATATGATACTCATATTATCCAACATTTTATTCCCATATAACAAGGGGTAAAACCTTTCCAAAAAAAATTAAGGAATTTTCATCAAACACTGGAGCCCTTCATCCAAAAAGAATTGAGAAAGTTGTTAGATTCTTCGATCATTTTCAAAGACAGACATTCCACTTTGGTTTCAAATTTGTTCGCAGTCAGAAAGAAGTTCAGTGAAGTAAGGTTATATGTATATTTCTGCAATATCAACTGGGAATTTGATAAATATAATTATCCAGTGCCATCCGTGGATCAAATCCTCTAAACAATATCTGGGTCTAAGATGTTTTCGCTACTAGATGGTTTCTCCGGTTACAATCAAGTGCTAGTGGTAGAATCAGATCATTTGAAGACTACCTTCAAGACCAAATGGCGAACATTCGCCTTCAAGATAATGTCATTCAGGCTTATCAATGACAGTGCTATGTTTCAAAGAGTGATGGACATCGCTTTCCATGGCCTAATTGGTCAGAGCATAGTTGTCTATTTGGATGATGTTACTGTGTTTTCCAAGAGAAGATCATATCATGTACATCATGTGAAACAAATATTTGAGCAGTGTCGTAAATATGGGATTTCTCTCAATCCCAAGAAAAGCATATTTGGTGTGTAAGAAGGGACTCTCTTAGGGCACATCATTGCAAGGAGTGGAACTAAAATTGATCTCAAGAGGGTCAAATCTATTACACAAATCTGATTCATGGTGATTAAGAAGGACATGAAATCTTTCTTACGAAAGATTAATTTCCTGTGAAAATTCATCTCTGATTATGCTCAGATAGCTAATCATTTATAGGAGCTGATTAAGAAAGATGCAACTGATAAAGTGGACAAGTGAGAAAAGGATGATTTCGCTCAAATTAAGCAGGCCATTGTTGATGCACCTGCGTTATTCAATACTAACTATGGCAAAGATTTCCTACGTTATACCTTCACTTCAAATTTATCTACTGTGGTCGTATTGACTCAAAAAGATACTTAAGGAAATGAACGACCTATTTCTTTCATGAGTGATGTCTTGCTGGGGTCGAAACTAAACTATCCTACCATTGACAAACAAGCATATGTTGTATCTAAGGTCATTAAATACTTCAGGCCCTATCTTTCAAAAAATCATGCAATCAATTTTTGTGCCTCATCTAGTGGTAAGAACACTCTTTTTAAAACAAGAGCTGGGTGATAAGAAGGCAAATTGGATGAGCTACCTACAAGAATATGATCTAGAGTTTAAACCAGTTCATACAATTAAGGGTCATGGCCTCTACTAGCTAGCAGCTGAAGCAAGAGATTCTCTCAAGCAAGATCTTTTAGGATGGGAGTAGGAAATACAAATGTACAATGTTGAACATGTTCCAAAGTCCACATCTACAATGCCATGGTATTCCAATATACGAAAATTCCTAGAGTGTGACACCCTGCCCACACATTTATCAAATAATCAAAAGAGGGAAATTCACTTAAAAGCTCTATCATACCATCTTGTTCATGGAGTGCTTTTCAAAAAGCACCACAACTATGTCCAGCTAAGATGCGTTGAGCCACAGGATACAGAGAAGGTACTTATAGGTTTACACGATGGACCAACAAGTGGTCACTATGCGGGAAACACCACTGCGCACAAAGTAATGAGGGTTGGTTACTGTTGAAGAATGTAACAAGGTTTGGTATTCATAAATGTATTTAAGTCATTATGTAATGTACTTGTCAAAAGAATGAAAAATAAATTTTTTATTATTATCACAATGAATTAATAAAGCATGGGTTTTATGCTTGGGTCATATTTATTAGTCAAAGTCCCCATTGTGAACTCCTAGGATTTATATTAAGTCATTAGAGTCATCATACATTTTATGATACCCTTCTTGGGATTTTGAATAATGTAAAAATATTTATTATTGAGTCAAATTAGGCATTTGACACCTCCACTCCAAGTTGGCGTCAAGGAGATCAAGTCGGCCTCAAATAGGGAAGTTCAAACTCACCTCAAGCCCATATATACAAGCATATCGTATTCATTTGGAGCATTCATTCACTCTCACACAAGTGCAATATCTAGAAGAAATATCTGGAAAAGTGTGAAGTACGAAAGGAGGCTAAAATAAGTGCGAATTTGGAGAAGGGAGAAAAAGGAAAGATCAAAATTTTGGGTTATCTATCTCTCTCATTTGGATTTCTCTAGGAGATTGAAGTCTTTCTTGTCAAAGTCGAAGTTGCTCCTACTACTTCCATTTATTGGGTCGAAGTGTTGCTACTTCAAGGTCAAAGTCCTAGGTCGAAGTTGCTATAAGAGGAGGTTGACTTGGTGGTTGGCGGAGGTCTGTATCTAGGTTGAAGAGTCTCAAGAAAACTATTGAAGGAAAATATTTTGACTGGGTTTTCCCATAGATAGGGGTTTCTCCCTAGCAGAGTGCCTACATCTTGTGTCTTGTGTTTTTGTGATCTTCATACACACATAATTTGGTGATTACTTGATGAAAGATAAGATAACAAAGAAGTAAAATAAGCCAACATAATTCACAAGTAATTATCAAGAAAGAGAAATTTAACCCTAATAATACTAGCATTGATTTCTCAACATGGCATTAGAGTTAAGGTCAAGCAAGATTGAAGATCAATCTATTGTCTTGAAGGAAATGCTTACTCCCTATATGATAAGTTATATGAGAATGGGATTCAATTATGGAGGAATCTAGATCAAGAAGATCTTCTAATACTTATTCAACAAGGTCAAAAGTCAAGGGTTCTTAGCTGCAATTGCAGGTTCACTTAATGATGATAATGCATGGATTATTTATAGTGGAACATCAAGGCACATGACAGGGAAAATTAATCAACTTCACACTCTATCAACGGAACCATCTTCTCATGCAATGGAATTGGGAAACAAAAAAATATATGATGTTAGAGGACTAGGATCAAGATATTTGAAGCTGGAGAATGGAGCTAAACTACATTTCAATAATATATTGTATGTTCCAGGTTTGAAAAAGAATTTTATTTCAATTTCTTGCTTAGAAGATAAAGGGCATAGAGTTTTTTTTTTTTTTTTGATGGAAATTTTTTGGTTTGGGGAAAATATTCAAGTAGTGATAAAGTTAGGGTTATTGGAGTTCATGAAGGAAGCTTATATAGAGTCATTACACCACCTCCTCAAGCCCTAGTTCATACAAAAATCAATCCCATTGAGATATGGCATAGAAGATATGGTCATCTGCACTACAAGGTCATTTCCACTTTTAATTAACTAGTTCATGGCATCCCCAATATCAAAGAATATCATGAAGGAGTTTTCAAGGGATGTTCTTTGGGTAAACATACAAGAAAACCGTTTTCAAATAGTGAAACAAGGTCTAAAGAAATATTAGACCTCATTCATTCTTATGTGTGTGTGCCTATGCCTAACAAATCACTTGGAGGTCATCTTTACTATGTAACTTTCATTGATGATCACTCTAGAAAGACATGGCTCTACCTTCTCAAGAAAAAGGATGAAGTATTTGAAAAATCAAGGAGTTCAGATCTAAAGTGGAAACCGTAACCAAAATAAAAATAAATACTTTGAGATCCGACAATGGTGAGGAATACACTTCTAAAGAACTGATTGCATATTGTAGAGAAGTAGGAATTAAGAGGGAGATCATTGTTCCCTACTATCCCAAACAAAATTGAGTGGCTCAAAGAAAGAATAGGACAATTGAAGAAGGTATACAAACAATGCTCCTTGATCAAGACATACCAAAATTTCTACGGGGAGAAGGAGAAATGACAACGGTATATATTCAAAATAGAATTACTCATAGAATTCTTGAGAATATGCCACCTGAAGAAGAATTCACAGGAAAGAATCCAAATGTGTACCATCTCCAAATATTTGGGAGTCCTGCCTATATCTAAATTCCAAAGGACAAATGAAAGAAGTTAGATTCTACAAGCATCAAAGGGATCTTTGTTGGTTATTGTCTCTCCTCAAAGGTAATAGAATATACATCAAGGAAGGTAGACATATTGAAGTAAGGATGTTATATTTGATGAAAATCGTGCCTACCAAATATCCAAGGACATTCCTATTTATTCCGATGATGAAGATATACCAATATTAAAAGAAGAAGAAGTACAATAGGACAGTCCATCTACAATTCAGGAAGAAGAAGAAGGACCAAATGAGCCTATTCAAACTTTGATCATACTAAACACAAGGAAGAGGCAAAAGTGGTTCAAATATACTCTTGAAGATGTTGAAGGACATAGACTTATGAAAGGAACCTTTAGAGAAAGTAAAAGGCTGAAAATATATTCTAGATATGCCTCATATATGACAAAACTAATTGGAGTTGAACCATCTACATTTGAAGAAGTTTCTCATCAAGAAGTATGGAAAAAGGCAATGTAGGAAGAATATCAATCCATAATGAAGAATGGGGTTTGGGAAATCATTCCTAGACCTAGTGACAAATCATTTGTCACCTCCAAATGGATCTATAAGATTAAGCATGTTGTTGATGGAAGTATAGACAAATACAAAACTAGTTTTGTTGTAAGGAGTTTCTCTCAAAAGGAAGGAATAGATTATGAAGAAACCTTTGCACCCACTGCAAGGTATACTACCATTATATCTTTGATTTTATTTACTACTACAATGGGATGGAATATCTATCAAATGGATGTAGAGATAACATTTCTAAATGGGACCATTAATGAGGAAGTATACATTGAACAACCCAAATGATTTGAAGCAAGCTCCTAGGGCATGGTATGAAAGAATGGATGCATACCTTCTAATAATTGGGTTTGTGAATAGTACTACTAATGAAAATATCTACATCAAGTTTGTGGATAATGAGCCAGTCATTATTCTACTATATGTAGATGATCTATTCATCACAGGTGTGGAGTGAAGGATACAAGAATGCAAGAAGATGCTAGAAGCCAAATTTGAGATGAAATATCTAGGACTGATGCACTACTACCTAGATCTGGAAGTATGGTGAGAGCTTGAGGAGATATATTTGGGGCAAGGAAAGTATATCATCAAGTTCTTGTAGAAATTTGGGATGATGGATTCCAAGCCCATGACTACTCCTTTGATCACTAATCTCAAGAATTTGAGGAGTTCTGACCAAAGTCTCATAGATCCTAAATCCTATCATAAATTGGTGGGTTCTCTGATGTATCTAGTAAATAATAGGCTGGATATATGTTTTGATGTGAACATTCTTAGTCAGTTTTAGTTGGAGCCTCGTATTGATCACTAGATATGAGATATCTTCGTGACACTATACATCACTTCCTAAAGTAAGATAACAAGGAAGTCAAGCTGTCTAGCTTCATAGATTCTAATTGGGGTGGCAGTGAGACCGATGGAAGAAGCACTACAGGTGAATCCTTTAGTTTGGGATCTGTCATGATCTCATGGATTAGCAGAAGGAAAGACTATGTTGCTTTGATTAGTGATGAAGCAAAGTATGTGGCTGCATGTGAAGTAGGAAAGGAGGTTGTATGGTTGAGGAAGCTTCTAACAGATTTGTTAGAGAAGCATTTGGGTCCTACTGTGATAAACTGTGATAATCAAAGCTACATCAAGATGTCTGAAGATCCTGTGTTTCATGCTAGGATGAAGCATATCAACAATCAGTTCCACTACATTAGGAACTTGGTGCAGGATGGGATCATGAAGCTACAATATCTCTCGACTAATGTTCAACACTATGTGTTGATGTATGGATCCCGAAGTAGGGAGGGTGGCATTGGTCATAGAGATTTGACCTCATATATGCACCTGAATCCTTGGGTTGATGGTTAGCAAGTAATCCTGATGGTACCTACAGAGGTTGAAATCTTTAGTCCATATTAGTCCCACCTGAATAGATTTCCCTAGTTAAGAATGTAGTCCATGGCATCGTGAGTTCCTAAAATGTTGGAGGACCCTAGATAGATTGCCTGGTTAGGAATCTAGTCCATGGAATTTTGGTGCCTAAACTCTTCATAGTTCATATGTTTTGAGATCTTCCTTATATATGTATATGTTATTATGAATACCTCCCTAGTTATCAGGGAGTGTTGAAGAATGTAACTAGGTTCGGTCTTCATAAATGTATTTATGTCATTATGTAATGTACTTGTCAAAAGAGTGAAACATAAATTTTTTATTATTATTAAAGTGACTTATTAAAGCATGGGTTTCATGCTTGGGTCATCTTTTATTAGTCAAGGTCCCCATTGTGGACTCCTAGGATTTATATTGAGTCATTTGAGTCATTGTACATTTTATGAGACCCTTTTTGGGCTTTTGAATCATGTAAAAATATTTATTATTGAGTCAAATTTGGTATTTGACACCTCCACACCAAGTCGTCCTCAAACAGAGAAGTTGAACCTCACCTCAAGCCTATATATACAAGAAAATCAAATTCATTTGGATTATTCATTCACTCTCACAAAGGTTTGATATCTAGAAGAAAAAGCTGGAAAAGTGCGAAGTAGGAAAGGAGGATAAAATAAGTGTGAAGTTGGAGAAGAAGGGAGAAAAAGGCAAGATCAAAATTTTGGGCTATCTATCTCTCTCTTGTTTGGATTCCTCTAGGAGATTGAAGTCGTTTTTTTCAAATTCGAAGTGATTACTGCTATTGATGTTGTTTCCATTTGTCGGGTTGAAGTGTTTCTTCTTCAAGGTCGAAGTTACTAGAAGAGGAGGTTGACTTGGTGGTTGTTGGAGGTTTATGTCTAGCTTGAAGAGTCTCAAGAAAACTATTGAAGGAATATATTTTGACTGGGTTTTCCCCTAGATAAGGGTTTTTCCTTAGCATAGTTCCTGCATCTTGTGCCTTGCGTTTTTCTGATCTTCATACACACATAATTTGGTAATTTCTTAATGAAAGATAATATAATAAAAGAAGTAAAAGGAGTCAACATAATTCACAAGTAATTATCAAGAAAGAGAAATGTAACCCTAATTCTACTAGCATTGTGTTGATTATGATTGACCCACCAACATTCATGGGATCTCCCCAGTTTGAAGTCCCAATTAGACCTCACATATTTTGAGTCCCATCCGATACGATGGCCCAATTTCCATTTACTTAGATATTTGCCTTAGCTCTTGTTGTTCAACACATGAGAGTGTTATGATGGTTCCTTCAAAAAGAGAGGTGAGTATGCCTGGTGAGTGCGTAATGTAGCTCGTGTCTCGGTTCTCTTACTACAAAGGGAGAGAGTAAAGTGAGTCTTTAAGTGAGAGGTAATAGTACCACCCAGGAAGAGACACATGTGAACTAGGAAGGTTTGTCTAGCATCGAGTAGAGTAGTTCACATCAGATGTGGTAGTCGCTAAAACCGAAGTGAAGGGGGAAACACGTACACCACCCAGTGTAGTCCACATGGATGTGATGGTTGTTGGAAGCTAAACAAAAATATGTTTTGTCAAGTATCCCCCAGATTAGTCCACAAGGATGTGACAACGGTGATAACCAGTACACAAAGGTGGTCTATCTAATATCCCGCAGAGTAGTCCGCAAGAGTGAGACAATGGTGATAACTAGTGCAACACATTCCCAACAATGTCAGTACTAAAACAACTGAAATAGTTCAACTATCTAAGTACAGGTGCAACGAAAATGCATTACAAATTTTGAAAGAATAGTATCACAAACATCTACAAAACATGCATGAAAACATGTTAGCCTTAACATGCTTTTGTTTTAAGAAAAAGTCCCAAGACACATCTGTACACCATACATCACTAGTCCCAGTAGTGGGACGTTGGAGCGACTGCTCGCTCCTCAAAGAACTAATACTCTCAAGGTTATGTGGGAGGAGCCAAGGTGAAAAGTCCTTGCTCATACAATGGGAGGGGTATATATAGCCAAGAGTGATGCTTGACCCTTGTGACTCTTGGACTACCCCAATGACCATTGAACTTCCTATGAATTTTCAACTGACATGACTCTTCAACTTCTTATGTGTGTCCATTAGACTTCCACTTTACATTACATTCAATTACAACAAATATGGCTCATGGCGGTGATGTCGCCTTAACAACTCATGACACAACTTGACCCGACATTTCTGACATGTACTGGCTAGTTGTGGTGTCCATGTCAAACTTCTGCATTGCTAAGTGATTGATGTACTCTCGGGTGTGCTTTGTATTCTCCTCCACATGGCTTGGTGTCATGAGGTCTTTGATGGTCTTGGTATTGTAAGATGGTTCCATTCATGTGTTCCTTTTTCTTGCTGCTTGGTGCTCTTTGTTCACCCGTCCAGCTTGTTAGCACTCTATAATTCCTTTAGGCTAAAGAGAGGAACCAAAAGGTAACCACATAACTCTTTTGGTTGATAGACTGGGCTTCTTCAACTTGAGGGGGCTCCTTCACTTAGCAAACTCAGAGATAAAACTTTGGAATATAATATTTAATAGAGATCAGTTCTAAAAAATGTTTAATTTTTTGGTATGGGGGTGGTAGAGGATTCTAGGAAAACTAGTCTATGTGCTCATGACCTCCCTAGTCCATCATGCCTATGCATTTTCCAACCAATTTCATGTATAGAGGCTTGAATAGTACACCTTTAGAATGAAAAACAATTTGTAGTATAGTGGAAATAGGTGTATCAAGACATTCATCTAAAATGGCAGAATAAATGGTATTTCATTACTGCAATTTGGATAAATGACTATCAAGAGAAAAGGACAAAACATTCAAAGGTATAAATTTCCATTTGCAATTGAAATATCTTGTTATAGCTAGACAAGAGAATGTGAAATGAATTCAAACATAACTATTCCATACAACTTCAAATTAGTTTAAGAAGATAACACTAAGAGGATAACATATAAACTAAAGAAGAAACATTTTCCGAAACATTCATACCACAAATATCTCTACAATTCAACTGGAATCTCTTCAACATCCAAGCAAATTCATTAACACAGATCACAACAACAAACTGCAATAGTTTCCCAACAATAATGAAACCAAAAGAAACCATCTTCATATGCATTAATCATCTTAAATAGACCATACATACAATATCATAAGTGTTTAAGTTCATTTCATCAATGATCCAACAAAGGATCGAATAAAAAAATAAAAAGAGAAAAGCTTTTTTGTTGTTAAGAGTCTTTTTCCTCTTATAATGAAAAAACAAAATCCATAAAACTTCATAGCTTTATCTTAAATAATAAAAGCTAAACGTTTGAAATAAGCAAGTCTATCTTCGATATTCATATCTTAACGAGCCAATAAAGAAGTAAAAAGCAAGGACAGCTGGTGCTAACTAGGCAACGACTGTGCAATGACTTTTTAATTTAAAACTGACATGTGGATGGCTGCTGAAGATTTGAGTTGGATGACACACCTGATCCATGTTCATATCTTCAAAATCTAAAAAGTGGCTTCCTCCCAACATGATTGCAAATGTACAAGCATGGCTTGCGCAATGACTACGTAGCACCTGCGCAGTGCATTTTTCAAAATTGTCTCTTAAGTGCCCTCCAGTCTTAACAAAACACCACCATGATACTCCCAAAGCATTACAATGTCCATAAATTCATCAAAAACACCTTATAACTCCTAGCATGCATCCAAATTTTCAAAATCCAAATTTACAAATCGAATTTCCAAACAAATTTTAGAATTCTGGTAGTAGGAAAACGTGAAAGCTGGGTCTCCAAGTGACACCTTTAATTCTAAAATCGTGAAGCCCGTGTAGGAAATGAGAAAGTTTTTTGTAGCTGAATTTTTTTTTGAGAAAAACCTCTCTTGGTTTCTTTAAATTCTTCCCCAGAACCTCAGAAACTACTGTAAAAACCCATGACTAAAACAGAGTATTTGTGCAGTCCAAATAATAGGCTTTTCAGGTGTAATGAAATCTCCTTATCTGTGACACTTGTGAAAAATATGGAAGAGGTTATTGTTATTTTTCCTATCCTCGAGAAAAACCTCTTTCAATTTCCAAAAACTCTCTTTCATGTGGTCGGAAATCGTCCTGAAAAATGGTAACTAAAACAATGTCCTTCATTTGTTTTATCCATCCTTGTTTCAACTTTGTTGCTCTTGTAGTAGGGCTGCTAGACTCCACCTCAAGCTTCTTGGGCTGTTCTTCAACTGCAACCTTCTTACTTTTGTATTGTTGGGTGATTTCATACATCACCTTATTTTGCAAAATATGATGTTTTGTGTGTGAGAATCATTAGAAGGATTGATTGGTATAGGGCTTGTAGTGGTGGGAGGATTTTATGGGTAGTGTCATATGTGATAGGAAATCATAGATTTTGGGGGGGGGGGCGGGGGGGGGGGGGAGAATATGGAATGGGAGTTAAGATAAATATATGTTTTAGGAGTGAAGAATTATTATATGCATAGGGGAATAGGATAGGGGATTTAAAACATAGGGAATGGGAACTGCAGAATGTAGAATGTAGGTTATAGTGTTTGGGAAAATGAATAGACTAGGATGGAAAAGAAAGGTGGAATTTCAACAACCATATTTCTTTGGAAGAGTTATATTTTCAACTGTCTCATGTAGCTCTCATGACGGACCCACTATTTACACTCATGACTTGGTTATCTAAGACTTTGACAATTTTTCCAATAACTCAAAACAACTTCATGTTTTCGACTAGACCTCTTTATGACCACACCCATGGTGATATTATGGATAATGACACTCAAACTTATGAAAACATCTATGACATTAAGTTCGAATTTATTCAAACTAACCATTAAGTAATTTGTAGACACTTGACAAATACAAACCTACTAACCCTAACATTGGCTCCATTGGGGATGGCAGCCTCCCAGCGAGGTGCCAAGAACAAAAAAGCATACTAGTGGCCTGTCCATTGGGAAACGGAGTAAAATCATAAACTGAAAATATAATTTACAGACTGAAAAATGACTACTGACTGACTGAACCTAATTAACCGACTGACTTATTTATGGCAGCAAATCACTGGAATCTCAAGGCCTTCTCCTCGGGCTTCAAATTCCAATGATAACTGCCCACACCTACTAAAGATATACATACACTCATGTGAAATGATCCCACCAATGTAGCCAATCAAGAAAATGGCTACTTACTTGAATTATACCCACACTTTCCTTGAGCAGGCAAAAAAAATAAGAGAATGACAACTCAAACTTCCCACTAAAAATATTTTCATGATCCATGAATTCCACAATGTTCTTCTACTCTAATGACTGTAAAAGACTAGCCATAGGATCTTGAAAAACATGGAAGATTCCCTTAAGATATCCTTCTTGTTGACTTAGAGAAAAAAAAATATCCTTCCCTTGAAGATTCCAACTGAACAACAAAATATTCTTCAAAAGCAAGATCAGTTACCTTTACTTGATGATCAGAAAGAGGAAAAAAGAAGACTTTCAGGAACTTAGGACTATATTCGAAAGGAATGGGAGAAATTTGTTCATTAGTCTTGCCATGTACATCAAAGAAAGGAAAAGTTTGTTCTTGAAAATCTTCAATTAAGGCAGCCACATCAGCAAAAATGTCCACATCCACGGGGTCTTCAATAACCTGCTTTTCATGATTTTCTTCGTTGGCTGTAAACTGAGACAAGGAATGACATGAAGAATAAATTTCTTCCTCCGCCTAAACATTATAGAAACTATCCTCTACCATTTCCTCCTACTGTTGGAAAGGATTCTCATACTCTTGATCATGAAAAGACGAACAAGACTACTGTAAATTATCATCAAACTCAGAGGATGGAACATGATTATCATAATTAAAATCCTGTTGGGCTTCATTTTCATCCAAGAGAGAGGCTACCATTTCTTCTTGGTGATGAAAGGGATTGTCATGAAGGGCCTCTAAAATTTCCTCATCCATGAACTCATTATCTTCATACAAGTTTCCAAAGTTTCAATGAAACTCTCAAAATGTCCATAGCAATTTTGAAGCAACAATAAAGATGAATAAGATTCTTTAAAATTTTCAAACAATACTTTATGAAAATGCTTTAAAGAACATAAACTAGCTACTGGTAATTGTTCATACCATGACCTTGCCTTTCCTTCTAGAGTATCCATGAACATATTCATGAGACAATCTTCATTTCATTCAACTTTAAGCGTTTGTGAATGCATATGAAATTTGATGAGATGTAAAGCAGCAACATTACCCTTCTCATCTTTGAACTTTGGCAAATACGATTGCCAATATATACAAGTCATGTGATTTGGAAATCCTGGAATCTGATCTCAATTGATAGGGGCATATCTTGTAGCTAAATTCATTTTGAAGATGTGGAGACACTAGTGAAACTTGAAAATCTAAGTTATACTTGATTGGAGTCGTAAGGTGAATGGTTTAGCCTTCCTAAGTCTAACTATTGTTTACCATCAACATCCAATCTAAAACTTTGAATTTTTTTCCCAAGGAAGATGAAACTGTTCGGTCCCCAGTAATGGTGCCAATATGTTCACACTCTGTAATTCCTCTAGGCTAAAGAGAGGAACCCAAAGGTAACCACAAACCTCTTTTGGTTGATAGACTGGCCTTCTTCAATCCGAGGGGTTTCCCTCACTGAGAAAACTTACAGATAAAACTTTGGAATATAATATTTAACAGAGACCAATTCTGAAAATGTTTAATTTTTTGGTATGGGGGTGGTAGAGGATTCTAGGAAAACTAGTGTAGGTGATCATGACCTCCCTGGTCCATCATGATGCATTTTCCAACCAGTTTCATGTACAGAGGTTTGACTAGTACAACTTCGGAATGAAAAACAATTTGTAGTATAGTGGAAATAGGGGTATCAAGACATTCATCTAAAATGGAAAAATAAATGACATTTCATTACTGCAATTTGGATAAATTACTATCAAGAAGAAAAAGACAAAACATTCAAAGGTATAAATATTCCATTTGCAACTGAAATATCTTGGTACAACTAGACAAGAGCATGTGAAATGAATTCGAGCATAACTGTTCCATACACCTTCAAATCAGTTTAAGAAGATAACACTAAGAGGATAACATATAAACTAAAGAAGAAACATTTTCTGAAACATTCATACCACAAATATCTTTGCAATTCAACTAGAATCTCTTCAGCATCCAAGCAAATTCATTAACACATATCACAACAACAAACTGCAATGGTTTCCAAACAATAATGAAACCAACAACAACCTTATTCATATGAATTAACCATCTTAAATAGACTATACATATAATATCATAAGTGTCTAAGTTCTCTACATCATTGATCCAACAAAGGATCGAATCAAAAATAAAAAGAGGAAATTTTTTGTTGTTGTTATGAGTCTTTTTCCTCTTATAATGAAAAAAAACAAAAGACATAAAACTTCATATGTTTATCTAAAATAATAAAAAATAAATGTATGAAATAAACAAGTCTATCTTCGACATCCATATCTTCATGAGCCCAAAAAAGCAGTAAAAAGCAAGAACAGTTAGTGTTGAATGCGCAATGACTTTTTTCTTTCAAAACTAACATGTGGCTGGCTATTGAAGATGTGACTTGGCTACCACACCTGCCCCATGTTCATATTTTCAAACTATGACAAGTGGCTTCCTCCCAACATACATGCAAATGTAAAGGCATGGCTTGCGCAGTGACTGTGTAGCACTTGCACAACACATTTTTCAAAACTATATCTTAAGTGCCCTCGAGGCTTAACAAAACACCACCATGCTACTCCAAAAGAATTACAATGTCCATAAATTCATCAAAAGCACCTTATAACGCCTATAACTTTTAGCACAACAATGTTGAGGCTGATGGATTTCTGTAAGCCCAAGACGAGTGATTCATACTGGGTAGTGTTGTCCATGCACTCAAAATCCAAGCAGTTATAGATTAAGTTTCCTTTACAATGGTTCTGTTAAGACACAACCAGCTTTAGAGCCCTCTTGCGTCTTGGAACCGTCAAATTACAAGGTCCACATATCATTTGTACAAGGACCACTTGCCACACTAGTACTACTATCACTACTACTACTATTGTTACAATGTATTGTACAAGTTTCATTTTCGCCAGTTGGGCATGGAAGGAGACCCAACTGTGTGTCTGGTGGGGTCAGGGATGGTTGTGCAAGATAGCACCCCAACTGTGTCTCTAGAAAGAAATTGTCGAACATAAGTTCTGCGAAAGCCAACGGTTCATTTTCTCCATGCAAGGGGGTCCCAGTGTGCTTCATGTATCTTTCTAACAACACCTAGATCTGGTTGTTTCTGCCCTAGTATAGAATCCATAAGTGTGACCAGTCAGTGGAAAAGTATCCTTGCAGCTTGCTTGACCAGTATTTGTTGAGAAATAAGTCGTATGCTTCTCAGATGTCCACAATCACAATATTGATGCATTGATGAACTCGTCTGTCAAACGATAACCAGATGATCAAATCCCAAAGTTCACCAATTAATGACACACATGTTCAATCAAGTTGGATGATCTGCACAATTGTCTTGCTCCATTGGGCATTGATCTTCTTAGCAATGGAGAGTGGCATGACTTTAACGGATGTGCGAGAATAAACCAAACAGTTGTGGACATTGAAATTTAATATTTCAAATGATAATAGGAAAGGTGAGAAGAGTGACCTCGCCTCCTCCATATGGAGCATTTTTAGCACAGATGTGAGTGTGTCACGAGAGTTACTTGTTCCCTTGCTGGAAGAGGTAGAATCACCTGTATAGCTCTACCCAAGTATGCGTAGAAGAAGGTCCCACTAACTCGTGATCTTTGTTAACTCATATAGAGATATGTTTGTATGAGTCTTCTTCATGTCTTCTATGATGTTGTAATCCAGAGCGGGGTGATTCATCGAGATGTCCAAGGGTAGACTTGTTTCATGGCTTTCGGTGGACTACTTTTGTCTTTGCTACCCATGGAAACACTCTTTGTTGTAGCTGTCTTCCTAGATTTTCTCTGAGTTTTCTGTGTTGAGTTGATTAACGGATATACTGTCCTTAGTATATCTTTTCTTATTTTGTCTCTCTGTATCTCAATCATAGTGGGGAACCCTTGAATTCTCAAGTTGTACTGATTGTTTTGCTTCAGGGTTGGACCGTCACTCAGAGGCTCCTTCTCGGTGGTGGTCTTCTAGGTTGTGCGCGAACACTGATACATGTTTAATGTATTCCCAATACTTGGGGCTTCATCAGATGTAACATCTTCTTCATCTTCAACATTGGGCTTAGCCTATTCATTAACCACGTTGTATTCGGAAAGTTGTGTGGCCATAATGATCATCATATGGTTCTAATCCGAGCACGTTCTTTTGGAATGGTGTTCCTTGTGAAATGAGTAGTATGATTCTGTTGTGAGATTTTCAAGGTTCAACACCTGGTTGGAGCTCTATGCAGATTTGGCTGGTTGGCTGCTGCCTAAAGCCACATTCTTCTTTGGCTGGTACTTGGGAGGCCTGTTGCTCACGGTTATCTCACTCGTCCATCGTTTGAGTTCAGTAACTTCAGTAGTTAGGGACTTGAGGAGATGAGTAAAGCTCTCGATGTCACTTGCTTCCTTTTCCTTAGCCTTACTCATAGAGGCCTGAGACCTCTTGCCTATGTCCTTGGAGACCTTAGTGGATTTGTCATTTATAATGACTCCAATAGTGCATAGGTCTTTTTCCATGACTATAGCCTCTTCAAAAAAATTTGTTACAGTTGGTCTTACAGCTTGCTTGACGAACTGAGCAACGTTGGTCAACAATGCAAACATGTAGTAGTCGATGGTGATGGAGCCATGAGGTTTGGTGTCTACTGAGAAATTGTTCAAAATATGGTTAAACCTCTGATTGAAGTCTTTAAATTTCTCTTTTTTCTCCATCTTGAGACTACCCAACTCCTTCAGCAACATGGCAGGGGTCTTGTCTTCAACAAACTTCTCAAGGAACATTCTCTTGAACACCCCCCAGTTCTGGATGGTATTTGGTGGAAGGCTGTGGTACCATACAATTTCTCTGCCATCCAAGGTACATTGATAAAATCTACATTCCATGTCATTATAGCATACCTCGAGTGTCTGGAGATGTAGGTAGAACATGTCTAAGTGATATTTATCCTTCACTATTATGTCAGGGTCATATTTCGTTAAAAGCTTCTCGGCATGTCTCGACATCTTGTCTAGGACACCTAAAAGTGCCAATGGGCCCTAAGTCATCCATTCCATATTTTCTCTGCCATGTTGTCATCTTCTTCATCCTCCTCCTCTTCTTCGAAATCTGATGGTTCTTCCTCTAAATCTATTGGTTTGTCTTCACTTCCACCTCCTCCGTTGCCTTCCCCTTTACCCCCTACAGTGGAACTTGTGCCCAAGAATAAGAGGTTTTCTTCTTCTTCCTTTCAAAATATTGGAGGTTCCTCTTATTTTTCCATTTATCTTGCCAACTATTGAAGAGTGGCGAAGATTGCTTCTTCCACAAATGAGACTACCACTCCTGTGGGAGTAGTCTTTTTCTTCCTCTGCAAATATGGAAGAGTGTACACTCTTGGAATCATTCCAACAGATTTAGAGAATTGACGGGTGATGGGACGGACAACGCGAATATCTTGATACATAATTTCACATTCGGGTCTAGGAGGTGAGAAATCACCTACTTCAGAGTTACATGTACGGGAGAGGGAGTGAGTGTTACTTCCTTGACCAGATGATGGATGAGTTGGGTCAGTGGGACAATCAGGCATAAACTGTTTGCGACCCTCCTTCTAACACTAGAAATGTTGATGGTGCTAGACCCACCAACATTCATGGGATATACCCGGTATGATGTCCCAATTAGAACTCACACCAATATCGAATACGATGCCTCAGTTTCCATTTACTTAGATATTTTCCTTAGCTCTTTTTGTTCAACACATGAGAGTGTTATGCTAGTGCCTTCAAAAAGTGAGGTGAGTATGCCCGGTGAGTGCATAATGTAACTCATGTCTCAGTTCTCTTACTTCAAAGGGAGAGATTAAAGTGAGCCTCTAAGTGAGAGGTAATAGTACCACCTAGGAAGAGACACACATGAACTAGGAAGGTTTGTCTAGCATCTAGCAGAATAGTCCACAGTGGATGCGAAAGTCATTAAAACCGAAGTGAAGGACGAAACACGTAAACCACCCAATGGAGTAGTCCACATGGATGTGACGTTTTTTGGAAGTCGAACACAAAGGTGGTCTGTCAAGTATCCCATGGACTAGTCCACAAGGATGTGACAACGGTGATAACCAATACACCAAGGTGTTCTGTTTAATATCCCATGGAGTTAGTCCATAGGGATGAGACAGTGGTGATAACCAGTGTAGAATATTACCAACAATGTCAGTACTAAAACAACCGAAATAGTTCAACTATCTTAGTACAGGGGAAATAAACATGCATTAAAAATTCCAAAAGAATAGTCTTACAAAAATCTACAAAACATTCATGAAAACATGTTGGAATTAACAAGCTTTTGTATTAAGAAAAATTCCCAAGGCACATTTGTACACCATACATTACTAGTCCCACTAGTCGGATGTTGGAGCCACTCCTCACTCCTCAACAAACTGACTGTCTAATCTCAAGGCTATGTGGCAGGATCCAAGGTGAAAATTCCTTGCTCATACAATGGGAGGGGTATATATAGCGAAGGGTGATTCTTTACCCTTGTGACTCTTGGACTACCCTCATGACTATTGAACTTCCTATGAATTTTCAACTGACATGACTCTTCAACTTCTTGAGTCCATCCTTTGGATTTCCACTTTACATTACATTCAGCTACAACAAATATGGCCCATGGTGGTGATGTGGACTTGAAAACTCATGACATAACTTGACATGACACTGTTGACATGTACTGGTTAGCTATGGTGTCCATGTTAAGCTATTGCGCTGCTAAGTGATGGATGTACTCTCAAGTGTGCTTTGTCTTCTCCTTCGCATGGCTTGGTGTTGCAGGGTCTTCGATTGTCTTGGTCTTGTAATATGGTTCCATGCATGTGTTACTTTAACTTACTACTTGATGTGCTTTGTTTGTCCGTCCATCTGCAAGTAAGTCTTCTAGCATGTGTGCTCCTTCTTCATCTCGTTCATCATCTCACCACGATCTATCAATGTACATGTTCTTGCAATTCACTCATAATAGGACGACATCAAATCCAAAACCTCCTAGTCTATCATGATGCATTTTTTTATGTGTTCTAGGCCCGGATAGATGAAAGGTTGGGAGAGGGCCCAATAACTTTCCCTCCCTGTCACTAAGACTATGTAGAGCATAGCTCAGGTTTTGACAAGTAACTCTAAGGAAAAACTACGCAGAGGCCACTGGGAGGTAGAATTTCACAGTCAGGGACACCAGTGGCAGCTACAAGGTGGGACCCTGTGGGACACCTTTCCACAGTTTCCAGGAGGAAGACAAGGCAAGACAATAGAGGGACTAGAGGACAAGTCTGCGTAGTTTTTGAGAGCAATGAGTCCCTGCTGAGGGAGGTCATTGGGAGGACACTTCTGCACAATTTCTAGGAGTAGTGTAGGGTCATGGATCTACGCAATGTGGGATTCCAGCAAGCAGGAGGGAGGCTTGAGGATTGATCTTTCAAAGTGTGCAGTTTAGATAAGTAGTGAGTTAATTTTCTGCATAATTCTAGGAAGGAAGGAAACTACTCACTTTTGGGATTGTGTAGTGAAACTAGCCCAGAGGATAGCCTCAGGCACTACGTAGTTCCAGGAGACAGAGCAATGCCACTAAGGGCTGAGACTATGCAATGCAGCTCAGTCAGGGTCCGATGAAGTGGAGTTGTTCCGTCGAGAGATTTTCAGGAAAATGGCCAAGTATGAAAGGTAAGTGGACTCCTGAAGATTCAACATCATGATCACACACTTAACATCCTTCAACAACATGAAAACGCTAACCACTGGGACAACATATAAAAGCATGACTCTCTATGGGACTCTCTAGACGTGAAAGTGACAAGTGGGACACTTGAGATATAGTTTTGGACAACCATGATGACACTTGTGTGACAGTGATTACAACTTTATGTTTGAGTGTGACGAGTGTTCACATAGCTAAGAAAACCTAAAAAAACAAATAAAAACCTTCAAAATCACTAGAACAAGATCGCAAGCATGAAAAAGCAATCAACATGCCAAAGATGACAATTGTTTGTGTAAGAAAAAGGGTGAAAAAGACTCTGACAGAGCTCAAGGAATGAGCTCGAGTGTTTGCAACCATCAAAGGAAAAACCAAGGAAGGCTCTGAAATTTGATTGCAAGCCCAGATTTTGGAGGGTTTTGCAGCCGCTACAACACATTGATTTCTCAATGGTTAGTATTATCCCACTTTATTCAAAGATGATCATACTTATGTCCACAAGTTCCCAACTTGTCAGAGATGTGTCAATCGGGATCAAAGGTCATCCATCCCGCTACTACCAATAGTAGTTGAGGAATCATTCCAACAGTGGGAACTAGATGTTATCAGAGAAATCTTCCCACACTCATCAAAGAAACACTGATACATTTTGACAACAACAAATTATTTTACTAGGTGGTTAGCAACAGTTCCCTTAAGACAAGTAAATGACTAGGAATTCATCCACTTATTGTGATATAATATTATAACCAAGTTTGGCATTCCAATGTCACTTGTCTTTGATAATGTGACTTATTTTTCTTCGTTGAAACTTTATGAATTCACATTAGAAAATGGGATTTTATTAAAACAGGCATCTAATTAATACGCATCATTATCATCTGAATAATCAAGAAAACCATCTTCTCTGAGAAAAGGAACTGACACATTATTTTTACCTAAGTCTTCCCTTAATACCTCACCATGCTTCCTATTTTATGGTAAAGTAGCTATTTTTCCCCCGAACCTATATCTACCAACCTTGCAACTCTCCCAAGAGTCCCAAGGTAAACCTTTCCTTCTTATTCAGAGCAGGTTAGACACATTACTGAAATTGGAGGAAGAAAGGGTCAAAGCCAAAGAGAGATTTGTTATCCATCAAAATTGTGTTAAACGTTAGTTCGATAAGAAATCTATAGGGGAAAAACGTTTTGGTGTGGGTGACCTAATAATGAAGTGGGGAACCCAACGAAGAAAAAGGAAAACACACGAAGTTACAACCTCTGTGATTGGCCCATTCACCATCGAAGAGAATCTCGGCCATAACACCTTCAAGCTAATATATTTATATGGTAGGATTTACCCCCTTCCCGTAAATGGTCGAGATTTGAAACATTAATATTTTCAATAACATCTACAAGTTACACTTCCTATACAGTTATTCTTCTTTTCATATGCATCGGTCATATGGGTGTCAACTTAGTCATGTCCTGATGTGTTTTTTTCTTGGTCATTGTATAAAAATAAGACCTTGTATAAAAGTGCATGGCTCAAAAGGATTTTGTGGTGGAACAACACAGAAAATATGACAACCACAACGCTTGGCTATTTGTTGGTTCTCATCATTTTTTTGGGAAAACACCATAGGTTTAGCTAAGTCTACATGGAAAACATGATACATCCAAAAGGAAAACCTTGAGGAAACCTATTAGATTCACACTTATGATAGTATCCAAACTACTCAACTTGGTATAAATCTGCTTGTGTGTTAATGCTTGTCCAATATAGTACAGAAAAAATAAGGGGAAAATCTAGAGGGAGCAAACCTATATCAAAGGTCTTAAAATACTTCTCTGAAGGGGAAACCTCCTCTACTCTTAATAAGTTCAGATCCCTATTCCACCTATTGAAAATAATAAGTGTCGATGCATGAACACACATCGAAGACTCAAAGGTCAACCCTTCAGCCTTCAGCAATTCACCTCGCACCCTCCTTGGCCTTTGAGTGCATGATTGCACTCTAAAGCCCTCAAGCTTCACCCTTCATCCTTCAACAATGCACCATGCACGCTCCTTTTCCTTCCTAAGTGAATAAGAACACCCCGAAGTCTTGAAGCCTCTCCCTTCAACCTTTAGCTTTGTACCATGTGCCCTGCTTGTCTCCTTAAGCGCAAGACACATTTGGGAAGCTCGAAGCCTTATCCTTCATCCTTCAGACATGCACCCTATTCCCTTCCTTGATTTTCTCTTTGTCTTGAGCACATGAGCACATGTTGAAGCCTTGAAGGCTCTTCCCTTCAACCCTTCAACCTTTTGAAGTGCACCCTTGTGCCCAAAAGTTCCCCTTGCTCTTTCCAAGTGCACGGTGAAGGCATGAACATAAAAATTTACATGGAACATGTTATAATAGGATATTTTAAGGCTGATGGTTTCTTCTCATGAGGGATTTCAGCTACAGGTACCTCGAGAACAACATGCAAACATACATGAAGAAGATCTAGAAAAGAAGGCATCCAAGGAAGCCACGAAGAATAGAGAACAAATTGAAGTCTTGATGATCAAAGCACCCTGATGAGTCCATAATATTGAAGACCCTTAGGAGGGTGAATACATCAACAATTAAAAGTTTCATGAAGAACAAAGACACGAGTTGAAGCAATGTCACCCATTCAAGAAAGTCCATGTCATCATTCACTATTAGTCCTAGTCATCAATAATAATGACTTGACATGTCCCATCACATGATGATGTGGAAATTATGATGTAATCATTGTAAAGATAAATAAGTGGATGTCCAAGAGTCATTTAGGGACAAAAGAGTCATGGAAGTCCAAAGGACATGTAATACTAAGAGATATGTAATTCCAAAGGTCATTTGGAAGTCCAAAAGTTGTAGAAGTCCAAATTCACTAGGAGTTGGAAAGTCAAGAGCCATGAGGAGGTGAAATGTCATGCCTCAAGTTATAAAAGGATCCTCATTACTCATGCAAAGGACTTTTAACCTTGGCTTCTCTCAAAAGTCATTAAAGAGATAGAGTTATTACTTTTTGGGAGCAAGTAGTGGCTCTAATGCTCCACTATTGTAGCTAGTGATGTTCATTGTACTTATGTATCTTGGAACTTTTGCTTAATACTTGAATCCTTTTAGCTAACACATTTTCATAGATGGATTGTGGATATTTTAATACTATTATTTGAATGTTTATGACTCATATTCGATTTCACATGTACTGAAGTAATTGAACTATTTCAGTGACTTTGGTTCTTAACTTATCGGAAATGTGTTGTAAAGTATGTAATGATCGTTACATCTATGTGAACTATTTCACTTGATGTTAGACGAGCCTTTATCTTTTGTGTGTGTGCCTCCATTAGGGTAGTATTATTACTTCTCTCTTAGAGGCTCACTTTATTGCCCCTCTGTAGTGAAAAAACCTTGATACATCTACAACTGAACATTCATAAGGCACACTCTCTTGCTCATTCAAAATCACAAGTGTTCTTCTCTCTCATACTAAAAACTAAATCCAAGGAATACCTTTAAGTAAATGGTGTCTAGGCCATATTCTGAATGGGACTGCTACACCAAATTATGTGAGGTCTAATTGGGACCTCATATCGGGGAGATCCCCTATATGTTGGCGGTATCCAACACTGTCAACAACTTCCTATGAGAGACTCACTTTCTCACACTTGCAAAATTCCTTGTGGGATTTCTTTCATTGAAACCCTACCTTTATACTCCAATAGTTGTGTCATGGAGCACTCAATCTTTCCTTAAGACTTACTTTATATCACTCCCCTTGGAAATTCTAAATTAACCCTAGATCTATTACCACTTGTTAGGATTAAAATTGAAAGAAATAAATAATATGCGAGATAAAATATATAATTAACCATAACATAGCAACACACACATGAATCATGCATATGATTTACCTTGGAAAACCCCAACTAGGGAAAAATAAGTCATGAAGCTTCAACTACCTCTTGGCCAAATCTAACCAAGTTACCGACCAAGTGAGCCCAACACTCACTCACTTATGGCACCTTACAATGGAGGATCCCAAAGCTATTTATCAGCTTCATTACATGTAATTTGTGGGCTTAATACCATGGGTCACCAATAAAATGTGCCCAAAGACCATGTACTATAGATCTAACAAATTTGATTCCATGATTGAGTGAAGTTTACCTAACAATTGAATGTTGCATTTTCCTAATCTAAATGATATAAAATTTAGTTGTATGTTGCATTATTCATGGGAAAATATAATAAGTTCAATAAGTAATAAAGATAAGGATCTAAGATTAATATTTATCTTAGATAGTATAAACGTGGATAGTTCTTGTGAACCTCCATATCATGCTCTTCTTTCTCTTCTAGAAATAAAATGTGCTAGAAAGATAATTATCTAATTGAATATAACTATGACTTCAAAATGAGAAATCTAACCCTAATAATCCATATTTTTGCATCAAAAACCTCAACATCAACCCATAAACTAAAAAATGATGGTACTAGTAGAATATTTTCTTTCAAGGTTTAAAATACAAATTTTTGTATACATGGCCTTCAAAACCTATAATGTTTTTAAAAAAATCTTAAATTCAACCACTGAATGGAAAAGTGTGCTAGTAACAACATTTTTTTTTGCAAAGCTAAAATTACAACTTTTCTGAAACCATGGTCTTAACAACTAGTATTGTTGTAACCAAAACTTTAATTTCAATCATTGAATAAAAAATTGATGCTACTTGTAGCACTCTATTTTAAGTAGTTAGATTACAACATTTTGGAAATTGTCCTAAAAATCAATGTTGTTTCGAACAAAACCATAAGTATATTTATTTCAAGGATATTTCACACAATATGTGCATGAGACAATCATTAATTGACTTTAATAATTTCCTAATATACTATATCCTATTATGATTCCCTAAAAAAGAACACAACATCAATTGAATCTAGTGGTTACTGTAAATTGTTTCACACTTGCAGGAATTAAAAACATACTTCACTCAATTCTGGAATTAAAACCTCACTGTTGGAAAATTCACTTTCATAAAAAGAAAACCACTTTGCACTCTGTTATGGAAATGTAAACCAACTTTGTAGGAAGGAAACAACATTCAATCACTATTTGCGTAAAATAAATAACACCAAGTCACTCAACACAACATGATCGTGACTTGCATAAATGAAACCTTTCAACACCTTAATCAATCATAAATCATTTACTGTAACAGCCCTCGTTAAAAATCCATGTAAAAATATAAAAGACCATGATCATGGGACACGTATTCCAAGTTGAGTGGTGGGAAAAACATCCTAATGCGTGTTCATTCGGCTTATTATGCCTAGGGAAATTGGCAAAGGAAATGGCAAAGCCTTTGGAAAGGCATGAGGCATTATTTGGCATTTATTTATGAAAATAATGGAAATTAGGAGAAAAGGAAGGAAAAAGGTCACATTATGCATGTGATGAGGAAAATGAAGAAAACAGAGGCCTCATTAATAAAAATTCTTCTGAGGATTATTTGGTGGGCTTGGTTAGTGTAACCTTCTGTCATTTCAGTTTTAGAGTTCTCTCATTATTCTCTCTTTCTCTCTCGTACTCTTGGATACTTAGAGTTTCTTGGAGCACTCTTGGAGGTTGTGGCATACTTGGATTCTTGGAGAAAGAAAGCAAAGGAAGGGCAAGAACACGCAAGAGGATCAGGACATCAGGATCAACAACTACATCAGATTTTTCTTGCAGGTACTGAGTTGCATGTATGTTTTCCTCACTAATTTTGGCATGCGTGGCATATGTATGTGGGTTTTTTATTGTGATATGTCATGGGCATTGTTATAGACATTTTTGGGCACTACAACCCCAAGCATAAAATGTCCATAAACCAAGGGCTCCTAAGTCCCTAAAAGTGTTGTTCCAACCCCTAAATGAACAAGGTCAACTGATTACAGCTTCTCCCAGAAGTTCTCCAGGAAAAACTACTCAAAACTAGTCAAAACTGGATCATTTCACCTGCTCCATAGGTAAAGTGCGTTGCATCTCACCTAAATACACACAGTAGGTGCGTTGCATTTCAAAAAGCCCTTCTATGGGGTGCGATGGGCGAGAAGAGACAAACGGCAGTGTCAATCCGCGAGGTGGAGAAGCATGGAATCTTCCATAAACTTCTCCTGTGACACTTGCCTCTCTGAATTCGACCAGGGATGAGTAAGAGATCATCAATCTCTAAGTGGAAGCAAGAACTATCAGAGGGAAGACACTAATCAAATCACAAGCTGACTCATCTCCCTTACAGACATCTATATATGGATCCCTCATCCCAGAGATTTGGGGGCTGGAATTTTGCATCTTGTAAGGAATTGCTGTTGGTTTCTTGAGGCAACATCATAGTGTTGGGTGATCTAAGCTTTTTCATGAGGTGAAGAAGGGCTTACTTGCTGAGAGGATGATGCTGGGTCAGAACAACTGGTTGTAACTCTCTTGGCTCTTTCTTGATTATCAATAAAGCTATTCAAGTTTTCCTCTATACTCTTGTGTGATTTATGTTTTATGCATTTGTATGGTCAATTTACATCTGATCCTAGATTGTTTATGATAATAGATCCATGTTCTCGTATAGTGTTATGCTGCTTTGATTCTGCAGGTACTCTGTGAAGCTGGGTATACAAGAAAGAAAGTAGCAAAGGACTATCAGAAGAGAGAAGAATCGGGCAAGGAACCAAGCACAAGACAGAGGATGGTCTCCTTCATTCCTCTCTCAT
This sequence comes from Pinus tabuliformis, assembly GCA_031772625.1. Taxonomy (NCBI): domain Eukaryota; kingdom Viridiplantae; phylum Streptophyta; class Pinopsida; order Pinales; family Pinaceae; genus Pinus; species Pinus tabuliformis. The sequence goes on along the minus strand of CM062811.1, from coordinate 405,789,771 downwards.
CTATCTTTCATAAAGGAAAACGAAAGTAGTTTTACTTTGTTTGTTTCTAAGGTAGCTACCAACCTTAGTGGGATTAACAGTTCTGCATAGACACTTTTCCCTGTAACAAAATGGCGACTCCGCTGGGGATAGAATAGATTGATTGTTTATCTACATTTGTTTACTTTATAAACTTACAGACGGAGCCTAAAGTCAAGCCAGCTAGCCTTCGAATTGCATTTGCTATGCAAGTGCAAAGTAGATCAACGCTGCTTCAGTCATTCTCCAGGTTTTTCTTATGAATTAAACAACTGATTTACAAGCTCTCTAATTGCCCTCGTGTGGCTCCAGTAACCTCCTTGGATCTACCCCTGTGATTGATTTACTGATTACCACTTGCTAGGCCAAAATCCCTGAACTGAACTACAAACTGTGACCTGGAACCCAATCAAAGTCTCGTCCCTGGTCTAGCTCACTGTCTGTTATGTGAATCTCAAATTCAGCGCACTTCCCGAGTGTAGTAGGTGCGCTGCATTTCAAATTCACTGTGTTACAGGTGCGCTGATCAAACAAGGCCTTGTTCCTGAATTTTGGTTTCTATGTTCACTCTTTTCAGATCTATTCAAGAGTTTTGTTGCCTATAGTCAGTGCACCTCTGTTTGAAACCCCTTTCCTTGCTGTTATTCCGCCTCCATTGTGCAAAGAACTGTAAATGTTTTTGTGTATTTGTTGATTCATTTTCAGTTCTCCTTTACAAAAAGTAACGTAATTGTACTGTCGTTTCTTGATTTGAAAGTGTCGCAAGTGTCGTTTTCAGTCATAGAAGAGAATCTGATTGTTCTTGATAGTCGATTACCCTGTTACTATTGTATTTGATCTGAATTAATAGTTTTTCTAGTGTCGAAAGCAAGTTTTCATTTCCAAATCGCAAAGTGTTGTCATTGTCTTCATTTTGATTTTGAAAAGAAACTTGTTAGTAATTGTCGCTTTGAAAGATAATTCAGATTTACGCATTAGCTTTCTTTTTATCATTCATATATTAAGAAGGCTGAAAACAAATACATGCATGTGCATTTTCATTTAGACTGTTTGATTGGTTTGATTTAGGACAATGCATATAGTGTGTGCTCTATGCTCTTTGCTGAAAGAATATTTTCTTTCTTTCCTTAGTAGCTAGGATTTTCATTGCACAAAGAAGATAAAACGACTGTTTATCATCTTAGATTGCATTTTAGGAATTGTACATCTACATCATGCGGCGAACCTGAAAGGAAAATTTCTTAAGCAAGATCAACTATAAAATAAATTTAATGAATCTAACAACGCTTTGGAACCTAACGCACAACATCTAGAAGTCTAGGCTAGAGATGTATTCCAGCGTCGTAAAGCCTGGTAACTGTTGTTCTCACTATTGGTTGGGTGATTCCTCCACTTTGAGATGATAAGTTCCAGTACGGACTTGTGTTCCCACGTACCGTCGAGTATATTTTGGGAGACCACAATAGGCTTAATCCTTTATCCATAGGAAGTCGTGTCTGTTGCCCTATCGATCGCAATGCACTGAACACAACATTCGGGAAGATTGACTGCCGTACCGTAAAAAGTATTCTACAGTTTTGCGATTGGTTTGGTAATCCCTCTTCCTAGATTTCCAGAGCAGTCCCTTTCGTTCCTTTTCAGACTCCTTAACGGAAAAGGTCCATTTCAGCACTTGTCACTTCAGGCTCATTAAAAATCGAAGGCGACTAGAGTCATCTTTTGTTTTTTCTTGACTCTTTAAAATTGAAAAAACAAGTTGTGTCAAAGCATCTAAAATTCATCTAATTTGGAAACATACTTTCCCTTTATTTTTAGTTGATCGAGTAATCTGCAATCGTGGAAGAAAGTCAATTGAAACCCCGTCATTCGCGGAGGCTTACGAGTCAACCGTCTTTGTCTCCGGAATCGAAACTATTACAGACAAAGCGAACTCGTTTAACCGGTTCCAAATCTCCTGGTAAAGTTAGAACAAGTGTTCCAACACCATCAGAGACTCCGGTTACTCCATCCATTTCTGGTATCCCTGCCTTTACAGAAGAAGTTCAGCAGCCACCGAGGGACAGTAGCTCTGATCCTAGTTTGAAGGTAAACACTTGTGTTACTGAACCAGTTTCATCTACAACTGGTTCAGAGAGTGTTATTCCCCAAACATCTGTCGCTGTAGATTCCATACCTTCTTCGGCACCAGAAATATTTTACGGACCTGACGGTCTACCTCTTCCACTTGGTCTGATTGCTATAGAAGAGATTGTGGAGGATCCTACATCTAGTACTCCATCACAATTTGGAGTCGAGATCACTCTGTATCCTTCTTCATCAGAAGTTAGTCTACCGCCATCTGAAGCTCCTGTAGAATCGCTAGGTAATCTTTTGGATAGACTAGAAATGTCTGAACAACTGTCGACATCTAGGACTGTGTCGTCCGACATAGCGACAACAGAACTTCCTGCTGTCACCCCAACAATGTTCACCGGTATACCATCTGTCCTGACTAGCTCTCAATCGCTAGAAGGGGCCCACTCAGGGGCTATTTCGACAGTATGGTCCGTTCCTGTTTGTTCATCCGGATTAGTATCTGGAAACTCTTATGTTGAGTCTCAACAGATTGATCCTTCAGGATGTCAATTTGGGCAGTCTGGTCCTCAAGGGCAAAAAATTCCGTTAAGTGCCGTATTACTGCCATATGGGGTGCAGTATACCCTTTCGTTGTCTCCTCAGGGAGGATAACCATACGGGAGTTCACAACAAAATTCAGGTTATGCTAGAATTACATCTAGCGGTTGGGTGTCGATACTACCTCAACAGCCAAGAGTTGTGTATTCAATGCAACAATGTTTACCTATGCCAAATATACCAACTATGCCAGCTATTGTGACGGTGTCGCAAGTACAAGCACTGCCTGTTGTATGCCAACCTCAGGTTTCTCAGGTTATAATGCAACAGCCTCTTGACCCTGTGACTCAACCACAATCGCCGACTGGTGGAATGACATAGGCCCAAACAGGTACAATTACCCCTCATCTTGGTCAAACAGTTAGTATCGGGCAACAGCACATGGCTTCATAACCCTGGCTAGTGCAGTACCAACAACCGCAATTCCAACAAGTATACCAAGGATCTGAGCAACAAATCTTTGCAAATAGTGGGCAGCCGTATATTCAAAATGGTCAAAATCAACCATTCTACAATGGTTATGCCCACCAACCTTACCAAAGTTACCAACATCAAATGCATTATGCTGGTATGCAAAGACCGACTGCTCAGGCGATTCCATCCTATCTTGGGTATGCTTCACCTACCCTGAATCAACAGTTACCCTTCGTGGCGACTTTAGAGTTACCGGATCTAAATCGGTTAACAAACGATCCAATCGCTTACGCCCCTTGGTGGCCAGTGATTTCGCATAAACTTCCGTCAGATATTCCTAAATTTAATGGAAATCCAGGTGAGGATCCGTCGAATCATGTGAGGACCTTTCATCTGTGGTGCTCATCAAACACCCTAAATGATGATTCGATTAGGCTTCGCTTTTTTCAGAGGACGTTAACTGGTCCGGCAGCAAAATGGTATATCGAATTGCCCAGATCTTTGTTTGACAACTTCAGTACCCTAGACACAACATTTTTAACCCATTTTCAGTTATCGATAAGGCACGAAATGGGAACAGAACTTCTTACCAATTTCAAACAAACAACGGCCACTCACATATCTGATCATATTCATGAGTGGCGACGTCGTCGTAGAATGGTAAAAACGTATGTTCTTGATCAACTTTTAGCTAATGGTTTATTAAGTCTTTGTTACCTTCCATTACAAAAGATGTGGAAAAAGGGGGAGTCGTCACTGAAGAGCAAGTTATTGCTCATGCGCAATATTTAGACTTGATTTACACTCAGTCTGGCACGCTCTACGATAAAATACCTAACGCTCCTCGACCGGAATTTTCCATTCCTCCCCCTCCTAAATCAAACAAAGACTCTCATGCTGGCGATGGCGTGATAGGTACGACAAGCACGAAATCGACAAAGGCTTCATCTAAGAAAGCCCGTAAGATTTCTGATCAAAATGCAAATGAAGAACTTCTCGCCTCAATGGTAAATGCCGTGTCGACTGACAAGGGCATACAACTGAAGCAACCAGGAGGCAAGAAGAAAAAGAAAGGGAAGAAGAAGAAACAGGAGGAGTCGTCTCCTGAAAAATCTTTTGCAAACCCTTCTGGAAATAGGAAACCAAATCATCCATGCTTTATATGCGATCAGGATCATTGGACATCAGATTGTCCATATAAATTGAGCTTAGAAAATTCTTCAAGAATACAAAAACCTCGGCAGTATTAACTGATTCGTTTCCGAATCCAGGAACAAATATGGTTGCTAGTGACAATGCTTCCCGATCCCAAGTGCTAATGTTGTTGATTTCCAAACAACAAAATGATGCTTTGATATCGACAAGGAACAAAGATTACAGGAATCCACAGCTGTCAAACAACAAGGATAAAGATCAACCTAGTAGTTCGACAACAACTTCGACAGAAGTTGCACCGCCCATCATTCCTGAGCTGACAATAAAACCGCCAAAGGGAGTAGTACACAAATCGACATTTAATCCTCGTGCAAAAGTAGCACAGAATTATAATATAGTAGAGGACTTGGCCCAATTGCCGTCCACTATGTCGACACTTGAGGTACCGCAAAATTGCCTCTCCCAAAAACAGGATCTATTATCAGTAATAGGTGGGATTGACCCAACAGATTCCAATCTTGTATCCTTTAATCACAAAGGATATGACCCTCAGTTACCAGCTCAACTAGCTTTCCTTATTCAAGTGAAAGCCCTCAACAAAACTATTCATCGAACAATTATTGATGAGGGGGCATCTACATGTATTATGTTGATGAGTTGCTGGAAAAATTTAGGCTCACCACCCTTGTCGCGATCATCAACAATGTTAAAAGCATTTGACAGACGAACATACACCCCATATGGGATTTTAAGTAACTTGCAAGTTGAACTGGGGGGAAAAACAGTAGAAATTGATGTTGAAGTAATCGACAGAAACCTCGATTACAACATCCTACTGGGAAGGCCCTGGATATATGCCATGGCCACAGTTGTGTCGACCTACTTCAGGAAGATTGCATTTCCCTTTTAAGGAGGAATTACAATCGTCGACCAACAAAATTTTCTCCCCAACAGTTCACAAGTTACAGGAAACATTCCAATGATCCATGGAAGCGATCATTCACTTCAAAATATCGGAGTAGGTCTCCTAAAAGACCCTGCCTTAATGGGTACCTTTTCCCTACCGCCTCTGAGTAATCTGGTGGAGGTAGCCACAGTGGAAACCTGCAATATGAAATCTTCTATATCTAATGGATTCGGAAGATTCCTAAACATTTTGTCCGCATGGATCATCGCCATTTTAGAAATATTGTAGCAATCAATTTTCTTGGCCTGGGGGGCAAACCCAAATCAACGCTCATCGAGTGTTTGGATAGATAGATCTAAGGAATATGGCACCTCTTCAGATCCTTGGTCGCATGTACTTTCTATAGATGAAGGAATCATTCAATCAATGATGATAGGAGAGGCACCATGGGAAGATTACCACCATCGCTCCCATCTTCCGGATTACCACGAAGATTATTCCAGCAACCTTAATCATCCATCAGTTTTTTATTTTCTATAAAATAATGTAAATACAGTGGATTTCGAGGATGGTTCTTATCTCATGTCGACCTTGTTAAAAAATGAAACAAGGAGTCATGAGGATAGTTCTTTTACTGTGTCAACCTCATTAAAAAATGAAACAAATCCCCTTTCCAAATCTCAAAGGTAAACCTTCATTCCAACCACCGAGTTGAATGCAATGAAGCTTGGGGGGCATGCACCTCGATTTGCGTTATTATGCTGGGGGCATGCAAACTTATCACGAGAAGTGTTACCGTAGGGTTCAAGCTCATTAAAAAATAAACCTGCCACGAGCAATGTTTCCACAAATTTCAAGCTCATTAAAAAATAAACCTAGCCACGAGCAATGTTACCACAGGATTCAAGCTTGTTAAAAAATAAACCTGCATCGAGAAATTTTAACGCGGACTTCATGCTCGTTAAAAAATAAACATAAGCAATGAGCAAGTGTTTCCCCCAGCGTTTAAGCTCATTAAAAAATGAACCAATTTCCGGTAAATAACCATCGTGAATGTAGTACTTTAGCCTTTGAAGCCTTGGTCGTGTTCTCATCATCACCTCCACTCTATATTGGCCAAGCATTCACCTCCACTTGATTGTTTACCCCTTTTTGAGGAACAACTGCGAAGAGTGATCTTGTTAGCCATCCTTGTGACACTGCCGTGATTGGGAAATTCCAAACCTTACCTGGAGTCAGCTGCTACCCGAATTCATCACTCATTCCTCAAAGACGAGTCTCCTTTAAGATCTTTTCAACTGACTCGTAAAATATGAAAAGTTTACTGAGCCATTGGCCTCTCCAGCTCGTTAAAGTGACCGAAAGTGCTATCCCTCCTTTAGATTTTAATCTTTTTGGACCTGAGGGATTATTACACAAAAAGATCGAGCGCTTGTTTTGTTCGGCTCATTAAAAGTACCGAAAATTCATCCCTTCTGTATTATTTTATACTTTTTCGGACCTAAGGGATTAGATGAAGAAAAAGGATTTTTGGAGTTTACTTTACGTCCCTTTTCAGACTCTCTAAAATTGAAAAGGACCGAGTTATCTTTGTCGTTAAACTCGTTAAAACCTAATAGCGACAAACTTGTCCATAACAGACAAGAATGAGTTTCACTATCGCTAGGCTCGTTAAAACATAGAGATGGGTTTGCCCGAAGGGAAAATTATAGAACAAGCATATGTTATCCTCCTCAAGCTTGACAAAAATAAAGAGGTACTAGTCAGCAATGACTGGGGAAAATTGGGAAGAAAAATTGAAAAACTTTGTTGGTAGCAAGTCGCTCTTGAACATGACACTTTCACTCCGCATCCAAGTCGGGTTGGGTTGTTTCATTCACCGGTCACATCACCATGGACACATCATACCGTCCACATTTTTGGTTAATGCTACCAATCCATAACGTCAGTGTCGTCGATATGTTCAAGAGAAGTCACTCAGAGAATTCACATGTGTCTCACCCGCTGCAATACATTTACGCTCCATTCTTTCATGACCGCCACCCTGAACCTTATATCACCAGATCATTTTCACCTCCATTAAAATCATTTACTCCGTTCCGTGTCATTGATGTGGGATTCATTAAGGCCCTCCTATGACGGATTGCTTCTTGTCGACATCAGCTCATTATCCAAGAAGTCGATCTAGGAACACCCCTTTCAGTACTTTGAGGCTTGCATGCCTCAATGGCAAGTTTCTCACTTCCGGCGACAGGTTTACATCAATGACCTTCGACCAAAAGATTTTGCGTGGTGTTCGACGCCAAGTCCTTTATTCACACCACGTGAATTGTACTGCAGTACCTTGAGGATCATTATCATTATCGGTGATTCCTCTCGCGCCTGTTAACAGCTTACATCATTGGCTAGTAACCAGGCAATGTCTTTCCATGTTCGACTCCAGAACATCTCTCACATGGATCGACTTGTACTTTGAGTGAAGATCGAATGAGATTGAAGACCCCGGATCTAGTTTCATCCATCTGGGCTGCGATATATATTCTGGAAAATAAAGACATCAAATGTACATTGTTGATGCACATATAATCATCCAATCTAAGGGATGATGGCTCTACCAGAATCATCAATCTACACTCAGACGATTGTCTGTCCTATGTACATGAAAATGAATTTATAAAGCTGAGCATGGGAATGCCCGCCTCAGCTAGATCATGAAAATATTATGAAGATAACGTATTGTATTGTATCTTATTACAGGTCTCCTTCCAGCTTGAAAGAACTTCGGATCCTCATGATAAAGCATTTCACCCAACATCAAAAAGATTAACGACCTCATGCTTTAGGGGGCAACTGTTATAGACATTTTTGGGCACTGCAACCCCAAGCATAAAATGTCCATAAACCAAGGGCTCCTAAGTCCCTAAAAGTGTTGTTCCAACCCCTAAATGAACAAGGTCAACTGATTACAGCTTCTCCCAAAAGTTCTCCATGAAAAACTACTCAAAACTTGGTCAAAACTGGATCATTTCACCTGCTCCATAGGCAAAGTGCATTGCATCTCACCTAAATACATACAGTAGGTGCATTGCATTTCAAAAAGCCCTTCTATGGGGTGAGATGGGTGAGAAGAGACAAATGGCAGTGTCAATCCGCGAGGTGGAGAAGCATGGAATCTTCCAGAAACTTCTCCTGTGACACTTGCCTCTCTGAATTCGACCAGGGATGAGTAAGAGATCATCAATCTCCAAGTGGAAGCAAGAACTATCAGAGGGAAGAAACTAATCAAATCACAAGTTGACTCATCTCCCTTACAGACATCTATATATGGATCCCTCATCCCAGAGATTCGAGGGCTGGAATTTTGCATCTTGTAAGGAATTGCTGTTGGTTTCTTGAGGCAACATCATAGTGTTGGGTGATCTAAGCTTTTTCATGAGGTGAAGAAGGGCTTACTTGCTGAGAGGATGATGCTGGGTCAGAACAACTGGTTGTAACTCTCTTGGCTCTTTCTTGATTATCAATAAAGCTATTCAAGTTTTCCTCCATACTCTTGTGTGATTTATGTTTTATGCATTTGTATGGTCAATTTACATCTGATCCTAGATTTTTTATGATAATAGATCCATGTTCTCGTATAGTGTTATGCTGCTTTGATTTTGCAGGTACTCTATGAAGCTGGGTATACAAGAAAGCAAGTAGCAAAGGACTATAAGAAGAGAGAATTAGGCAAGGAACCAAGCACAAGACAGAGGTTGGTCTCCTTTATTCCTCTCTCATCTATCTTTCATAAAGGAAAACGAAAGTAGTTTTAATTTGTTTGTTTCTAAGGTAGCTACCAGCCTTAGTGGGATTAGCAGTTCTTCATAGACACTTTTCCCTGTAACAGGCATGGAGGATGGTCGAGATTGATAGTGTATTGCCTAGCCTTGCCATTTCCTGGATAGCTATGGTGATTGTGTATTTGTTTTCCCTGTTTTGTTTTTGTTGGTTCTCATGTTTCCTTAGCTTGGTCAAGTTATTAGTCCTGGAAGCCCTAGTTGGACAATCACTCTGGAAGTCCCATAACAACTTGGGTTGAGTTACTATTGCTGGAAGCCTTGATTGGAAAAATGCTCTAGAAGACCTTGGTGGGTTGAGTTACGAGTCTTGGAAGCCTTTGTTGGACAAACGCTCTGGAAGCCCGGTAAAAGCTGTGGGTTGATTTACTAGTCCTGGAAGCCTTGGTTGGACAAAGGCTCTAGAAGCCCTTGAAGGCTTAGATAGAGACCAATCTAAATATGGTTTTTTGATCTCTGAATGTGAGGTGAAATCACTGTTTGATGGGTTGAGGTGGATGGCCTTTAGAAGCCCTAGATGGTTTTGGATTGATGTGTTCTATGAGATCCCACATTCATGCTTGGAATATGGCATGGGGGTGAATGGATGAAGATAGATTTGGCTCAGCCATTCTATGGTTGGGTGGAATGTGGAAGTCCCATCTCGGGTTTGGATTTTGCATCATCAACATGAGGTTATTTCTCCTTGTATTTATATGAGTATTATATTGGTTATATTTGGCTTATATATTTGTGAATTCAACGGTATTTTTTTTGCTATCGTGATGGTTATATATATGTTTTATGACAGTGGATATGTATGGATCCCATCATGATTTTACTTGTATATGAATGAACAATGTATCTATGGCCTAATCGATGAAACTGTGCTAAAGTGACAAGGAAACAATGCTTCATATTGAATCTCAAATAAGTATGAGACCCCTATGCTTAGATCTATTACTTACACATGTAGATTACATATTCGTGATATGTTTGATGAAATTCCTGTCATGGCTAGTAGGATTCCAATCAAGGTCTTATTCAAGTATTTGCATTAGTATTGTTATTTCCATGTTATCTTACTAATATAAAGTGTCATTCAATTATGGGCAGTGACGTGGGCTCTCATCCTTCAAATGTGGCTTAAATCCCGGGGAAGTTGGCACAAAAATGAGCAAAATAGTCCCTAGACACTAGCTTGCAGGTCTGTGAGAGCATACAAAGGTTCCTTGATGTTGGCATGTCCATAGCATGAGAGTGTCCAGAGGTCAAGCAGTCCAAAATCTTAGTGGGATCCAGGGGCTAGTTGGTTGAAAGGTTGGATTGGTTCCTGAGGGTCCTAATGTTGATTTTGAATGTCTGTATGGTGTGTTTCTATTGATTCCACTTCCTTAATGTGACTTAGGAGGTCAAATCATATCATAGTGGCATCTCATCACTTGTTTACCCTGACTGGCCAGTTACTTGGGTAGATGTGGGAGGAGGGTGTTACATTTACTAATTCTGCCTAGCCAATGTTAAGAATGGAATTTTAGTAGTGTAAATGCATCAATACCATCGAGCCAAAAAAAATGAAGGTAAACATTACTAAATTGTATCAACTATCTATAACAACACTACATAATAGTAACATGTAACAATAATTGGTAACATGAATCAAGTAGCATCAAGAAATAATCATGATTTTGTATCAACAACTCAATCAACACTCTATAACAGTAATAATCCAAAAAAAATTGAACCAATAGGAAATAACAACAGTAATAATAAAACTCGATGAAGGCCTATAATGGCTACAATTAAGAGAAATGGATCTATATTCAAGAGGTCCTGCAAAATACCACTACTAACAATAGTATACTAATCACATAAAGAATCAATAACATCAATTGGTTTCAATCCACAAAATCTAACTCACAACCCACAAGCTAATATAACAAGCAACTATGCTACTTTGTATTGTCACAAAGATCCTCCTCCTAAAGTGAGGGACCTTCCTCCTTAGTAGGGAGTTGGAGGAAAAATCACAACCTACAAAATATGCACTAATTCATAAAAATGAGCCACAAACTTGTTTATCCTTGTACTAATTCTGAAAAGTACATATGCATAGTTTGAGAGAAAATAAAGCCAACCCCATTATTGAGGTAAAGAGATCCCTTTTTAAAGGTTTCCCTAACATCCAATCCTGGCAACAAATCAAAACATGAATATACTTGTGAATATTTTGATTCTCAAGTTGTCCAAATAGAGTTAATTCATAGTTCTTTAATGACCAATTACAACAAAGTAATTACAAATAAAGCTATTTCCATAATGGTCGCTTGATCATAAAATGACTAAAACGACAGGAAATCATAACCTGATGGCAATATTGGCCACATAATTTAGCAGAGTTGGATCCCCAATGAAACAACAAATTGCATTTGCCATGTTAGGTAACAATTTACATAACAACTACCTGAAACAACATTAAGTATTGGTAGTAACGAAAAGGAAGAATAATGGCATCTAGATATGTTGGAGTAATAGCAAAGAAAAGTCTTGGAGCAACAACATCCTAAAGATGATGGAGTAATAAAATCATGTCATCCTAGAGTAACAACATCCTAAAGGCAGTGGATTAATAACATCCCAAGCTAGCTATTTCATCCTGTAAAAATTTTCCTCCACATACTATCAACAATAACACCTGTTTGGTGTGGTTTTTCACCCATGCCCTTATATGACCAAACTCCATGTTTTCTTACCTTTTTAATCCATTTTACTGTCATGTTACTTTGCTATATTTTACCGAATAAATACGAGGCTTTATTTCTTTTTGTGGCTAACTAGACGAGCATTGAAGGAGCATGTTGGGAAGTTTATCTTTTTCAGGTGTTGGCTCATGGAAGTAGACAGGCAGTAGGAGTTAACTACAGGAAAGGGTAGAATAGTTCGTTGTTACACCCTGAGTGCTGTTACATATCGCTGCTACATACTAGGTGTTGTTACATATCGCAGCTACATACTAGGTTCTGTTACAAATAACTGTTGTTACAGGTGGCTGCTGTTATAGATTACTGCTACACATTGGTGTTGTTACAGGTTGCTGTTACACATCGGGTGCTATTACACCTCGCGTGGATCCACCGTTACACCAACAGTGTTGTCATCAGTTATGTCGCGTCATCCTGAACCATCATTTGCTCAATACTGTTGCACTGAAGCTGGAAATGTGGGTACTATTCCACATAACAACTGTTGGCAGTAGGATTGTTTATTTTTTAGGCAACAAGACTCAAGTAGTTGTAACTAATGTATATTTATTTAGCAATAGGTTGCAACTTCTTTATTTTTGGATCAGCGTGAGAACTAGAGATATGACTGATCTGTTTTCTAATTTTTGGGATGTAATAGTTATAAAAGACTCGACTTTTTATGTATCATAGGCGGCATATAGAGGAGTACCGTTACTCTGTTTCTGTAATTTTTGAACTTATTTTAATATCAATTGGCATGGTGATGCTATTATTGCTTTCCAACTGATTCGTTAATCACTTTTTGTGTTCTTCCTGTGCCCTGCTGAGGAGGAAGGGCCCTCCTCTTTGGCAGGGATTGCAATGATTAGGTAGTGTACATTTCAGTTTAGTTTATTGATTTATGGTTTCTCATTGTTGCTGTACAAGTCATGGATTTATTTCACTGATGTTTCTATTTATCTTATGTTGTTACACAAAGTTAAACAACAGAGGAATAGTAACCAGCTGGAATAGATGTTAGTTTTGGTGTGGCACGCCTTTACTTCAATAGCTACGAGTTGTGATTTAATTTTGTGGAGTGTTTTTTATATATGCATGCATGATTGATTCAACAATTTAGATTAGTGACATCTTTTACAATTTTTCTGCACTTTCTTATGCTTGGCTGGAGTGTATCGGCACAGATAGTGCGAACTCCATTGAAACAACAAGACCTACCCTGGGTTGACAATTAATGTTGCAGTCTGAGTCAATTAAGGTTGATAAAACAACACTACATTTTGGTGTCGTTGTCAGGGATGGCAAGTTGATGATACAGTCAACCAAGTTGTTTGTTTAATATAGAGTGCTCCTAGTCCACAGTTGCCGGGTAGTAAGATGAGAGGTAAGAACCTACACATCACTCTAACATGCCTGGGTGGGCTCACCATTGTGATCACTAGGAAACTTAGGACATTTTGATGCTTTGATTAGTATGTCTTCAGCTCTTCAGTTGTTGGGTGGTAAGATGAGAGGTAAGAACCTGCACATTGCTCTAACATACCTGAGCGGGCTCACCACTGTCGAAGGCTGAGATACTTAGAGTTTGATTTGATACACATAGGTTCCATGTGTGCACTTTTTAGGACTTACAGAGATACTGAAATCACCCCCACTCTAATAAGTCACAGGAACGACGGGTTGTAAAAAGGAAACGAAGGGTGAAGATTTTGGAAGGAAGACATTTATCTAGGAATTAATCTCCAAGATGGAAAAAGAACAGTCCAACTATCAAAGTAATTCAAAGAAGACAGGGCCATGGAAGGCTACTACTCCCATATCGTAAGTAGAAGCCTCCAATCCCTCCATCTCGGGACCATATCATTCTAAGGCCAGCACTCATACCTTCAAGATCAAGGATTTGATTCATGAGCAGGAAGGGAGAGCTAGTACCCAGAATTTGAGGACCGAGGGTCAAGGGGAAACCGAGGGGGAACATTGGACACTCAACATGGAGAAGCACTTAGAGACTTATCAATATCCGGATACAGGTAGTGTGGTGAAACAACCAACCCCAGGAGTATTTGAGGCATTAATTGCATCTGCAGGGCCATCACAAACACAGCTGGAAAAACATCTGCTACAGGAAGGGTTAGAAGAATTAATCATGGGGGAAAAAATGATAACAATGCTAAAACAGACACCACTACCACCACCTTTGAGTTCCAATTGGGAATCTCAGGGGTGAATCTCCTATGAAGAATATTCCTCTATCATCCTTACAATTTGCAGAGGTCTAAACACAACGATTTAGACCTGGAAATCTTGAAGACTATATTCATCAGAGGAATGAGGGATGACTGCCTTGACACCCTGAACCTATTAGGCAAGGGGGATATATCACAAGAGCCATTCATGGAAATTATAAAGCTCTGCCTAGGATGCACTCGAGGATCATCTAGAGGAAGAAGTACAATTCGGGATGCCTCTGTTACATACAAAAATATGCAGATGGAGGAGTAACCAGAGTGGAGATCAGAAATTTGTTCGAAAATTTCAAAACCGATATCTTCAGTACTCTCTCAACCCAAATAACAACAACACAGATCAAAATGACACAACCAGAAGCTGATACACCCCTATCTGTGTTCTTCCTGACTTATCGGACGAAACATCCTTACAGGGAATGTGAACTAAACAACATTAGCCTTTGCAACATCTACGAGCTGGAACATTCGACAGAGAAGTGTCTGGAGCTTCCTAGACTAAAGGTAGCACTTAGAGAATCAAGCAAAGAGGTGCAGTCCTCTTACATCATTGCACCATGGAGGCCATGGCAACAACGACCTCTAGGTATGTCTCAAGACTTTTCCTCTTTCAATTCATGGAACAATGCATATAATAATCAACCATATCCATGGAAATATTCTGCCCCTCCTTCAGCTCAGTTCCTTTCACCCTGGAACCAATGGTCTCCATCTCCTCCTACCCAATATCCTCAATCCCAACCATACCCATGGAACTAGAAGTGGAGAGGAAATGCCCAAAATTTAGCTCTGCCTACACCACCCATGCAACAATCTTTGCAGTTACCTCCTTTCCAAGCTTCTACTCCTCCACCACCTCTATGACCTCAACTACCTGTGCAACCTAATCCAAACCCAAACAATAAAGAATCTCGGGGCATAGAGGCTCCTACGACCTTCCAGACCTACCTTATTACCCCCGTGGAATTTAATGAAATACAATTACGACAGGGCACGGTAATTAACTCCAGTCACTCCTCTATCATTATGAAGGAAGACTGTGAACCACTCAGAGGAGAAGCCGGAGACTCTAAGGTAGCTACTGCGTCTACAACAGTTGATATAGAGGAAGTTGATACATCTGTAACAGCCAACCCGAGAAGAACTGTTACATCTGTAATAGCTAATTCAAGGAAGGCTAATACACCTGTAACAACAGATTCAACTGTTGTTATGCAGGACCCCCCTGTATCCTCAGAGACTGGTTGAACCTAGGATGACTTCCCAACCTGAATCTGAGTTCCTTAGGGAGTTGCAAAATCTATATGTATGAATCCCTTTGCTGCAAGCCCTTAAAGAAGTACCCATCTATGCCAAGACAGTGAGAGATTTGTGCATCAAGAAACCTGGAAGAAAGCCTAAAGACCCTACCACCATACATGTGATGGGAGAGTTATCCGAATTAATGTCTGCTCAGCCTCTCCTTACTAAGCACAATGATCCAGGCAAGCCTATAGTCACCGTCTACATTAATGATCAACCCATAGCCAATACATTGATTGATCTTGGGGCTGCCATTAATGTAATGACAAAAGATCTCTTCATCGCTCTCGGGCTATAGGGACTTAGACACACCCCCACTGTGCTGGAATTGGCAGACAAGTCCCGTGTTAATCCTGAGGGGATGTTAGAATATATAGTGATTACAATAGCTTCCTAGAGATACCCGACGGATTTCCTTATTCTACAGCCCAAATCCAATTTGGGGCAGCATCCCTTGATCCTAGGGAGACCTTGGCTGGCCACTTCGGACACATTGATAAGCTGCAGGGCAGGATCCATGGTGATCTCGGACAGTCAGGCAACTTAGAACCTTAATATTTATTCCCCAAAACCAAATGTGGATGTGTACAACCATTGGTGGGATGAGTTTGAGCCTGAGTCAGATCTTTCCCTACCACTCCTCACTCTAGGGAAAGCCTAGTATTTTAAAGACGAAACAAAAGATGATGTTATTAATGGTTTTATTAGTAATTCCCTGTCTGTTGCTTCTATTAAAAATGAAAATGAGGAGGAAGAGGTGGAAGATATATATTTTGAACAAATGAGGACAGCTCTGAATACTGCTAGCAGTGCAATTAAGATTGAGGCTGGAAAGTTTTTTAAACAATTTGACTGCTAAACAGAATCAAAACTGTTACAGCTGTTGTAGAAGTATAAAAAGGCATTTGCATGGGATTATACGGATATGAAAGGGATCCACCCTAACCTATGCACTCACCGTATTTATTTTAAGGATGGATGCAAACTAGTCAGACAACCACAGCGCCACATGAACCCTACTCTAAAGGAAGTAGTGAAAGAGGAACTACAAAAACTCTTGAGTGCTAATTTTATTTATCCAATATCTAACAATTAGTGGGTATCAGCGCTTGTCATCGTTCCTAAGAAGAATGGAAAGTGGAGGGTCTGTGTTGATTATAGAGAACTCAACAAGGCCACTTAGAAGGACCATTTCCATTACCATTTATAGATCAGGTCCTTGATACTCTCTCTAGAAAGAAATTCTTTTCATTTTTGGATGGATTCAATGGCTACAATCGGATACAGATCACCGTAGAAGACAAGGATAAAACAACCTTTAATTGTCCTTGGGGGACCTATGCATACAGAGTGCTACCTTTTGGGCTCTGTAATGCACCAGCAACCTTTCAAAGGGAAATTCTAGGAATTTTCTCTAACTTATTGAATGACTATCTAGAAATCTTCATGGATGATTTCACACCTTATGGAGATGCTTTTGAAGTAGCATTAGTCAATCTGGAAAAAGTGTTAGAACGATGTGTACAGACCAATGTTGCCTTGAGCACGGAGAAATGTCACATGATGATTACTGAAGGGATCATGCTTGAACATTACATCTCTGCTGGCGGAATTAAGGTAGACACTACAAAAATAGAGGTAATCCTAAGAATTCCAACCCCCAAAATGCAGAAAGAGGTACGTAGTTTCTTGGGGCATGTAGGGTATTACAGAAGATTTATAGAAAAATTTCAAGAATTGTGTCACCATTATTTTCCTTGCTCATGAAGGATGTTGATTTCTTGTGGATAGGGAAGTGTGAGCAGGCCTTCTTAAAGCTGAAAGGTTGTGTATCAGTAATCCCAGTCTTGTGAGGACCTAATTGGGAACTCTTGTTTCACATAGCTACGAATGCATCGAATATTGTTGTGGGTGTTGTTTTGGGCCAGCTGGAGGATAAGAAACCTTACGCTATTTACTACATAAGTAAAAATCTAACTCCAGCTGAGCTCAACTACACAGTGACCAAGAAGGATTTCTTAGCAGTCGTGCACGCCATCAATAAATTCTGACATTACATCACCAGATATCAAGTATTTGTACACACTGACCATTCTGCCATTCGTTTCTTAATGAATAAGCCAATTAAAAATGGTAGGATTACACGATGGTTATTATTGTTACAAGAATTTGATATCACTATTATAGATAAGCCTAGAAAAGACAATGTAGTAGCTGACTTTCTTTCTAGGCTAACTATTGATGACAGTTGCACTCCCACTGAAGATTCTTTCCCTAATGAATATATTTTTTCTATTTCTACTTACTCACCTTGGTATGCAGATATAGCCAATTATCTTGTTGCAGGGAAGTTTCCCCAGTATTTGTCCTTCAAGGAGAAAAAGAAAATCATACAACAAAGTGCTACATATACCTGGATAGATGGGAACCTCTACCACACTGGACCTAATTTCCAAATCAGACGATGTGTTAGAGAGGACGAGGTATTTGATATCCTCAAAGCCTGCCATGAGGAACCTTGTGGAGGACACTTCGTAGATAAATGAACAGGATACAAAGTCCTTTCAACAAGGCACTACTGCCCAACAATATTTCAGGATGCAAAAAAGTTTATGAAGGGATGTGATATTTTCCAAAGGATGGTACAACCACTGCAATTAGATGAGATGTCGTTACAGCCCTAGATCGTCATAGAACCTTTTGAGAAGTGGGCTCTAGATTTTGTAGGACCAATCAATCCTTCATCCAGACAGAGATCCTACATCTTGGTCTGTACTGACTATGTCACAAAATGGGTCGAGGCGAAGGCACTAACCAGAGCCACGGAGCAGGTTGTCTCAGACTTTCAGTTTGAAGACATCTTCATCCAGTTTGGCATGCCCAGGGAGATAGTCACAGATGGAGGGCCATAGTTCACATCTCATAAGATCTGAGAATTGGTCGAGAAATATAAAATCCATCACAAAATCGCAACACCTTACCATCCACAGACGAATGGCCAAGTGGAAAGCACTAATAAAGTTAGTGAGGGGATCCTTACTAAGACTGTGGCCAGTCATTGAAGAAATTGGGCTGACAAACTTCCGGAAGTGTTATGGGCATACAGGACTACATGGAGAAAAACCACTAGATTCTCACCATATGAACTTGTGTGTGGCAAGAACCCTTTATTCCCCACTGAATTTGAAATTAAGACACTAAGGACAACATTGCAAGTCAATTTGGATTTGACTACAACACAAAGATAGAGATTGAACCAACTCAATGAATTGGAGGAGAAATGGTTGGCTGCTATCTAGCAAACAGAGATTATCTAGCAACAGAGAGCTAAGTGGCATGATAGATTTATAAAGAAGAAACAATTCCATAAATGAGATTGGGCTCTCTTATACGACTCAAGGTTTAAGGACTTCAAGGGTAAAGTCCGCACTAGATGGCTAGGTCCTTATGAGGTAGATGCAGTCTTTGACAATTGGACAGTAAATTTGGTAACCATTGACAGTGCAAGGACATCATTACTTGCAAATAGGCAATGTCTCCGGTTGTATCACAAACCTACCTTGAAGGGTTCATTTGTCAATATTGTCACAAATTCAGATCTACAGGTTATGGGAACAGGGGAGAGCCCTCCTGTGCTGCAAAAAATTTAACTTTTCCAATAAGTGTAACAACTGAAAATAACCTAATGGCGGCTGTTACAACCTTTTGTAGGCACAGACAGACACTTTTGGTAGCAATTGAAAACCACTTGATGGCAGCTGTTACACCCTCTGCAACAACATTTTTTCCTTTAAAGTGTATCATACGATAAGTGTTGTTACACAATCTTTTGTTCTTTATCTTTTTGTAAAAATTAAATTAATATATACCAGTTGTCTTGGTTGTTACCCTTGTAACAGCGAATGACTTTTTAGGAATAAAAGGAGATATTTTATTGTAATAAAAAGCAAGAACATCACCGTGAGACTCATCAGTAAATCTAAGTTCTTGCGTCTCGCTGCCCAAGTATGATTCGACATTGTGCCACCCATCACCATGCCCCACGTCACTTAGGTACGTCATCAAAAAGGTAATATTGCATTTGATTTATTTTTTAATTATGGTAAGTTAACATGACTAATTGACAACCGAGGACGGCTGTCATAATTAAGCTGGGGGGGGGGGGGGGAATGAATCATGTTGCGACATGACCGTCACATGATTTGTAATTATTGGAAAAATCCAGCAATTAAGGCATGCGACCCGGGAGTTATTGTTACTTAATACCAAATCATACCAAAAAGGGTAAGGGCACTATTGATGAGACCTCCCCATGACTCACCATTAAAGCAAAATTCATTAAGTTGTATGAACCATGCATGCCAAATCTTAATCCAAATCTGCACCTGCACCACCCTACCACCCTATCATTTACCCCTACTAGAAGTGTTGAATCCCTATTCAGAGTGCTCAGAGAGGAGGAAGGTAGAAGCGCAGGCTGAAACAGATGGAGTGCACGAACCAAGAACTACAGAAGCCTTTGAAAGTTGTCTTGAGGTAGGCCAAGTCTTCAAAGAAGCGGGCTGGTTCGAATTCTTTCAAAAATTGGAAGGATCAGACAATGGTGTGGCCATGGAATTTGCAAAGAACCTGGAAAGAAACCAGACAGAAGTTAGAGGACTGAAATTGGAGGTCACGGAAGAAGTTATTGCTAGAGTAACAAGATTGCCAATAGAAGGGAAGAGATGGTTTACTAGGAAGGTTAATGACCCCTCGCTAAAAGGGGATTTTCTTCAGGAAAGTGAGTCGTTGGTTAAGAAGGGTAGGGGAATTGATAGGCTGTCACTCCCCCAACCATGGGCGGATGTTTCTCTCTTCCTCATTAAGTACATTACTTGTGAGGGAAGAGCAACAATTGTGTTTAATTACCATTTCCCATTGATGAACCATCTTTGCCATCAACAGCGAATTAACCTACCGTATTTCTTGTTGGGAATATTAGACACATGGCCACAACTGTGAAAATGGTTGCACATCTAGAAACGTGTGTTACAAACCATGACCTTATTAAACTCATTGTGTTGGATGCCTTGAGCCAACAAGGCAAGAATTGGGAAGAGTTCATGCGGAAAAGGCCCAGGACTACTCGCAAAAGGCAAACAGAGACAGTTGGGGAAACTCCAGAGGTAACAAAGGAGCAACCGCAACCCTCAACAGTGAGGATCAGCAAGAAGTCAGTTGGTAAACCAATTTGCTACAGAAGGCTGAAGCAGAGGATAAGGGTCAGCGGACACCCAGAATCCCCATCTACGTCGAGAAAGAACAAGGAATTAGTCGAACAGAAGGACAAGGAGAAAGCTCAACCATAAAAACCTCCTTCACCTAGTAAGAGCGAAACCCAGTCCTTGATGTCGAAAATTGAAATTTTAGAAAAAGAGATTAAGGAATTAAGGGAACAACTAGTAGTAGGAAAGGCAAAGCCAAGAGCCCCAGGGTTGGATACTTTGGCAAAGGCTGTGAGCAGGGCTAGAAGGGGAGAAATCCTAGGAACTCTGTGTGTAGCCTATGCTGAGAAGTTGGTGGAAGCTGGATTCAAAATTTGTGCAGTAGATACTACCTCGAGGGAGACTCAAACTGAAAACTGGGAAGCTGTTACACATGAACCTATCGAGGACATTGCTGATACACAAGAACCCTTTGCTAACATTGTTGTTTCACCAGGCATAGTAGTGGAGGAGGAAATCATCCAAGTGGAGGAAGAGAAAGATAATATCCATGAGCCGATGGTCACTGCTGCTATTACACAAGAACCAGCAACAGAGACTGAAGTTGGTCCGAAGGTAAACAATGAGCAAAAACCTGTGGATATTACTGCTGCCACACAAGAACCAACAGTAAGAGTGGAGGCTGACCAAGAAAATAAAGAAACTGTGTTCAAACCCATTTACAAAGATGTTATTACACAAGAACCAACAGCCAAGGTGGGACAGTTTTGACCTTGGGAGGATGCTACACTGTTAGTTGATGATGCATGTGGGAGAACGCCGGGTCCTGTTGAAGGATGGCATTCTGAGAAATTGTTGTTATTGGCAGAGCTGCAAAAGTGGAAGCAGTTGGCACTCTCTCTACAAGAGGGAGTGATTCCACTCAATGTGCATAAGAATATGATGGATTCCCTGCAAGAGAAATGGTTGAAGGAAGAATGGGAAAGAAAAGAGGAGGCACGAAGGCATAAAGAAATGATGAAGAAAAAGGATGAACAGTTGTATCAGCTACATCGGGAGGTCTCTGACCTAACGTTTGATAAGACCAAACTCTGCGACCTTGCTCTAAACTTGCTAGCATGCAGGCGGCTGTCCCCATCATACCCTGTGTTCTTGTGGGAACGTTACTATTTATTTCAGTTGAGGGTAGTTTATGAGAACAAGTCCTATTTGGGTTCTTTTACCTGCACCTTTTTGGAAATTTTTCAGTCCTGTGATTTTGATGATCAGAATTTGTTGTGCAAGCTGTTCTTGCACAACATGATGTGCGAATATGTGAGCACAAAGATGGTGGTGACTATCCTTTCTTTCATGGGAGATTTGCAGTTGCGGGCATTCCTCTCATTTATGAGGAATCAGATTGAGTGGAAACTGGCTAAGAAGACAATAGAGGCCAATGATAAAATGACAGCACTATGGGTCCGGGTTGAATCAGGAATGGTTTATGAACTTCGGTGAGATTTCAAGCAGTTCCTGAGCACTCTGAAAAGGAGAGATCAGTCAGCCATCTACAGAAGAAAGATCATGAGGGTCTGCCTCAACTTGTTTGCAACCATGAGGATCCAAGTGCTAGTTGGATGTCTCAAGCACACTGAGGATTGCAGTGCAGAATTGCAATAAGGGGACCCATTTGAGTATAAGAACTGCGTGGCTGCTATTTCACGGGTGCCAGAATATGCCCACATTGTGATGACACTAGGGGCATTCTGGATTGGCCTCAAGTTCATATTCCCTTTGATCTGGTTGCCATTGGAGGAGTATCAACCCGATTATCAGTTATGTGATTATGAAGAGGAATCTTGGCCACGTGAGTTAACGGGCGATCAAGGATTCAGAGCTCTAGGCGATCATACTACTATTGCATACAATTTTATATATTTCCATTGAGGGCATAGTAGAAGGGTCTGAGATTCTGCATGGGGACATATAGTGGCTTCAGTCGGGGGGAGATGTTGGGTGTGGTTTTTTACCCATTTTCCGCACCTTCTTCCCCTTGTTTTAACCTTTCTATCCTTCAGACCTATGTGCTTATATGACCAAACTCACTGTTTTCTTACCTTTTTAACCCATTTTATTGTCATGTTACTTTGTTGTATTTTACCGAATAAATACAAGGCTTTATTTCTTTTTGTGGCTAACTAGATGAGCATTGAAGGAGCATGTTGGGAAGTTTATCTTTTTCAGGTGTTGGCTTGTGGAAGTAGACAGGCAGCAGGAGTTAACTGTAGGAAAGTGTAGAACAGTTCGTTGTTACACCCTGAGTGTTGTTACATATCGCTGCTACATACTAGGTGTTGTTACAAATCACTACTATTACAGGTGGTTGCTACTACAGATTGCTGCTACACATTGGTGTTGTTATAGGTTGCTGTTACACATCGGGTGTTGTTACACCTCACATGGATCCACTGTTACACCAATAGTGTTGTCATTAGTTATGCCACGTCATCCTGAACCATCATTTGCTCAATGCTATTGCACCGAAGCTAGAAACGTGGGTACTACTCCACATAACAGTTGTCGGCGGTAGGATTGTTTATTTTTGAGGCACCAAGACTCAAGAAGTTGTAACTAATGTATATTTATTTAGCAGTAGGTTGCAACTTCTTTATTTTTGGATCAGCATGAGAATCAGAGATTCTCGTGATTGATCTATTTTCTAATTTTCGGGATGTAATAGTTATAAAAGACTCGGCTTTTTATATATCAGAGGCGACATATAGAGGATTACCGTTACTCTATTTTTGTAATTTCTAAACTTATTTTAATATCAATTAGCATGGTGATGTTGTTATTTCTTTCCAACTGATTCGTTAATCACTTTTTGTGTTCTTCTTGCGCCCTGCTGAGGAGGAAGGGCCCTCCTCTTTGGCAGGGATCACAGTAATTAGGAAGTGTACATTTCAGTTTAGTTTATTGATTTGTGGTTTCTCATTGTTGCTATACAAATCGTGGATTGGATTCATTGTTGTTTCTATTTATCTTATGATGCTACACAGAGTTAAACAATAGAGGAATAGTAACCAGCTGGCATAGATGTTATTTTTGGTGTGGCACGCATTTACTTCGATAGTTGTGAGTTGTGATTTAATTCTGTGGAGTTTTTTTATATATATGCATGCATGACTGATTTAGAAATTTAGATCAGTGACATATTTTACAGTTTTTCTACACTTTCTTATGCTTGGCTGGAGTGTATCAGCACAGATAGTGCGAACTCCATTGAAACAACATGACCTACCCTAGGTTGACAATTAATGTTGCAGTATGAGTCAATTAAGGTTGATAAAAAAACACTACAACACCCAAAACAACTATTATCCTTTCAAATGCAAGAAAACTTAGTGGATTGGAGTGACATAAAGATTTGATATACCTTAATCAAAATATAGGATATTATGTATAAAGATGTATCTATTTAAGGATGAAATAGGAAAAAATATGAGGAAAAATGTGATAAGAATAATACAATTCCTAAACCCAACATCTCCCTCCAACTAAAGGAACTGCATGTCCCCAAATAGACCAATGATCAATATGACTCTTCGTTAGAGTGGGAGTGTTGTAGATGAAGTTTGGTGAAATCAAAGGAATTTGTAGTATCATTCATAATTTCTTTGTAACCATTAGAAACAATTAATTATAGCCACCATATTTCTACATCTCATGTGTTGAACATGTAGTCATGTTGATATTTTTCCATACAGAGCCATATCAAAGGAAATTGTAGTTAAGGCCAAGCTAATGAGGCCCACATCTCCTGATATAATTAATATACCTTGGAACTCTTGAAAAGGATTGGAAAATAATAGGATAATAATACAAATCACTTTTCTGCAATTCATTGTTAGAGGGTTCTCCCATATGAGTTTGTTAGTTCCTAGATTGTTTTGGTAACTAAGAGCAACTGAAGAACACATTCACTGAACATCTAAAACCCTCCCACTTTAGGCTAAAAACAGCTAATCTCCCTTTGCCTTAGAGGGTATTCCTAGTATCAAATTATAAAATATATTATAATAGGAAAATATATATGACTGGATTACATATCTTGGAAAAAGGAGTGTAAAATGTGAAGCTCTAGGTGGGAGAGACTTACATACAACATCTATTCAATGATATCAATTTGAAACCTTAATTATGAAATACGAAAATAATATTCCATAAGAAATTAAAATGAAACAAATAAAATAATCAAAGATGAAGGAAAGAAATTTAAATATTACCTATGCTTATATCTCATTTGTTGGTAACTCATCATAGTGCAAAGTGTGATACAATATAACATCATGTATTATCATTCTTCATTCACCCTGCAAAAGATGAGTGTTAAGAATAAGATTATCAAATAAGAGTATGTATATTAGACGATAAACTAATCTTGCATAGGCTGCAACAAGACAACCACAATCAGGTCAATGCATTATCTTGTTGACATATTTAAGATGTAACCATATAAAACAATAGAAAAATTAAGAACAAAGGAGATAAATAGAGCATATAACCAATAAAAATAGTATTCACATAGATTGTTGCATCATAGAAACAACACCAAACATCCAAAGCTCAATTAAAAATAAAACATGTAAATAATTTAATCCATCTACCTTTGATAATAATATGTATATCTGAGAGGAGAAAAAATTAAATAATGAAAAGAAATTCAAATAATCGATCATGTCAATATTTTAAATTGCAATTTCGGTCAGCATATGGTTACACGGGAATATAAAAAGAAAACTACAAAAAATATTAAATTCAATGTGCATATTCACATATCACAAAAGAGACCATGGTCTAGTCTGTGCATCACGTGCAGCCAGGCCTCTAAAAATTAAACTTGTTCTCTCAATGCCAACAAGCTTCCCCCTTTTCGAATGAATAATAAGAGTTTTAATATAAAATGTTTAATGATTGTTCGAATAATTTTTCCTTAATTACTTAGTTAAATTAAAATGAAAATTAATTTCGAAAATCATCTTGGAAGAGAATTTTGTTTCCCGCGGACAACTTGAAAACTTTAGTCCTTTCCCCTTTGACTTGAACTTGAGGACTCCACACAATCTTGGATTGAATGGTTGTAACAATCTCCTCATATAATCTTCCATAGAAATAATTTAACCCATATTATAATCATTCCATAGTTAATAACTTGTATAACACAAAATAGGAGTTAGTATTTTAAATATTCAAATAACAAATCGTAAATGCAATAAATGTCTATTCCTCACCTTATTTCCTAAATTCACTTCTATAATAGTTGAGGAAAAATCACAGGTAAAAACCATTTATATAACTTATGTTCTCACCTCCACAGTAAATCCTCGTTAATCCCTTCAAAATATAACAAAGCCCTAAATTATGTTTGATGCAAATTTATTTGACAACTTTCTTAATTTGAACCCTCATAGTAGATCCCTGTAAATATGTTTCAACCTATTATGAAAACCTTAATCTCCAAGAATACATTTTACATATGATAATTTGTGCAGGGTAAAATCTAACATTAACAAAGTTCGAATAAGCTCTTTCATGAAGACAAATGAATCTTGGGTGTGGAAAGCCCTAAAATATCTAGCGAAGATGCATGCTCGATGGAATCTAGGGATTGCAACTATTTTAAATCAATGATTCTCCTATTATATCAAGTGGAGAATGGCAGGTGAGCTAACAAGCCTTTTTAGACCTGATGTATCATGACCGTTGGTGTTATTAGTGATTAACATCCTTTGTTTCATATTAGGTGGAGAGTTGGAGGGTGTATAATGATCATTAGTGTTATTAGTGATGAAAATCCTTTGTTTCATATTGGGTGGACAGTTGGAGGGTGTATAAACCTCCTCCTCTGACCCGACAACATTCATACGTGTGATGTCTGTCAGATTGTGACCCTCAAAATGATTTAATAAGTTTTTTAATATGAATCTATGTCCAACACAATTTCACATATGCATGGATAATTTTTAATAAACATTATAAAGTTCTAATAAATTATTTTGATTGTTTCCAGAATGTTGTTATAATGAATGGTTTCAAAATTTATTTTGGTCAATGATCTACAATGCATTCAAATAATGAGAGGAAGGTCCTTGTGGTTAATATTTGTTGAGATTTGTGCCTTTACGATTAAAAATGTAAACAAATGATTTCCTAATATTGTATTATATTTCCAAAATTATGATATTTGGACGTAAAGATGAAGGATGAGATTCAGAAAGTAAATCAATGGTAAGATCATATGCGATAAGAAATATATTTTAACCTTTATTTAATCAAATTTGATACACATGTGATGGACCACTGGGGGAGATGGCAGAAATTGCAAGGAGCGAGGGCAGTTAGGGTTTCCAGGGACTCCACGGCTCTGCCCTGACACCCTTGCTAGCATACTACCAAATGAAGACCTGCAAACAGACTTGCGGTGCACTGCTGAGGAAGAAATGAATGGTATGGTAGGGGGAGGAGAGACCCCCTCCTATAGGAACATGACAATAGGAGAATTGAGCCAGCATGGAGAAACTGGCGGAAACGAGGGAAGAGGTAAAGGAATACCCATCTTGGGAGATAAATGGAAAGCAGGTTTGGGAGGAAAATGCCTACCAAGAGCTGCCAAAACACCAAGATTCGTTATCCCGAATAAAAAATTGGAGGAGTATCAAAAATACATGAAGGACTGTGCCCTCATATGCAAGTTCAGTGGGGCATGGCCAACAGAGAAAGAGTTGATTAAATGGATCCAGCAAAGATGGAAACCGAAATTCCACATTGATCTCAAGCTTGGGGCGAAGGGATTTTTCACAATGATCTTCTCAAACCTGGAAGATAAAGAAAGGGTTTTCGAAGATGGATTGTATTTTTTCAACAATTCAGGACTCTTCATTAGGAATTGGAAAGAATGATACAACCCAGATCAGGAGAAACTCCTAACTACCCAAATTTGGGTGCGTCTATTCAACCTACCAATGGACTTTTGGGATCCATAGATCTTAGAAGGAATCGGGAACTCTATTGGCACCTTTGTTAAAGTGGCAGATTCGACAAGAAAATTCAAATATACGTCCTATGCCCAGATCTGTGTTTACATGAATATTACGAAGCCACTCCCATATTACATAGATCTGGAATACCATGATGAGGTATGGCCACAACCTCTAGACTACAAACAAATACCATTCAGGTGTCACTGATGCCATGAATATGGCCACTTGTTTCAAGAATGCCCCTTAACCAAAAAGAGAACCCCTCTATGGATAGGAGGGCAAGGGAATCGATGGAAAAGGAAGGTGGAGAAGGGTTCCAATAGGTGCAACGGAGCAAAAGAACTCAGAGGTAGTTAGGGAATCAAAAAGTAAATCAAATCGAGAAAGAATAAAGACCCCAGAACCATTTTTCAGTATTAAACGAAGATGACATGGGAGAGCCCATGAGGGACATCACCCCAGAAATGGGAGGTCAAAAAGATAAAGAACTGGAAGGAAAAAAAATGAAGAAGATGGTGACAGAGGCAGATCAAGGAGCGGTGGACACTATGTAAATGGCGAAACAAACCCTAATGGAGATTGATAACTAGAAAGAAGACTTAAGTGTAGAAGAGCAAGTTATGAAGTGGCTACTATAGGAATGGAGACATTTGGATGAAAGATTCATCCCAGAAGACCATAAGCAACTCTATAAGGACACTTTTCAACAATATAAAGACAAATAGGGCTCAGTGATAATAAGCCAACCTGACCATTTGGGGGCCCAAGTCAGCCAAGGGCAAGAGGCAGGAACACAAGGAAAAGGAGGGAAAAAAAGAGGAAGGAGAACGATGAATGAATCCATACAGATGGTTGGTGAGCTGCTGGTGAATTTAGGAAGAGTAGTACCATTGTCAAAAGTTTTCCACCAACCCCTAAAATTGTTGAAATGATTATTACAACCTGGAACATTAGAGGCCTCAATAGCAGAGGCAAACAGAGGTACCTTAAAGAGAGACTGAAAAAAGATAAGCCAAGTATTATGATAGTACAGGAAACCAAAATAAGTGAAAGAAAATTGAAAGAAATTATGGAGCACTTTAAGCTTGAGCACCAGGCCATGGCTAGGGATGATATTGGTAGTGCATGGAAGCTGGCAATTCTTTGGAATCTAGAGGAAGTCTAGTTTGAAGACTGGGTCAGCCTACCAAGAATTCTCACAGGAAAATTTCAGAATATTGGATCCAATGAATGGGTTCTGTTTATAGGGGTATATGGATCCCATATCCCTGGAGAAAGAGGAGCCTTCTTACAAAAGTTGGTAAACCTGAGGAACCTATACCTAAAAGACTTGTGGGTAGTGGGGGGGAGACTTTAACATGATTACAACCCCAGGGGAAAAAAGGGGTGGAATGAGAAGACCGGATGCAGATATGGAAGCCTTCAGTGAAACCATCACAAATTTACGCCTAGTTGATATGCCCACAATCAATGGGATTCACACTTGGAACAATAGAAGAGGAGGGATTCATCAAATAGCATGCAGGCTGGATAGATTCCTACTCTCGGAACAACTGATAAGCCAAGATATTTTCATAGAAGCTTCAATCCTCCCATGCATGGGGTCAACCCATTGGCCAGTACGCATGGAGGTGGACCAAAGAGCAAGATCCAAGAACCGCCCATTCAGGTTTGAATCCTTCTGGCTCAAAGACCCAGGTATCCTCAAAAAAATTGAGGAATGGTGTACGTGAAGTGAACAGTAGGGGAGAAACAGTATGCACACCTTCCAACTAAAACTAAAAGAGCTAAAGAAGAATCTCAAGAAGTGGAACAAAGAAGAATTCAAACCCAATATCAAGGATCAAAATGAGATAAGCAAGCATATGGCGGAAGTCCAATAGAAAATTATTCAGGAAGGGAGGTCTAAAGATCTAGTTTGCGAAGAAGGACTACTGATAAATAAGATGGAGGAAAGAAGAAAGCAGGAAGAGATCCTCTGGAAATAGAAATCTTAGGTCCAGTGGTTGAGGGAAGGAGAACGAAATACAAGATTCTTCCACAAAGCCATGGTGCACCATCATCAACACAATAGAATTTACTCCTTAAAGAATGAGGAAGGACAATGCAAAGTTCAACATGAAGAGATGGAAGAACTTTTGGTCAAACACTTCAAAGACCTGCTCACAGAAACCCCTGAAAATAGAATAGGAGCCACTCAAAGAATCACGCAGCATATCCCCCAACTAATAACTCAGGATCAGAACATGGCCCTGATGCATGCAACCACCCTAGAAGAAGTGGAAGAGATAGTCAAAGGAGTGCAGAAGAATAAAGCCCCTGGACTTGACAAGTTCACTGCAGAATTCTATCAAGCCACTTGGCAATTCATGGGGCAAGATATCCTTGAGGTTGTGGAGGAATCGAGATGTATCCAAAAGGTATGCCCTAGTCTGAATTCTACTTTTATCGCATTGATTCCTAAAACTGCTAAGTCTGATGATCCTCAAGGATTTCGGCCCATTTCCTTATGTAACGTCATTTACAAGATTATTGCTACTCTCATAGTTAAACACCTGAAGCCCCTTCTCCCCAACCTCATTTCTCCTGAACAAATAGGATTTGTTGAGGGTAGACAAATCCTTGATGGTTTCATTACATCCCAAGAAGTAGTCCACTCTCTTAAGACCCATAAGATTCCTGGCATGATGATAAAGTTGGATTTATCCAAGGCGTATGACAGACTTAGCTGGGGGTACCTGACGAGTATCCTCAAAGCCTATGGCTTCGCCCAAAGATGGATCAATTGGATCCTTGCCATGATATCCTCTTCGGTCTTCTTTATCTTGCTGAATGGGACTCCTACCTCAACGTTCAACCCAACTCGAGGCCTTAGGTAGGGGGCCTATATCGCCCTTCTTCTTTATCATAGCAACAAAAGGTCTAGGTTGGTACATAAAACATGAGGTTCGTGAATCCCATCTTCAAGGCCTAAGGATATGGGCAATGACATGCCCATCACCCATCAACAATTCATCGACGACATTATGCTTTTCTATCAAGTCACCCTGAAGGAAGCCCATCATATTAGAGATATTCTAAACACCTTTACGGGAGCCTCGGGGACTATGATAAATAACGAAAAATCCTGCATTTTTTTCTTCAATACCCAAGGGAATGTCAAGAACTATCTAGCCAGAATCCTAGGGTTCAGTACTGGAAATCTACCGTCCAAATACCTAGGCATGCCCCTCTCTGATAACCCTTTAAGAAATGCTTGTTGGCAGAACATCCTCCAAAAACTCCAAGGAAAGCTCAATTGTTGGGCTTTTAGATTTCTTAACATAGCTGGCAAAACAGTGCTTCTCAAAGCAGTGCTACAGTCGATTCCCATATACCAACTCTCAGGAATGGCTGCCCCAAAAGGAGTGTGCTCCAAAATGGTGGATATCTTCAAAAAATTCCTATGGGGTGGAGCACAACAGATCAGGAAATGGGCACTGGTATCGTGGCAAGGCCTGATAAAAAAGAAATTGGATGGTGGGCTAGGTCTTAGAGACCCCTACATCCTGAACCAAACCATGGGAGCAAAACTTTGGTGGCGATGGATGGGTGGGGGAACAAATCTATGGAAACAAATCTGGACACGGAAGTACAATATGCCTATGAGAACTGAGGACATCCTGAGATATCAAGACCCCCCTAAAGGATCGACGGTGTGGAATTTGGCTGCCCGCAATAGGCACCTGATTCACCAGCATGCCTTCTGGGAGATCCGCAATGGCAAAACAGCAAGATTCTGGACGGATTCTTGGCAAAAAAGAGAAAAAATGATATAGAGATAGGAGCTTAGGGACATATACCAGTATACCAGCAACAAGAATAAGCATGAGGTGGAACATTTCTGGAAAGAAGAGCAAGGACGGGGAAGTTGGAGGAGATGGAAGACAAAGGAAGACTGGGACCAGGCAATAGAAACAGAACAATGGACAAATCTTGATAAAGAATTGAGGACAAGATAAATAACGATCCGTCAGGATCCTGACATTTTGAGATGGGGTCATACCACTAAAGGCACCTTTACTATAAATGAAGCCTATGATATTCAAGTAAGACAAGATCAGGAAGGGCAAGATATCATATGGAAAAAGATCTGGAAGGGAGGATGGTGGCCCAAGGTAACCCACTTCCTCTGGATGGTTTGTAAAGGACGCATCTTGACCTGGGACCAATTGCAGAAAAGAGGCTTTCAGGGGCCCTCCTTTTGCTGGCTATGTCATCAACACAGAGAAGATATGGAGCATATCCTCAACACATGCTAGTTTGCAGAGTAGAAGTGGAGGAAAATGCAAGGAGTTTTTGAAAGAATGGACAGAGACCAAAATAGCATTAAAGGAACAATACTCCTATGGCAGAACCATATATACTCAAGCCCTGTAGTAAATCGGGCATGGGGTCTGGCCCTAGGATTCACCCTCTGGGCGATCTGGAAGGAGCGAAACCATAGAATTTTTAAGAATAAAGCAACTACATAGGAGAAAGTATGGGATGGCATAGTCTAGAATATAAGGGAAACAATCCTTGCTGAGACATGGCACCAAGAAGACTGGCAAGTGCCTCCCCAAGAAGCCTGCATCCTCCAAAAACTCAATTTAGCTCCAGGGATGATTGCTACTAAGGCATGGAAGACAAGCAAGGCAGGTGTGACCTTCGGGTCCCATTTCACCCCCCCGGAAGAAGGCTTCATGAAACTTAACTTTGATGGGGCTTCCAAAGGAAACCCTGGAGAGGCAGGGCTAGGTGGCCTCTTTCGGGACCCCCAGGCTAACACCCGACTTATTTATGCTGAAAGTTGTGAGATAGCTAGTAACAATGAGGGAAGTTTGCTGCAATGCGACAGGGTCTCCTAATAGTTGTCAGAATGGGATATTGAAACCTAGAGGTGGAAGGAGATTCAAGCCTAGTCATAAATACGGTGGAAAAACTAAACAATGGCACTAAGTGGGATAAACTCAGTCAGAGTTGGAGGACAACAAGACTCATCCAAGAGATAGGCGAAATCATCCCCAAATTTGAATACATACAGGTCAGACATGTCAGGAGGGATGGAAACAAAGGGGCCGACTTCCTGGCTAATTGGGGGTGCAATCATCAACAGGAAAGGTTAGAAAAGCAGTGGCTAGTCTGACCCTGGGATGCAACCTTCGAACCCCTAGAGGGAATACTATCCCAGGACTCCAGATAGAGCTGAGAAAGCAGAATCCAAGCAACTCATGAACCCGATCGGGATGCGGGCCGCTAGTTGGGATAGCCTGGGTGCAATCATGCTTAGTACTTGGGCACTTAATACCACCATCCCCCACATGCTCAAGGCAGGGGGTGCGGTGACCCTTGGCATGAATGCATGCTGGGGAAGTGGGCAAGGTGGCAAGATAGGAGATAAGGCTAGGTATAGTGGCAGGCGAGGTTATTCGACATGCAACACTAGAATGAAAGACTGTGGAGAAGGGTGGTGATACAGTGCAGTGGAAGGATGCCAGAATGGAGGAACCTAGGTAGTAGACGGACGCCTGCAGAATCCGGGTATGTAATTCGGCTTTGCTTCAACATTGAATCTATGTTCTGGTTGGGGTTTTTTGGGGGGAAAGGAGGGGAAAGAGTCTGAAAATTTGGGGAATAGAATGCTGCTAGTGGAAATGGGGGAGGAAACTGCTTGCCATGGCCTGGTTTTGTGTCTATACCTTCTGCCAAATGGGTAAAACCCATGATTGCTGGGGGGGAAAATGCTTGCTGCGGGGTTGGGAAGCTCTACGTTCTATAATTAAGGTCGGGGGAAAGCTTGATAGTGGCACCGCAATTCATGAGGGGCAGAGGTTTGTAGAGAGGGGTAGGGGGAAGCAGATGGTAGGGGGTTGGGGACACATAGAAACCACTAGGGTAGATGGAAACCTTACGAGATTGATGGCAAGGCCAGAAATCCTGAGTGGAAACCCAGCCGGGGGGACCTGAGAGGCAAAGCCACTTATCTTTGGGCCGAGGGAGCAAGGAACTAGAACTATCACAGGCGTGTTGCTAGAATCAAGGAGGGCCTCTAGGCTCAGCTTGAGACAGGGTGGGATGACCTGCACACAAACAATAGTAAGGGGGAAGGGAACAAAGGCAGGCCAAGGGGTAAGGGACAAGGACCTCCCCTCTAGGAACTGCGGGCTTCAGCCTACCCCTACATGTATGCGGTGAGAAATGGTGGAGAGAAGAAGCATGAACAAGCAAGGTGGTGTATTACGAAAATTCTAAGTTTTATTCTAACTTATTCTGGGTGTCATCAGTGTTCTAGAAAACAGGTCATGGCTCGTGCTGCGAGAGGTCATGGACGTGGTAGGAGAGGCCTGGCTCCCCGGAAAGATAAGGGGCCGAGCACGTCGGAAACACGCAAGGGCCAGAAATCAATAGAAAACCTCATCACTGAAGCAATAGAGGCTTACCATGAGGGGATGGATGCTGGCATTCGAAAATTGCTGGAAGAATGGGAAGAGGAGGTAAAACAAGGAAGTGAGTCGAAGGAAGAGATGGATAATTGGAGGACTCTAGTTCTGGATCCGGGTAACACCCATGGGAGAATCACACAGTTCAAGCAAACATTGTACTTGTACTGGTTAATGAAGAGTTTACTAGGCAAGGCGATGGAGCAGATATCCGTGGGTATGGCGGTGACAGTACAGGGAATGCCGAACTATAAGAAGGACATGGAGAAAATTCTCTTCCAGCTGCATAAACAGGATATTAGGCTGGACAGAATTGACTGCCACATCCCTTGCATTCTGGAGTTGTATGGTATGCCAGGGGCATCAGCCAATGATCCAGCTCCCGTCGCATCTGCCTCAGAGGATTAGAAGGATTAGACTCATCCCCATGCATAATTTTGTTTTATGTGGTTAGCTTTTAATTTTCATGTTGCAAATGTCAGTTTTTACAGTTATGTAGTGTATGGACATGAGATAGAGACGTATCTAGCCTGGCTGGAAAGATTAAGACAGTATTGTTTTTGGATGGCTTATAACGTTGACCGGTGGCCAATAGACTTGGTTTCCCCTCGGGGCAAGTTGAGGCCACCTGGTTAATCTATGTGGTGTAAACTTGCTTATCATATAATAGAAAATGGAATGGACCTACCAAGCTTAACAAAAAAAAATTGATTCACATGTATTGAAAAACATGGTTTCATACCTGTGGAATAGACCCTCCCTGTGAATAAAGTTCAACAAATTTTAAATAAAAGTGACCTTTAAATTCATGTCGTGCATTTTCACTTTTATTTTGATCTCAATTTAAATTTATATATCTATTTATTCATGAAGACATAAATTGAAAAGGAAATAAAACTTCATGGTAATTCATTCTCTTTTATGGTTTTCTATGTGAGATTCCTTTAGAGAGAACTACATGTTGGATTACAAACAGGCTTGATGGAGAATTAAATGTTCAGAGAGCTTATAATCTATTTACTTGTAATCTACCATAAATCTTAATATTTCCTTTCATACATTTTACCAATCTGAATAGTTGTTTGTATGGATTGAGCTATAAATAATTAGCCTTGTAATTCAAATTATTGACAATTTTACTACGCACATGTAAGTAATAAATAATGTATCAATAATTAATTTTAATTTGATTTCAAATTCAACAATATATAAACTATTGAATTTACTAAATGTGCAGTATAAAATATGCTTATCATCAATAGAAGCTTGAATGTTGCTTACAGGTTTAGATAGGGTTGTGTTTGTCAAATAACTTTAAGTTTGTTTTCGAATTTTGTAAATATAAATAAGCCATGCAATGATAATAATTTATATATACTGATAAATTTAATTTGTATGATAATATTTCATAAAGATTAGTTTCAAATAAGTGATTCTTTGAAATTACTCGGGTTGTGGAATTACTTGCATCTTATCTTTTTATTTCAACCTAATACCATATGATATGATTTTTACCACTATTTACTTAGGCTAAATTTTATTTTCATCATTCATTAGTTTAGAAAATTAACATGATTACCTTTATATAAGTTTATTATAGTATATTTTTATATTTTCCCCCTTTTTGGACACTACTCCCCTTTTTGTAACATCATTTCCACATTTTTAGGAGTTCTTAGTTTGGGATAAAAAAGATAATCATTTTTAGTGATATACATTAATTAGTAGTGTTAAACTTTAATTATTGTGTTTTTGTTTATATGTGATTAATAAAATTAAAACCATAATACAATAATACATATGTACTTCTATGAATTGTGACATTCCTTAAATGATGTCACTTACATCATTAACTTCATTCCTCATTCTTTAAATTTCATTTTAATCTATTGTATTGATTCTCTCTTTCATATCACCAGGAGTAAGATATAAGGAGTCGAATATGATTCTAGGAAGTTGAATAAGGCTGGCGAAAATAGGAAAAATCTTGTGATAAAGAGAGAAGTCTAATTTTTTAGGAGGGTCAAATTTGGAAACAACATCTAGTCCCTATTGTTGATGATGCCTCCTTGTGAGGCGTTAAGAACAACGAACCAGATTCCTTCTACATTGGGCATGGAGTTGGTTCAATTTAAGAATGAAATTTATAACATACTATCATATAACTATACACATAAATGCCAATGTATTGTAAATAAACACCCTATTAATGGTTTTATTTATAATTCTTCATTTTATGTAGGGGATGTTGCTCTTACCACTATTAAAGACTGATATTCAAGCTTGATGATAAGGCTAAAAACTTACCAGTTAATTTACCTAGTTTATCCTTTACCGCAATTTTAGCAACATGCAAGGCATGAATAGCATAACTTTTCTTCGTCGTCTAGTGTATTTGTTAATTAACCAACATGTATATTGATGATATTTGGTTTGATTTGATTTTAATCATTCGATGATGTAGGTAGATGATTTCACGTTACCATTTAATCTGCCCAAAATTTGACAGAGTTTAGCAAAGATTATGTAAGATTCATGCATACATAATCAAATCTCGATAGAAATCCAAAATTCACACAAGAAAATTTTTTAATATAGTCCAGTCTTATTTATGCAAGAATATGAATCATTCTCATAGTTATAAGACAGTCAAAACTCTTCATTTGCTAACAACAGAAGGGAAGGGGTCTTTTAATGAAAAATATATATAAACTCTAATCTATCCTAGGAAAATGAAGATATTTAAATCTTAAGTTTCAACTAATGGAAAACATGAATGAAACAAAGATAGTTACATGAGATCCCAGTATGTAGTTTGATGAGCTCAGTTGTTATTTACATATAAGACATTTGTTCATATTTTCAGTCTATTAAGATAATTAAGATGATGATTCAAGGCATAATGACCATGAATTGATATCTGTCTCATTTTTCATAAGATTGTTTCAAAACCAAATATAAATGATGAATGCTTACAATTATTGATCAAGAGATTGTAGAAGTTATGGTACTAGTTTAATATCACAAGGATGGATTTTATTTTAAAATAATGTTAGCTGAAACAATGAGTCTAGTTATCAGGTTTTATTTCCCCTTTTTGTTGCCATAACATGAGTTTCCAAAATCGAATGTCTCTCTATTACCAGCGAGTGTCCATAACCCCAGCGAAATCATCCATTATCCTAAGATAAGGAAATTTCTGAATTATTGTTTACTCTTTGTGTTAGATGCCTTATTTCAATCTAAAATATGTCCTTTTACTTGAATATATATGTTTCCTTTTATAGGATGGGATGCTTATGCATTGGACTTAGTCCAATACCACTAGCTCCACTATCAGCAAGCATCTATAGCCTCGACCGAGATATCAACATATCCCATCGGAAGTTACCTCAATAGAAGGAGTTGGAGGATTACACCCTAGGTTTTAATTTAGCGCCACTGACTTTTCTTCACTTCTAGCGGTCATCTATAGCCCCGACAAAGATATCAACATGCCCCACCTAAGAAAACATATGTTCATATCCATGTGATAGTATGGTGATTAGGGAAGATCTCATGCATGGCGTATGAGTGTAAATAACTAGTACAACAATAATTTAAATACCATTTAGATTTTGTGAAAGCCAAAACTTAAGTTTATAGGTTTATTACTCATAAGGTAATGCACTCCCTCATGGTATTTATGTGTAAGCAGAATGAAAAGAAAGATGTGGTCAAAAATGTTTAATATGCAGTTTTAGACTATTAGAAAGATGAGATTTGAGCCTTTTAGAAAAATAATTACCCTCAATATTCATTTATGAACAAAGTACTTATAAAGATGTGTTCCAAACTCATTAATATGGTGTATACTAAGGACTCATAGGCCCATATTCCATTCTAGTTATGATAATATAAGGATTCTTTAATATGAAAAGAATTTCATTGTTATTCATGCTAAACCAAACAACATCAAAGTATACGTAATCAAATAAGTTTATATAATAATTATATACATCAATGTTTTCAAAAGCAAAACTCTTCAAAGAAATCAAATCCAATGCAGCCAATGTTGGAAATAATACTGAGAGGGGCGGGGGGGTGAATCAGTATTAGCAAATCACTAACTTTTTCATTTCCATACTTAGATTCATATACGCTACTTCAGTTAAGGGAACCCGCGTGTACACACAACTGTGTTTAATGCAACTAGCGTATATCCAATAAACTTATGATTCAGTTAATCCATTATATGTTGATCTTTAATCAGTGCATCAGAACTTCATTAACCATATGAACAGTAAATAGGTGCAATAAAATAGAACAGGTCATCACACATAAGAAGCACACATGAACACGATGATATAAGGTGGAAACCCAATGCGGGACAAAAACCACCTGCTGCTGTTTTCTTTAAGATAAGAAAAACCTATTTACAATCTTGTACTGGTGCAGACTCATACCAGTACGCAGGCACCCATTTGCAGAAGGCTACAACCTTCTCTCATTATCCAGCTACTACTAGAAGGGAGCTACAACCCCCTAGCTCTTGTACTAGCCGATCCATTTACTAGTACGTAGGCGCCAGCGTACTGAACCTACAACCTTCTTGATTCATCACAACACCATAATATGAAGGCCACGTTTCATCCAATTTTCATACTGGACCCATCAACAACATTGAAGCACAAAATCGATCACCACTACAATACAACCATCAACTACACTTGCATCATTCATTTCTGAATCACTGAACACTGAACCACTGAAATCCTGTCAACAAAACACAGTCACCAGAACACAGAGAAAAACACAGAACTTTGCAACAACAACCAGATCCAACTGCAACTTCAAATATCATATCTCACAATGTATATGCTACTATGATGAACCAAACCAGCGTGTATACACACTTTTACCAAAGCCAACCTGCGTACAGATATGAAAATATTTACTCATAACTTTTGCAGCTATTCCAAACATCAGTCATGCCCAGATCATAACATTTATACAATAAAACATGCATCAATAATTCAAATCTAGTCTATCCATGATCAAACCACATAATGATAATGCATTCCAAGCCTTATGATCCCTATCCATCATCCATCATCAACCACATAGGTGCATCCTTGGTTCAGATCAAGTAAAGCATCACAAACCCATAGCCAACATACTAGATCTCACACTTCATCAGATATTCAATCCTTGCACCCTTTCACTTTGGCCTAATGATCTTCTTCTCCTTATATAGGTTTAGGCCTCTCTCAATACCATTGTCCAAAACCACGTAGGACCAATAACTTGGACCCAATACTTGGGGTCAATACCTTGGACCAAATGCCATGGACCAAATACCACGGACCAAAAATTAGTTTTCTGACATGTAAGCACCTTTCCTTCTGTGAAAGTGCGTGTGTATGTTATATGCACCCTTGTATATAGTGAACCTGCGTGTATACACTACTTGGTATATAGTGAACTTGCGTATATACGCAACTTGGTATATAGTGAACCTATGTATACCTTTCTTTCTTCATTCTGTGAGTCTGAACTATGATCTATCATCTGAGTGAGTTGCCATCAAGGACAACACTTGAGTCATACCTGTATCATAATGCCAACAATCTCCCCCTTTGGACTTGATGGCAACAACCAAACCAAGTCACTCTCCCCCTTTGACATCAAGGGCAAAGGGCGAACCAAGATATTCTCTCCCTTGATATACATTTTGTTGTCCATACTCCCCCTGAGTACATGCTGAAATATCTGATTGAGCTCTTTGTATATGTTGAGATGTACCAATCCGTCCATGCTTCCTTTGAGCACATTTTGATCGAACTCCCCCTTTGTACATGCCAAGATGTACCAATCCGTCCATGCTCCCCCTGAGCACATGTAGAGTCTGCAAAGATATTTTTCAAAAGAATAACATGACTCTACAACTCAACTAAGTGAGTATGACCTTCCTATCACCAATGACTCATACATACATCAATCTCCCAACCAAGTGGGGATACACCATTTTGACTCATCCACCCAACCAAGTGGGGATATACCAAATGTTTATACATGATTGAAATAAACATTATTACATCATCCCTCCCATGCAAACTAGGGTTACAAATTACATCATATGACTCATGGGTCTTTAAAAGAAATACATGACATTTTTAACAAAGACCAATGACCTAAACAAGACCATGATAGTCATCAGCAACTATCATACACCATATGATCTGCACCATAAGCATCTCTCATCAACATTAGCAACCTGTAACCTGCAATACCATTCTTTTGACCAACCAACAATAAGTAGCAAGATGTATCATTTAGCCACATAAGCATTATCACCAAAGACTTCTAACCATAATGTCAACAATGCATTATTCGAAGCATATGCTCCCCCTGAACCTGTGCCATCTGTTCACTATCAGATCTAATCATGCATATATCAGCAAGAAGTATCAAGGCATCATCATCATCAAGTTAGGATGAAAAACACTTCTAAACAACATCTTATGAGTACCAACACATTTCCACACATCATCAGCAAATTGTAACCATTATCAAATAGAGCAAATAATGGACTGAATCATATCAGATCCTTTTTCCTGAGTCTGTCCCACTACTTTTCCTCAAACCATCATATACACGACTGTGCAGCTTCAAACTCACGTATACACATGACTTGTCTTCATGAACTTGCGTATGGGATTTAGAACATTGAGGTTCCACACTTTCAGCTCCCTCTGAGTCTGTCATGTCTGTATACTCTACTATGCCACATCTTTCTGACTATACTTCCTTTTTCTTCCATATCTTCAACTATGATGATGTTTTCTCCTTTTGGTATGGTGCCCGTACTTTGTTCCTGCATTCCTTCGCTATATGTCCAAGCTTGTTACATGCATAACATCTTACATGTTTCATATTCCTTCTGTAGCAATCAACAACTTTGTGACCAAACATATTGTAAGAAAAACAATATCCCTTAAAGTACCTAGAATGTGATGATCTTTCTGTGTGATGGTATTGAACCATTCTACTTCTGCATCTGGCTGCAACATGTCCAAAATTATGGCATACATAACATTCAACATTATTCATCAGAGGAAATAACCATCTATCACTTCCATATTTAGGAGCAAAATATTTTCTTTGAAGATTATCTTTCCTTGGTTGTTGATGGGTTTGACCTCTTATCTCCTTGTTGAGAATTTTAGATTTTGCATTAGAGTTCCTTGTCTCACCTTGTGAGCTAGATTCACCTTCAACAGATTCATAAAATCCAAGACTAGTTTTGATAGCAGGTGACCTTTGACTACTAAGAATATCATCCAAAATCTTAGTATTGTCTTGAAATCGTAATAGTTTATCTTTTTCTACTAATTTACCTTTCAAGATATTTACCTCAACCTGATGTTGTTCTTCCTTTTCCAGATATTGCTTCTTCAAGATTTCTTTAGAATTTCTTCCTTCTTCCACTTGTTGCCTTAGTTTGAGAATCTCATTTTCTTGTTCTTCATTCTGCTCCTGCAGCATTTGATGTACTCTGAAGGCACACTCCAGCTGAGCTTTTAAGCTAATAACTTCTTCTTTGAGGGCACTCTCCCTTTTGTTAAATAGATCTTGTTGATCTATGAGTTTATCTCATGCTTCATTTGCTTGCTCATCTTCAATCTGAGGTGATTCAGAATCTGAATACCTGCTTCCACTCAACGACAGGCTGCCATTTTTCCTTTGAGCTATCTTCTTCTTCTTACGTGTTTTCTTTCCCATTGTTCTACGGATCTCCTTCAAGTGATCAAGCTTCTACCAAAGGACCTGCTTTGATACCAATTGTTGGAAATAATACTGAGAGGGGGGGGGGGGGTGGGGGCTGAATCAATATTAGCAAATCACTAACTTTTTCATTTCCATACTTGGATTCATATACGCTACTTCAGTTAAGGGAACCCGTGTGTACACGTAACTATTTTTAATGCAACTAGCATATATCCAGTAAACTTATGATTCAGTTAATCCATTATATGTTGATCTTTAATTAGTGCATCAAAACTTCATTAACCATATGAACAGTAAATAGGTGCAGTAAAACACAATAGATCATCACACATAAGAAGCACACATGAACACTATGATATAAGGTGGAAACCCAATGTAGGACAAAAACCACCCGCTGTTGTTTTCTTTAAGATAAGAAAAACCTGTTTACAATCTTGTACTGGCGTAGACTCATACCAGTACGCAGGCACCCACCTATAGAAGGCTAAAACCTTCTCTCATTATCCAGCTACTACTAGAAGGGAGCTACAACCCCCTAACTCTTGCACTAGTTGATCCGTTTACTAGTACGTAGGTGTCGGCCTACTAAAGGCTACAACCTTCTTGATTCATCACAACACCACAATATGAAGGCCACGTTTCATCCAATTTTCATACTAGACCCATCAACAACATTAAACCACAAAATCAATCACCACTGTAATAAAACCATCAACTACACTTGCATCATTCATATCTAAATCACCGAACACTCAATCATTGAAATCGTGTCAACAAAACATAGTCACCAGAACACAGAACTCTACAACAACAACCAGATCCAACTGCAACTTCAAATATCATATCTCACAATGTATAGACTACTATGATGAAACAAACCAGTGTGTATACGTGCTTTTACCAAAGCCAACCCGTGTACATATCTGCAAATATTTACTCATAACTTTTGTAGCTATTCCAAACATCAGTCATACCCAGATCATAACATTTATACGATAAAACATGAGTCAATAATTCAGATCTAGTCTATCAATGATCAAACCACATAATTATAATGCATTCCAAGCCTTATGATCCTGATCCATCATCCATCATCAACTACATAGGTGCATCCTTGGTTCAAATCAAGCTGTTAGAGTCGGTCTTGTCAGTCCTCCGTCAGAGATCAAAACTATTTCTGCATTTCATTTTTAGGTGTCTCGCTCCATTCACTCAGCTACATTTTGCTAGGGGCATGCCATAACCTGATGGAAGGGCCTTACCATTCATTCCCCTCATGTCTTGCACCTCCTGGCTTAGGTCTTTTCACCAATGTGTATTAAAGTCCATCATAATCAATGTTTGATCTTTTAATGGGCAGGAGTCATTTCGGTCATTAAGTCTAGGGATTGGTCATTTGGTCTTCAAACAAGGTCCAATAAAGCCAGCAAGGTCAGAGGGAGGCTCTTATGAAGTTTTGATTCAAATATTTTTATCATCGTGTTGATCGAATACAACTGTTCTTCAAAACCCTGTTTTGAAGAAAAGTCAACAGTTTGTCATTTGTAAAAAATTTCAAAAGTTTCTCAATGGATTTCTCCAAGCACAACCCTAGTCTCCTTAGCCAAATTCCATGTTGGCTACCCCTACAAAAAATGGGCAAAAAAATTCATCATTTTAGTCAAAGAAATCAAAAAGAAGTGTGAAAAGCATAATTGTATTAGTTATGAAAAAGTGCCAAAGTGGAAACATTACAAAATGGGTTTTGGAAGAAGGAAAAATAAAATCCAACTCTTGCAACATATTTCTCCAAGCTATATAAATCATTTGGGTCAAGTTACATTCATAAATCTCATAGCAAAATCGAGTTTGAAGGTTGGAGAGCAAACTATTGTTTGGAAAGGCCGGACTGTGTTAAGAATTAGAGCGCGACACACAGGTGGAGTAGCGTGGCGCACTGGGTGCGACCGCACAGTGTCAAACAACACAGGCGCGACGCACATAGAGGGTGTGCCACACAGGGGGAGGAGCGCGGCGCATATACACAGAAGCCCGATTTTGCTCAGAACTTGCAACCAATCGCCTTCAATCCCTTGAAATTTCCAGGTGGGGTCAATCTCACAGTGTTTCATCCATTTTTATGTTAGCATGATGATAGTAAATGGCGGCTTACGGTTGCACCAATGCCCTTAAACCCTACCACTTAAAATCATCAAAGAAAATGTTGTTAGGGTTACAAAATCATTGTGTTGGTGCCAAGGTTCCTCCCCCCATTTCACTTTTCCTTTTTGCCCCCATTCCCTTCTTCCCTATTCCACTTTTTCCATTTCTCCCGATCCTAAAATGCTACTAAAACCCTATTCCCTATCCCCTCCGTACATTTGTCAAAGGTAAAACCCAAACCCTACCCTATACAAAATCTACTAAACCCCCTACTCCCTAAATAAAATCCCTTCTAATAGTCCCTAATCCCTTCATATTATTCCCCTTCCTAATAGTCCCTTGTTGCATTTTCCCCTTGGTGGCAGATTTCAACACATCAAAAAGGGCAGTTCAAGCACAATTAATACACACCAGTCATCTCGTCTTCAGGGTATTTTGCATAGTAGTCATGGCATCTGAGCATTCATCGGACTATGAGGTAGAAACCCAAATTGACTCTCCATTGGAAGAACAAGTACTCTGGAGGCCTCATAAAAGTGGCAGACATGTGAGAGAGGAACCGACCACCCTTACAGAATTGCAGGCCTGCCCTCTTGCTATGTCATGTTTTCAGCATTAGTCATGCTATGAGTTTTTTCAAAAGGTAGTTGATGTCCAATTTCATCATGAGTTGGCTCATCTTTTTGTGCTGCACTTGCATGGAGATCAAGCTATCTTGGCTGGTGTCACCTTCACACTTACACCAGAATCCGTCTCATTGGCAACCGGTATACCGAACATTGGTGAACCATGGCACAAGAAAAAGAAGATTGACCGGCAGCATTATGAGCCATACATCAAAACCAATTTCTTAAGGCATCTCAAGAGAGTGTTCCCATTCCAGTATCTGAAGGATG
Organism: Pinus tabuliformis; assembly: GCA_031772625.1. Taxonomy (NCBI): domain Eukaryota; kingdom Viridiplantae; phylum Streptophyta; class Pinopsida; order Pinales; family Pinaceae; genus Pinus; species Pinus tabuliformis. Next base: position 405,745,005 of record CM062811.1, on the reverse strand, counting down.
AATATGCTCCACTAATGAGATTGATCATGAAATATTTCAGCTGTGAGGGACGGTTCTCTCGTCTTTATGCTTACCACATCAGGTTGCTCATGCATTTCACCAGGGTACGGATGATGAACATCCCGTATTTCATTTGCCGGAACATAGAGAGGATGACCACCTTTATACAGCGCAAAACACCTCAGCAGCAACTTAACAGTGTCTATCATTTTGCTCTTATCAAGATTTTGGTGGTTCATCAACTTGGATTGCAGGGCATCACTTGGGATGATTTCATCTCGTGTGATTTCTTCAGAGCTTCATGGAGAGTAATAGAGGTTAAGCATGAGGGTGAACCTTCTCATCAGTATGAGTGCCATGAGACTACTAGTGTGCCGGTTTTCATCACATATCAGAAGGGCACCAGACGTTTGTTTGCAGCAGCAAAGCGAGTGTTATCTCCACCCGGGGTGGAAGGGGCCTCACTTCCTCCATCAGCATCACAGGAATAGGACAAAGGCAAGGAGCCAATGCAGGATGAGGGGCCTTCAGGTGAGCCATCAGGTGAACGAGAGACCGAATTTGTTCTCCTTCATGATGATGATACAGATACAGAACCGACAAGTGCACAGCTTAAAGAGATCATCCAGGAGCAGCAAGCAGAGATTCAAGCCTTGTCCCTTGATTTGGAAAGATCCAAATGGAACATGAAATATCTGGAGTAGAGGAACAAATAGCTGGAGGATCAGCAAGCGATCATGGAGCTACAAAACATTCGTGAGCATCGCCAAGCCGCACAAAGGAGAAGAGTTGAGCTCACGTCATTGGAGCAAGAGATTAATGAGGATCGGGAGGACAATCTCGAGAGACTTAACATGCACTTAGAGAGGCTACTAGACAAGGCCGACAAGGACCATGCATTGCTGAGACACATGGATTTCCACTACATGGCGCGAAACAAAGTGTGCAAGGCCCGAATCAAGAATTTGAAGGCGAAATTGAGGAAGAATCAAGAAGCAAAAGAGGAAAAGGGAACTCGATCGACTTCAGATATTGGCTGAAGCCTCTTTTTCCCAGCATAACACTTGATAAGGAATCTCCAGCCCAAATTTCAAGAAATTTGGGGCATTTTTGGTGTTTTTGTAAATTTTTGTGCAAAAAACAGGGTTTTTCTCCCTGTGCGCCGCGCCACCTGCCGCGCGCTTATAATAGGGAGCTCCAAATGACAAAAGGTTTGTATTTTTGGATTTTCCATGGAAAATCATTATTGTTGGTGCATTTCCCAAAAGTTTGGGCCAGTTTTGAGTCAAAAACACCCAAAAAATGACCACTTTGCCCCTATTTTGACACACAGGAAGCAGTCTTGGGAGATTGCAGTTTTGGAGAGGAAAATTGGTACCAAATTCCGAAATTCCACTTGAGTTGGAGAGTAGACAGGCAGGGCTTTCCAACAAGCACACTTGGGCTCAATTTGGACTTCAGCAAGGGCCTCAAAACCAGCTCCAAAGTAGCATGATGCATAGAGTTTTTGGCGTAGCGCACAGACATCCAAAGGCCAAAATCACGCCCGCTTCGCGAAATTTCGATTCACAATTTTATCCAAGTGGGCCTGCTCATTTGTAATAATTTTTTCCCGACATTAAAGGCAAACTTTAAAAATCATTTTGGCTTCTATCCAAGTGGCCAAATGAAGGCGAACAACCACCCACAAAAGCTATGCTCATATTTTCTTTTTTCTGATTGGTCTTCATAGAAAATTAAATGTAACTGCTGATGGTTGGCTCTTCATTGCCTGGGTTGATCGACCTTCCCATGGCAAAGTTTATTTATTGTATTGAGAGTCATTTTGTAAAGGGTTGTAATTTCTGGGAGACCGTGGTAGATAGACCCGGTCACTCACTGTACATTTTGACAGAGAATTAATGAAAGATTGCACCTGTGGCGTGAGTTTAACAAATGTATCTTCTTTATGTTTCATACGTATTTCGTTATGTTTCATATTTTCATTCATATTCATTCCCAGTGAAACCTTTCTAAGTAAAAAGGTAGAATTCAGTGTTCTGCTCTGCCTTGGGATAGTTTTCACGTTCTATGTTTTCTTCTGTTGAAAAGGATTCATGTATTTATGCCCTTTTCACACTCTTAAACAATCTCTCCACTTCATGTTATTTTGAATCTAATTGCTAGACTTTCCGCCTGTCTTGCCTGACGAAATAATCTGTGTCTTTGAGTTAAATTCTCTGCTCATGCTGTTCCTTGGTCCCACACATCCCAGAAAACTCAGTCATTTGTCAAAATACCTCCATCACATCCATTTACCTAGCCTAAAATTAGTATTCATTTTTGAGTCATCTCAGACTCTATTGTTTATTTTCCTGAGTGTGACCCAGAGAGAGCCATGTCCTGTTCTGGTAGGGCTAGCTACCAGACTGAGCGTGATTTTGGTTACCCTGAATGTTGCCTTCCTTCAGCCTAAGGAAAATTTAGGTGCTAACATAGTGGCGACTCCACTGGGGACGAAATTCTTCATTTGTTAGTCTTCTCTGTTGCATAAATGGCAGGCTTAACCTACAAACACCCCATACTTCTAATAATTCTAAGCTTCCGAATGATAAGTTTAGGATTTGATAGGCTGAGTAAGTTGTTCATGCCCTTCTGATTTTTTCGAAAATAGCACGCTGGCTTCGAGACGATATACTAGAGCCAATCCAGATCCGGATCCTCCTCATATCTACGAAAACCCTAACTTGATTCCAAGACTCCTTCATCAAGAGAGCACTACAACTCCCGTGTTCAAATCCCATTCATGTCCTGACATTTTTGAGTGTCTTGAAGAGCTTGAGTTTGATGAGCGGTTTGAAGTATCATTGTTCGAGACCAAATCCAAAAGGGTTGTTGACTATAGTATCCCCAATCCACAGTTCCTTCTAGACCTAGAAACTGAAAGGGCTAACCGGTCAATTGATAATTATATTGTGACACAGCTTCAAACTCAAATTATTAATTCCCTACAAACTGCACACACTCATCCAACACCTCCAAGACCAAATCCACCAAGAGTGATGGCTGCCCGTTTTGCACCTCTTGTGCTGCCTCAGGTTCTAGATGATATGCCCGCAGATTATCAAAGCAAAATCCCTTTGTTTGATGGTGCCCCTCACAGCGTTACAGCTCAGCAACATGTAGACAGAATGGTAGATTTCTATGACCTTCATGAGATCGATGTAGAAAATGTAGCAATGAGACAATTTGTATAGACATTTGCAGGTGAAGTCAGGAAATGGTTCAGAGGTTTGTCGGCTACACGTATCGCTACCTTAGCCAAACTGCAAAGACAATTTTTAGACCGCTAGGAAGTGAAAAAGAATCCTCTTCAAATTCTTGCTGAGTATGAGCAGATCAAACGAAATGTTGGTGAGTCGGTCCAAGACTATTGCATTAGATTCAATTCCATTTATAATGAGATTCCTGATCATCTAAGGCCACCTGTGGGACTAGCTATGATGAAATTTCCGGATGGTTTTGATGCTGACATGGCTTATCAACTAAGAGAGAGAGAGCCAGCTACAATGGAAGACATGCAGAAAATCGTGGTCAGCGTTGAAGCAAATCTGTTGTCCAAGAGAGCTAGAGCAAAAGCTGAAAAGAAGGTCACAGTCAACTGGAAGAGTCTTCCTCGATGGATCAATTACTTAAGAAGGTAGAGCAGATGCTTGAAAGGGTGAAACTCGACAAACCTGAGCCACAAGTTAGAAATCCTAACCTTCATGGCCAGCAGTAGCCACAATATAGGATAAGGCAGAGAGATCAACGAGCCCAAGATCAAACAGCACAGCAGCCAGTACAGACACCTCTTTAGAAAAATTTTGTGAATGGACCAGACTCTAATGAGGAAGGGAAGGTAATAGGGGAAGAGAACCACTTCTTTACTTCAGATGATCTGCCTACTTATATTACTGAAGAGGAGGAGTATGCGAAAATTTCAGCTGCACACAAAGACGTAGATTTCATTCTAGCAAGTGACACAGTTTTGGAAGAAGAAACAGAGGAGTATCAAAGGGGCTATATGAATGCACTGTCCGCTCAGCAGCGACAATATTCACTTAGAAACAGAGATGTGCCAGTTAACCCAATTTAGAAGAGGAAGGAAGTTTCAGCATCAAAGAATGATTCGTCAATTGCACAAAAGAAAGGCAAAGAGGCACTTGGACCTGACAGCAGTAATTCACCATCAGCAGAAAAATCAAATCAGCAAATTGTATTGAGAGAAAAGGAAAAGAAAGAAGCCCCAGTCAAAGAGGTAGAAAAGACTTCCACTTTTAGTTTAGAGAATGAAATTTCTAAATTGAAGGTATCCATTCCCTTGACTGAAATAATGAAGAACAGCAGTTATAGAGGGCAGGTTTCTAAAATTTTAAACTATGATCCAATGTCCGATATGGTGAATGTTGAAGATGATCAACCCGAAATGATTTTTGGGCTAGCATTGAATGGTGAGTCTCCAGATAATGATGTGCCACCTTTTTATATCAGTTTAAGATTGCATGATTTTGTGTTACACAATGCCATGTTCGATTCTGGAGCTTCTCACAATCTCATGCCCAAGGCTATCATGGATAAGCTGGGTTTGGACATCACCCGGAAATACCATGATCTCTATTCCTTTGATTCCAGCAGGGTGAGATGTATCGAGCTCATCAAAGACCTAGTTGTAAGTCTGGATCAAATCCCAGTGAAGAATGTTTTGATGGACATTGTGGTAGCAGATATTCCTCCCAGGTTCGGCATGTTTCTTTCCAGGTCTTGGGCAGCAAAATTAAAAGGGACACTACAACTAGATTTCTGCTATGCAACAATTCTGGTGTTTGGCCAAATGAGAAAACTGTATCGGGAAAAAAAAATGAAATACATGATTACAAGCAAGGATAAACCCATTAATCATCCAATTAATTATGTACATACAGATCTAGAGTCTTTTGTTTTGTATTCAGATAGTTTTAATGATGTAGATAGTCAGTTAGTTGAAGAAAAAAGCATTCCAGAAATAGTAGAAAATTTCAGAGAAGTTTTGAAGAAAGAAGGACGAGAACAACAAAACACCATTGAGAAATCAACTGAAGATAATGGACAGCAAGCAGGAAAAACAGAGCCAGCAGAATTTCGACACTTGGAAGAAGAGGAAGAAGGTTTGTGGACCATGGATTTTGATGGTGCAGTAGGAAATGATGGTGCTAGAATTGGTATTTGGGTATGCAGTCCTTTCTCCGCCCCGAACAAGGTGCCTAGTAATGTGCGGGTATGCTCTTACAAATTAGCTTTCGATTATTCAAACAATGAGGCTGAGTATGAAGCTCTGGTTGCTGGCCTAAAGATTCTAAGAAAGCTGAATGCTAAGAGGATTGCAGTCTATGGCGACTCCGAGTTGGTGATTAAGCAGGTCAGAGGCGAATAACAAGCAAAGCATCCTCGGATGCGAGCTTACTGGAATGCAATCCTAGACGTCCTGAAATTATTTTCAGAATATACCTTGACATGTGTGCCTCGTGTTCAAAACAGGATTGTTGATGCTCTTGCTAAGGCAACCAGTAGTTTGGAGATTCCAATGAACTCCAGTAATAAATTCGAAATCCATGTCAAGCATCGTCTAACTGTCCCCGACAATCAGAGGTATTGGAAAGTCTTCCAAGCTGATGAGGAGATTGATGATTTTCTACAAAACAAAGGTAAGTTCAAAGAGACCTCGATTGAGAAGAAAATGATGATGGCAAAGATGAGGTGCAGATCAATCAAATGGATGTATTGTAGCTGAAGGATAACATCATCCCTAAAGGCTTGATACCTTTAGAAGAACTCTTTGATCAAGATGACGTAGCCCGCAAGCCAACACTGCAACCAATAGAGAAGGGTGTTGAAGAGGTCAATATCGGAACAGTTGCTAATCCTAAAATGGTAAAACTATCTAAAGCATTGCCAGAAAAGATGAAAGCCAAATATATTAGTTTTCTATCTTCATTTGTTGATGTGTTTGCTTGGGATTATTCTGACTTGAAGACATACGATACTAATATCATTTAGCACACTATACCCATTAAGCCTAATCAGAAACCTTTCAGACAGAAGTTGAGAAGGCTAAATCCAAAACTACTGCCATCAATTGAAAAGGAGATAAATAGGTTATACAAATCAGGAATCATCATTCCCATCAGATTTTCGGATTGGATCTCCAATTTGGTGCCTGTGCGAAAGAAAATAGGTGAGATTCGCTTGTGCATCGATTTTAGGAATCTCAATAAAGTTTCATTGAAGGATAACTATCCACTGCCCAAAATGGATCACATACTTCAGTGAGTAGTTGGGGCATCTCATATGTCACTACTTGATGGTTATTCTAGATATAACCAAATTTCAGTCCATGAAGATGACCGAGACAAGACAACATTCACTACTCCATGGGGAACTTTTCATTACGCTAAAATGCCTTTCGGTTTGAAGAACGCAGGTGCCACCTTTCAGCGGGCAATGGACTTGGATTTCACAAATGAGAAGGATGTCTTTTTGGTTGTATACCTTGATGATCTGACGGTGTTTTCCAAATCTGATGAAGAACACATGTATCATCTGAAAACTGTCTTTCAAAAGTGCAGAAAATATGGCCTATCGCTGAATCCAAAAAAGAGCTTGTTTGCCATGGAGGAGGGCAAACTACTTGGGCACATTATCTCAAAAGATGGCATTCGTATCGATCTGTTGTGGCCACCAACAACCCCCCTCTTTGTTTAGTATTAGCAATAACACTAAGCAAATGGGGACCCTTAATAAAAAATCCAAAAAACATTTTTATAAAAACTTTTGTATTTAACTCCTTAAAACTATATCGCATCACGAGAAGAGAATAAATCATTTCCTTATGAGCATAATAAACTGCAAAGAAGTGACACGAAATTCATCGCATCGCATACATTATGAAGCACTCTTAAATGAAAATCTTAAGAAATCTCCGACGGCCGATGTGCGACGTCGCATATCGCAATATCGCATAAGCAGCACCCAATGATTTAACAACTCGTCGCGATCTGCGATCTGCGATAAACGTGATCTGCGATAATCTAATCTGAAAAAGTTGCGATGACACATCTAGGTAATGCGATGACGTGATGCTGCTATCGCCCACCGCAAATTTCTTCTGCTCAACATTCAAGAAAAGCTGTCTATAAACCAAAATTGGGGGCGCGCCTTAAAAGAAATTAATGAATGTACGCCAAAGTATTCAAGAAGGACAGTTTTGTGTTTTTCGAAGAGTCAGTTCACGTTGAGTGTCATGATTTTATACATTCATAGAGGTTAGAGCTTTCGTATCAGTATTTATTATCATTACTCTTTTCCTTTGCGTGAACTGCAGGAATGAAAAACAGGAAACAACATGAAGCAATGAGCAGGAAACATCTAAGGAAAAGGGGAAAGCGTCAATTCTCGGAGAACGGAGAAGACATGCCCTCATAAACAGATAACGCGTGCATGAGAAACACAGATTCCAGAGTATCACTAAACAGATGCTGATATCAATAGGCCATTCAACACTCAGAGTCAAAAGCTCACAAAAGCAGCATGTTTATGAAAGATCTTGAAGCTTATGCCCGGTAAAGGAAAAAAGGCGCTAAAGAAAGAAAATGCACCAAAAAAGCCCGGAACAAAGAACGGAGGTAGTTTCCAATGCGCGATTAGCGCCTAGCGCTAATCGCGCATCGCTAAGAAAATTGTTCAGAAAGCAAAGTCCCTAACCTGCTTAGTCATTCGCAAGGCCGGAAACCGAGATAGCAAAAGCAGAAGCAGTTTGAGAGAAATTTGGGTTATTGCCAAGTATACACTCAGTAAACCCACCCAGCCAGAGGAAGATTCTCAAAAATATCTTCTAGTTTGCTAAAATGGTGCCAGCGCTTGCCATTTCTATTTTCGTAACTCAAACAAAAGCAGAAGGCAACCAGCCGACTCTTCCCAGTCAAATGTTGCATGCTCGCAGCATTAAGGAGCAAACGCAGAAATAGTTAGGAATTAGATTCAATTTTTAGAAATAGTTTTGCTTAAGAAAAAGGGCGGTCATTTAAACCGTATCCGAAATTTATGTAATTAAGTTATTTTAGTTAGCAGTATTTAAACCCTTCTCATGCATTTGGAGAAGGGTCCAGAAATTTGTTAAAAACTTGTCCTCAGAACATGCACTTTTGCACCCTCGGAGGGGGTTTTGATGAATGGATGGATCAAGGTTTATTAATGTTTGCATTTGATATCTGCTACTGATGTTGCACTTCTGTACTCTTAGTAGATGTTAGAGCAAGGAGAGATAGATCATTGTTGCTTGAAGCTTATGAGTAGAACCAATCATAAATGGTACTTTTATCTCTTGGCCATTTCTGCTTATATTCTTAAAGTGATATACAGTCTATAGTTGTTTATATGTTATTGCATGAATGTGTGAGTTACCATTTGGCACTTTTGTACGGTGGAGCCATTTATTTATGTCTGATATATGAATAACTTATTATGCGATATGCTGTTCACAACTGTATTGCCTAACTTTTTATGCAAAGTGGTTTATCTTAATTGATTTCCATTCTTATGATAGCCGAATGATCTTTATTACCAGTTATTGTCTGAAATATTTTTAGATCGCATAATAGAAGAAATACATCCCGGGTTAGCATAGATTAGATGTGATGTTTTTCATTAGATTAGAATAGCATAAAGTTAGTTTAAAAGTTTGAATTAGATTAGCTTTAAGTATTCTTAGATCAGCAACATCGAACTCTGCACACACACACACACCCTTAGATTGGGAAATTGGTCCCATTATCCCCAGTCGGACCCGCTATACCAAACGGATAAGGAGCTGCCAACCAAGGTCCGGACCGAGTGGGTATCCCCCTTGTTGTCGACCCGATTTTCGGGGCTTCAACATATTTGGTGCTAGAAGGAGGGCCCGAACTATGAATGGCACCTAAATCAAAATCTAAATACCATTCTGAGAGTAAATCACCCTCATCAACTCCCCCGACTTCCCCAGCAAGTTTAAATCCTGAGTCAGAAGTCGCTCGAGTATTAACCGCTGCTACACACCCTAATATTTCAGACCAATCTAATATTGAACCCCCTGAAGTTCAAACTCTGATTCACAAACTCCAGGGATTTTCCATTTCTACTTAGAGGTCTGATAAATCTCAAAGCAGCGTGACTTCGCAGTACAATCCTGCTCATCCCCTGACCAGATTAAAGAGTGAAAAATTTGGCATCCAGCCAACTGAATTCCCTCTCCCCACCAGGAAAAGAGCAAGGAAAACACCACAAGAGTCTGACAGTGAGACTCTTTCATCTACGTCATCCATTTCAACTCCCTCACCGCGAAGTCAGCCACCCACATCTTCATTCCAAACCATCATTCATCCGCTTACCGGATCTTCCACAACCCCTCTTCTTCAATCATCCAAGATCATAGTATCCTCATCTTCCCAGCCACAGGGATCATCTTCTGCACTTTCATTCACTAGAAACTCAACGATGGCCCAGTCTCCATGGAACAATAATGGGGCAGTTTTAATGCCTCCACCCTTGAGTCAAATACCGGCCCATCCTGAGAAATGGCTACCCAAATTCAATCCAGAAGCAGGCATGCTAGCAGAAGAACACATAAACAATTTCATGCTTTCTGTCAATCTCAACGGAGTTACTAACGAAGATGCTGTTGTTCGGCTTTTTCCCTATACAATGCAAGGAACAGCCGGGTCATGGTACTTTTCATTACCCTCCGGGTCTATCACAAGTTGGGACATTTTTCAAAGTCAATTCCTCACCAAGTTTGGTGATGACAGATCAACGGCAACGTTAATCAATGACCTATCCAACCTTAAAGCCGAGGCTAGAGAACCCATCAAAGATTTCAATTTACGGTTCAATAAGATCCTCAACAAAATTCCCACTACTTCCCAACCCATCAAAGAAGTACGATGTGAATGGTATATTACAGCCTTACCATCAAACTTAGCAATCTTCGTGGATAGGGCAAATAAAACAACCTTAGTTGAAAACTTGACAGAGGCGATAGCAGTAGAGAAATGCGTAATAGCCCTGGAAAAGAGATCTGCGTTAGAGGAACGCAAGTCTAAAAAAGTCACCTTCAAAGAAGACTCCAAGAAGAAACAAACAAAAGACCCTTTCGATTTGGAAGGATTGCAGAAAGTATTAAAGACCATGTCCAATGAGATGATTGACATAAAAAAACAAGTAGCAGAAACTTCTTCAAAAAAGCCCTACAGAGCTTTTAAAAGAGGTCCTTCAATGGATGTGAAACCACCCAACGCTATTTCAAATGTCGAATCTAAAGAAGAGGAAGAAGAAGAAAGTACCACTGAAGGACAGACTGATGACGAAGAAGTTGTGGAATTACAAGGAATGTGGGATTTCATCCTCCCACAAGAAGAAGATCAAGAAGCATTTCCGGTTAGCACACGAAGCAAAAATCAACTTGATCCTCCCCAAACTACCCCTAAGCAGAAGAGCGCAAGCTCTGCAATAAAAGATAAAGTCGCAACAAAGAAAACGACCGCTAAAGCGACTCAATCTAGCCCAGTCCAACCAGATCAAACAACTCCATCAAGAACACTGATAGTGTCGGATGAAATGGAATACAATATTATTGACGACATGAAAAAGACTAGGGCTAATATTACCCTTTACGAATTGAGCAAATTGAAAAATCAACAGAAGATAATGATGAAATAATTACATGCCGTGCCTATTTCATCTTTGCCTACAGCTGTAGCTTCCCACAACATGGGAAGACCTCCAACCAACACGATCAATAAGATTGATCCAAATGACATCACCTTGATTGGAGGAAGATCAAGATCTCACACTCCCCCTTTTCTTCTTACTTATGAAATTTTCAATAAAAATGTGCACAATTATTTGGTAGATTCTGGTGCTTCAACAAATATTTTACCCAGATCAATATGTGCCAAGTTAAATGTTCAACCACAAAAATCCGCAGTGCGCATAGTTCAGCTTGATCGATCTCAAGTCGAAGTGATTGGTGAACTTAATCAAGTAACCATAAGATTGTCATCCAACCCGAAGGTATGTCAGGTTATTGACATTCTAGTGGCTGATATCCCAGAATTCTATGGCTTGATTCTTAGCAGGGATTGGTCCGAGAAACTCCATGGATACTTTTCAACCGACTGGTCACACATGTGGTTACCCTATAATGGCAAACCGAATCAAATAAAGGTTAAACGAGAATTACACTAGAAGTACATAGTAACGGAATTGGAGGGAGAAAATGAAGCAATAGCGTATAACAGCAGTATCATAGGCAATTACTCGGTAGATTCTTTTCTCGGAAATTTCAATGCTCATACATCACCTTACTTAGAAAATTTAGTTTTATCCCAAGTCGAAAATTTTTCCCAAACTAATAATTCAAAGTGTGTTAATTTTGTAGATAAACCTGTAAATACATCTTTGTTTTGGAAATTATATTTTGATGGCTCTAAATCTAACGAAGGAGCAGGAGCAAGATGCGTTCTGATTAGTCCAGAAGGAAATAAGACCATGCTTACGTGCAGACTCAAATTCGATTGCACAAACAATACATCAGAATATGAAGCCTTGGTGCAAGGCCTATACAAAGCAATCGGGTTGAATGTCAAGTATCTTCAAGTCTTCGGAGACTCTGAGATTGTCGTCAAACAGGTACATAATACTATACATTGCCTATCAAGTCATTTAAAACACTATCAATCTTTAGTACAAGATCTGACTGAGCATTTCATAGCATTCAATATTTCTTCAATCCCAAGACTCCAAAACGCAAGCGCAGACCTTTTGGCTAACGTAGCCTCTAGGCTTATTCCCTCCGAAGAGTTTAGTCTAGATAGATTCTCAATAGAATTAATCTTTAGACCATCCATCCCTGACAACATTACAAATTGGAGAGTATTCAACGATGATCCTGATATTGTAAATTTCCTCACTTCCGAAGGATCCTACTCCAATCAGATAATTGACGAAGACCATCACGATCGACAAATACAACAAAATGGCACTGATAATGCTATACCTAAATCGGTGGTTAAGTTAGAAGACTTATACGATTTGAAAAATTGGTTTAAAAGGCCTGCCAATTCAAAGCTCTACAGTTCAACTCTGAACTACGAATTAGTAAACCTAGGGACCGATGATAAACCACAAAACGTTACTCTAGGCATAGGCCTGGCCCCGGAAGAAAAACTAGCGTATATTCGTCTTTTGAGACAATATAAAAATGTCTTTGCCTGGAATTACGATGAGCTAAAGACGTATGACACTTCTATCATTCAGCACACTATTCCTATGATTGACAACGAAAAACCTGTCCAACAGAAACTGAGAAAGATCCACCCCAATTTAGAAAATCAGATAAAAACTGAGCTAAACAAGTTATTAAAAGCCAGAATAATTTTCCCCATCAGACATTCCAAATGGGTTTCCAATATGGTACCCGTTAGAAAGAAAAGCGGAGATATTAGAATCTGTATCGATTTTCGGAATCTCAACAAAGCCTGTCAAAAAGACAATTTTCCTCTCCCACCTATGGAACAGATATTACAGGCAGTAGCAGGCTCAGAACTGATGTCTTTCTTGGATGGATTTTCAGGATATAATCAAGTGCTGGTACATCCCAATGATCAGTTGAAAACCACATTCAGAACTAAATGGGGCACATACGCATATCGGAAGATGCCATTTGGTTTGATCAATGTCGGCGCTACATTTCAGAGAGCCATGGACATCGCATTCAAGGGTTTAGTCAATAAATCCGTAGTAATTTATTTGGATGATATAACAGTGTACTCCAAGAAGCGAAGCGACCATCTCAGAGACTTAAAACAGATCTTTCAACGATGTTTAAGGTATGGGATTTCACTTAACCCAAAGAAATCTCTTTTCGCATTAAGTGAAGGAAAACTTCTAGGATTCATAGTGTCAAAATCTGGTATTCACATTGAGCCTGACAGAATCAAAGAAATTTCTGAAATATCCCTACCTCATAATAAAAAAGCCATGCAATCTTTCCTTGGTCAAATCAATTTTGTAAAGAGATTTGTCCCAGATTTTTCACGAATTTTGTCTCCTTTGCAAACCATGATTAAAAAGAATTCAAATTTTAAATGGGGTCAAGATGAACATGAAGCATTCAACCTAATCAAACAAGCTATTATTAATGCTCCATCTTTAGCAACCCCGAATTTTTCAGAATCTTTTATCTTATACACATTTGCCTCAGAGAAATCTTATGCTGTGATTCTAACTCAAGCAAATCAAGAAAAAGCGGAAGCACCATATGCGTTTTTTAGCTCAAATTTACAAGGTGCTGAACTCAATTATACAGACATGGAGAAACATGCATATGCTGTTTTCAAAGCAGTCAAATATTTCAGACCTTTCTTACTTAAAACCCATACTAAGATCATAGTACCATTTCTAGCGGTAAGAAATCTTCTAGTACAGAAGGATGTGGGTGAGAAAACAGCAAATTGGATCACTGCTTTACAGGAATATGACCTTGAGATCAAACCAGCAAACATTGTAAGAGGTCAAGGCTTCTGCAAAATGTTGATTGGAGCATCGCAAATTCCTGAAGTCCCATCTAAAGAGGTAAAAATGTATGAGGTAAGCCTAAACGATGCAGAATCATTATACGCTGATATCATTTATTATCTTAAGAACGGGTATGCTCCATCACACCTAAATCACACTAAGAAAAGAGCTCTGAGATTGAAAGCTAAACAATATCAGCTCATAAATGATGTTCTTTTTAGAAAGAATTATGATTCTGTTCTTCGTAGATGTCTTGAGAAAACTGAAGCTGAAAAAGTTTTGCAGGAACTCCACGACGGACCAGCAGGCGGACATTATGCTGGAGATGCTACTGCACATAAGATCTTACATGCAGGATATTACTGGCCTACGCTGTTCAAAGACTCACACAGTTACGTAAGGAAATGTCAAGTCTGCCAAACTACTGCGGGGAGACAAAAGAAACCGTCAATGCCACTACAGCGGTAAACATCGAGCAACCATTCAGTCAGTGGGGCTTGGACATAATAGGTGAGATCGTTCCTCACTCTTCTAAGCAGCATAGATACATCCTCACGGCAACAGATTATTTTACTAAATGGGTAGAAGCAGTTCCCCTCAAGACAGCTAATTCTGAAAATATTATTGGATTCATACATCAATTTATAATCACTAGGTTTGGATTGCCAACGGCTTTAATGTTTGATAATGCATCATACTTTTCTGGGAATACAATGACTGAGTTTGCACTTAAAAGAGGGTTCAAACTGAAATATTCGACCAACTACTATCCACAAGGTAATGGGTTAGCTGAGTCAACAAATAAAAACCTAATCAGGATTATTAAAAGAACAGTTGACCAGAACCAAAAGAATTGGCACAAAGCTTTGGTAAATGCTTTATGGGCAGATAGAATAACGAAGAAAGCTTCAATCGGCACTTCTCCCTTTAATTTAGTTTATGGGAAGGAAGTGGTTCTTCCAACTCACTTAGTCATCCCCTCTTTGTCTTTAGTAAAATACATCGATGAAGTATCTACTTCCTCCATACAACTAAGACAAATGGAAATAATTAAATTAGAAGAACAATGAGAACAAGCTAAGAAAACCCATGCTCATCACCAAGCGCTAATAAAATCCTCTTTTGATTCAAGCATAATGACCAGAAAAATTTTTCAGATGGGAGATTTAGTTTTGAAATGGGATAAGGCTCATGAAGAAAAGGGCAAACATATGAAATTTCAAAAGATGTGGCTTGGTCCTTTTCAGATTGTTGAAGTCATAGGTCCATCAACGTTTGTGTTGCAGGATTTAGCAGGTAGAAGGGATTCTTTGCCTGTTAATGGACGAATCCTCAAAAAATATTTTCCATAGAAGATTATTCTTCTATTTTGTAGAATGGTTTTGGTTTTTCTTTTCTTTTTCATAATAAAACCAGTTGTAAATGGTTACTACAGGTATTCACGGAAAAGACACCAATTCTCTTTCAGATTTTGAGCTTTTCACTTGTATAAATAACAAAAATTTTCATAAATCTGATCTTTATTATAGACAGATAGAGTTAAAAACTTTAGCCTAGATATGATGCTAGTTTCAACTTCAAAAATTTGATGAAAGCAACCTTTAGCGAAGAAATTGTTTTATATCAGCACAATGAAAGGTATCAATAGAAAAATAAGGGTTCACTGTAAAACTGATGTTTTCAAACTCTATTATTGTCGTCCAGAGCTTTCTTAAGGAAAAACAATGACTTCCTCCCCGCTAAAGAAAATCGCAGCATTCAGAGGAACAATCCAAGAAACACTATTTCTTAAAAGAATAAGAGGTCTCATCACGAGCCGGCTTATCATGATCACAGATATTATAACTTGCTGACTTTGCCAATACTGTCTACCAAAACAGGGCAATGACTCAAGATTGTTGCAATCAAAAGACAAGGGGTCTCATCACGAGCCAACTTGTTCAGCAAAAGTGTAAATCAAGTGAATGACTGTGTCATAATTTGGCTACCAAACCAAGACATTGTTCTTTAGAGAATAAAAAAGGAAAAAGTGTCAATGTGGATTTTTCTTCGAACGTTGTAGATAGCCTTAAGCAGGATAAAGGATCATTGCTGGGTAACAGGTAACCCTGTCGAGGCTATGGACTCCTGCTGGCAGCAGAGGCTCTATCTACGACAAATGAGCATATTTTAAAAGCCGACACATAGAGAAGACTTTATTTTACCTTTACAAGACCAAGTAATGGCTGATGTAAATACAAGGACAAAGCCTGAGGAAGCAAGCAATTAGAATAGAAAAAGGTTGAAACAAAATATCATTAATAGGATAAGGCATAATGTACTCTATCTGTCCATAACGAAATTTAGACTTATGAAAATTTTTCTGTTTTGGAAGTTAGAATTCAATAGAAAAACAGAGATAATTGGTTCTTCCAGGTGAATTGCCATTGTTGTGGCCACCAACAACCCCCCTCTTTGTTTAGTATTAGCAATAACACTAAGCAAATGGGGACCCTTAATAAAAAATCCAAAAAACATTTTTATAAAAACTTTTTTATTTAACTCCTTAAAACTATATCGCATCGCGAGAAGAGAATAAAGCATTTCCTTATGAGCATAATAAACTGCAAAGAAGCGATGCGAAATTCATCGCATTGCATACATTATGAAGCGCTCTTAAATGAAAATCTTAAGAAATCTCCGACGGCCGATGTGCGACGTCGCATATCGCAATATCGCATAAGCAGCACCCAATGATTTAACGACTCGTCGCGATCTGCGATGTGTGATAATCTAATCTGAAAAAGTTGCGATGACACATCTAGGTAATGCGATGACGCGATGCTGCTATCGCCCATCGCAAATTTCTTCGGCTCAACATTCAAGAAAAGTTGTCTATGAACCAAAATTGGGCGCGCACCTTAAAAGAAATTAATGAATGTACACCAAAGTATTCAAGAAGGACAGTTTTGTGTTTTTCGAAGAGTCAGTTCACGATGAGTGTCATGATTTTATACATTCATAGAGGTTAGAGCTTTCGTATCAGTATTTATTATCATTACTCTTTTCCTTTGCGTGAACTGCAGGAATGAAAAACAGGAAACAATATGAAGCAATGAGCAGGAAACATCTAAGGAAAAGGGGAAAGCGTCAATGCTCGGAGAACGGAGAAGACATGCCCTCATAAACGGATAATGCGTGCATGAGAAACACAGATTCCAGAGTATCTCTGAACAGATGCTGATTTCAATAGGCCATTCAACACTCATAGTCAAAAGCTCACAAAAGCAGCATGTTTATGAAAGATCCTGAAGCTTATGCCCGGTAAAGGAAAAAAGGCGCTAAAGAAGGAAAACGCACTAGAAAATCCCGGAACAAAGAACGGAGGCAGTTTTCGATGCGCGATTAGCACCTAGCGCTAATCGCGCATCGCTAAGAAAATTGTTCAGAAAGAAAAGTCCCTAACCTGCTTAGTCATTCGCAAGGCCGGAAACCGAGATAGCAAAAGCAGAAGCAGTTTGAGAGAAATTTGGGTTATTGCCAAGTATACACTCAGTAAACTCACCCAGCCAGAGGAAGATTCTCAAAAATATCTTCTAGTTTGCTAAAATGGTGCCAGCGCTTGCCATTTCTATTTTCGTAACTCAAACAAAAGCAGAAGGCAACCAGCCGACTCTTCCCAGTCAAATGTTGCATGCTCACAGCATTAAGGAGCAAACGCAGAAATAGTTAGGAATTAGATTCAATTTTTAGAAATAGTTTTGCTTAAGAAAAAGGGTGGTCATTTAAACCGTATCCGAAATTTATGTAATTAAGTTATTTTAGTTAGTAGTATTTAAACCCTTCTCATGCATTTGGAGAAGGGTCCAGAAATTTGTCAAAAACTTGTCCTCAGAACATGCACTTTTGCACCCTTGGAGGGGGTTTTGATGAATGGATGGATCAAGGTTTATTAATGTTTGCATTTGATATCTGCTACTGATGTTGCACTTCTGTACTCTTAGTAGATGTTAGAGCAAGGAGAGATAGATCATTGTTGCTTGAAGCTTATGAGTAGAACCAGTCATAAATGGTACTTTTATCTCTTGGCCATTTCTGCTTATATTCTTAAAGTGATATACAGTCTGTAGTTGTTTATATGTTATTGCATGAATGTGTGAGTTACCATTTGGCACTTTTGTACGGTGGAGCCATTTATTTATGTCTGATATATGAATAACTTATTATGCGATATGCTGTTCACAACTATTTTGCCTAACTTTTTATGCAAAGTGGTTCATCTTAATTGATTTCCATTCTTATGATAGCTGAATGATCCTTATTACCAGTTATTGTCTGAAATCTTTTTAGATCACATAATAAAAGAAATACATCCCGGGTTAGCATAGATTAGATGTGCTGTTTTTCATTAGATTACAATAGCATAAAGTTAGTTTAAAAGTTTGAATTAGATTAGCTTTAAGTATTCTTAGATCAGCAACATCGAACTCTGCACACACACACACACCCTTAGATTGGGAAACTGGTCCCATTATCCCCAGTCGGACCCGCTATACCAAACGGATAAGGAGCTACCAACCAAGGTCCGGACCGGGTGGGTATCCCCCTTGTTGTCGACCCGATTTTCGGGGCTTCAACACGATCCTGCACGTGTGCAAGCAATTCAGCAAATTGATCTGCCCCGGAATAAGAAGGAGATTCAGTCTTTCAATGGTAAAATGAATTTTTTACGCCGCTTTGTACCTAATCTTGCTGAGCACCTAAGAGAGACCACAAACATGCTTAAGAAGGACATCCAAGTGAAGTGGACGAAAGAGGCTGTAAAATATTTCAATTTAGTCAAACTGGCTCTTTCCTCAGCTCCAATTCTAATCAGCCCGGAATACACTCAGGATTTTATATTGTTTTCATTCGCTTCGGAGCGTACTATGGCAGCAGTGTTGATGTAGAAAAGAGATGATCACGAAAGACCAATTTCTTTCTTCAGCCGGACTATAAGAGATGCAACCTTAAAGTACAATATCATTGAGAAGCAACCTCTCGCACTTGTGAAAGCATTGAAAGATTTTCGGTTATACATTCTGCATTCTCATATTTTGGCTTATGTTCCTAATGCTACTGTCAAAGATGTTTTAGTGCAGACCGATCCGGAAGGAAGACGAGGCAAGTGGATTGCAGCTTTGTTGGAATATGATGTGGAGATAAAGCCCACAAAGTTGGTTAAAGGACAGGGATTGGCAAAGTTAATGGCTGAATCAAACTTGCACGCCTTAGACATAAATCTGATCGCTGCTATGTCCGATGAGAATGAGGAAGGTTCGTCAATTCAGGTATCTGAAATGTTTGCTCTTTCTCCGTGGTATTCAGACATCATATATGTGCTTCAAAATTTGTCACCACCACCCGGCATGACTAGAAACAAAGCTAGAACTCTCAAATTAAAGGCTGCCAAGTTTTGCATTCTAAATTCTGCACTTTATTGGAAAGATCCCGGTGGTGTTCTTTTGAATTGTTTGGTGGAAGAAGAAGAAAAGCAGGTCATGGAGGATTTCCACGAAGGGGATTGTGGTGGTCATCTTTTTTGGAAAACAACAGCAAATAAAGTTTTGAGAGCAGGATACTATTGGCCAACATTGTTTTCTGATGTGTATAAGGTTGTCACTGGTTATTCCAGTGATGGAATCATCATTTTCCATACCATAGGATATGGGGGTTCAGACGAACACAAACGGGCACCGGTTCTTGGTGAGCCCCATTTACTCTCCCCATTCCCTAGTTGTTGAGCCCGATTCCCATAACGTGTATAGATAGGAGGTCTAATTGAGCTACACATACAGTAAGTCCTCATACGCACATACTCGCATATATACGTTTACCTTTTCCATTCAAGGGGCAGGATGAAGAAGTGTCGATAGAGGCTCAACCAAACTCGCATATCTACTCGACGTTTAACGTGTCCATTTGAGGTGATCCCCTTAGCTTAGAGGAAGGATAAGAGGAACAAGCCTTTACAACGGAACTATCCATGAACAGCCTTTCGGGGTCCCCCTTGCTGTACAGGTCGATACTTGCATCTATACGTTGAACCTGTCCATCCAATTTGACTCGCCTCTCTTGATAAGGGTTGAACCACGAACATGAAGGAGGACTAGACTAGGATATATTTCCAGGGAGACCTTACCAGTGGACCTAGCCATCATACCAGCAAGAAAGAAACTCCACCACGACCGAATTGAGAGATGTCATAAATGCCAGATTTTTTAGGGAAGGCAGAAATGATAGCCTTTGCCGCTTAAGCCCATTGAGGTGAGTGCCCCTTTTCAGCAATGGGGGTTGGATTTCATTGGTGAAATCCATCCCGCTTCTTCCGGTCAGCATCGATGGATTCTCACGGCAACAGATTACTTCACGAACTGGATCAAAGCAATTCCCACCAGACAAGCTACAGATGCGGTAAATATTTCATTCCTGGAAAATAACATCTTGTCTTGCTTTGGTTGCCCGAATAAATTAATCACTGATAACACAAAAGCTTTCAAATCGAAAAGGATGGTAGAGTTTTGTCATAAATATCACATCATTTTAGGTCACTCAACTGCCTATCATCCGCAAGGCAATGGATTGGCGGAGTCCTCTAACAAATCTTTGGTCAATATCATTAAGAAGCTGCTGGAAATCAATAAGAAGAGCTAGCATAAGAAGTTGGTAAATGCACTTTGGGCAGATCGGGTCAGTCAAAGGAAATCCATTGGTATGTCCCCCTTTGAGCTTGTGTATGGATTTGATGCCTTGTTTCCTACCTCTCTTGCATCCCCGGTAGTCAAACTTCTTCAGGAGCCGGCAGTGAAGATGATCTTATGCAGAGAAGATTAAATCAGATGATCCATTTGCAGCAGACCAGAGAAGAAGTCTTCCAAAACACATCCAAGTTGCGGGAGAAAATTAAGAAAATTTATGACAGAAAAGCAAAGGTGGAAAAATTTCAGCTAGATGATGTAGTACTGAAGTGGGATGCTAGGAATGAGGAAAAGGGTAAGCACGGTAAATTCGAGAATCTCTAGAAAGGACCCTTCAAGATTGCAGCATATCGGGGTCAAAATGCCTTTCTTCTGAAGGAAATGAACGGGGAAGATTGTCCAAGAGGGCTGATCAATGGTCGGCTGCTCAAGCGGTACCACTTCTAAGTTGTTTCTACTGTTTCCATTGTCACTGTAAATACCATTTTATTTCAGTTTTGGTTTGAGTTTGTTTGGTCAGTTATTGGGTCATTTTAAGTCCATATTTGAATCAGTCTGAGTCAAGTTTCAGTCAATAAATGAGTCAAGAGTTGCGTGTCGTTTGTCGAAATGATGACTCCATAGCCCAATGGATGAAGGCATTGTCTGCTCTCCCAAAGATCTGTCGTTCTTGGCACCTCCAAGGAGCTACCATCCCCCATTGGAGACAATGTTAGAGTCGGTCTTGTCAGTCCTCCGTCAGAGATCAAAACTCTTTCTGTTGGCATTATGGCTAAAGTGTTGTCCTTGATGGCAACCCATTCAGGTGATAGATCACAGTACTTCAAGTCAGCAGCAGAGATTGATGATCAGCAATCAAATATTGAAGAAAATAAGGGGTACGCAGGTAAACCTTACAGAAGATGCGTACACGCAGGCCAGTGTTACATAAAGTGCGTACATACCCACAGTTATCCCGTTCAAGAGGTGTGTACCCCCAGTTCAATTACTTCAAGGCAGAGAAAAGCACACGTGGGGTTTCTTATGTTTAACCCTTGGTATTTAGCCGACGGTATTGTGTTATTATGGTTTTGGCTCGTGGTATTGATCCATGATTTGAGGAAGAGCTTGCCTATATAAAGCAAAGGAGATCATTTGGCTTGAGTAGGTTTTGGGTTGAACATCTTATGGGAGCTAGATCTGAAATACTATGATCTCTTGGGAGTAATGTCTAGATCTAAATAAGGCGAATCTACTGATGGATTGAGATCACTTCGGCGCATGATCAGATCTGTAGATCTGACAGTCTGGGTTATTCTTGAAGTCTTGAAATTATCTATATCTGCAGGTACGCAAGTACAGTGAAGGAAAAGTGCGTAGGTACGCAGGCGCAGAAGCGCTGCAGGTGTGGAGGTCCGCGGCGCCACAGAAGGCGCAGCTGCGGAGGTACGTGGCGCCACAGAAGGCGCAGCTGCGGAGGTACGCGGCGCCACAGAAGGCGCAGGTGCAGAGGTCCGCGGCGCCACAGAAGGCGCAGCTGTGGAGGTGCACGGTGCCACAGAAGGCGCAGCTGCGGAGGTACGTGACGCCACAAAAGGCGCAGCTGCGGAGGTACGTGGCGCCACAGAAGGCGCATCTACGGAGGTACGCGGCGCCACAGAAGGCGCAGGTGCGGAGGTCCGCGGCGCCACAGAAGGCGCAGTTGCGGAGGTGCACGGTGCCACAGAAGGCGCAGCTGCGGAGGTGCGCGGCACCACAGAAGGCGTAGGTGCGGATCTGCACAAGGATGCACAGAGAAGCAGAAGAGGCAGTGCGGAGGTGCGCAGACAGGTAGAAGGTACAGGTGCGGAGATCCGCAGGCTCGGAGCAAGTGGAAGTGCGGATATCCGCAGATCTATACCAGTGAAGTTGCGGTCCCTGCTTGAAATTTGTTTTAACTGCCTTTGACTATTCTGCAGGGTTTTGGGTGCATAACTGATGTTTGGTTACTGGTATTGAGTTCAGATAGCAACATGATTAATGACTTATCTTTATGTACTAGATCTGGTTGATAACTCTCATAATATCATTGTATGTGTATGGATCTGGTGATTGGGTGATTCAGAAGATTGTTTGATTATGTGCTTCAATGTTGTTGTTGGGTCCAGTATGAAAATTGGATGAAACGTGGCCTTTCAGATTATGTGTTGTGCTTCAGTGTATCCAGTATGAAAATTGATGAAACGTGGTACCTGGAGGAGAGAAGATTGTAGGCCGGTGCCTACGTACTAGTATCTAAGCTAGTACAAGAGCTAAAGGAAATCTTTGGAGCATTGTAACAGGTAGTAGCCTGCGTACTAGTAAATGGATCGGCTAGTACAAGAGCAAAGGGGGTTGTAGCTCCCGTACTGGTATAAGACTGCACCAGTACAAATATTGTAAAAGGATTTTCTTATTAAGAAGAAGATTGAGATGACTTGCAGCAGGTGGTTTTCTCCCGCATTGGGTTTCCACCTTATATCATGGTGTTCATGTGTGTGCCTTATGTGTGATGATCTATTCTATGTTACTGCATCTGTTAATTGATAATATGGTTGATAATGTTCTAATGCACTCATTTAAGATCAATTAACTTAATCATAACAAGTTGTGGAAGTAGCATGTATGAATCTGATTATGGAAATGAAAAAGTTTTATTAATGTGATAATACTGATTCACCCCCCCCCCCTCTCAGTATTATTTCCAACAATTGGTATCAGAGCAGGTCCTTTGATAGAAGCTTGATCGCTTGAAGGAGATCCGTGGAACAATGGGAAAGAAGCTTAAGAAGAAAGCACCTAAGAAAAAGAAGGCATCTCAGAAGAACTATGACAGTGGGAGAATCGATTGGGGATTAGGCATAAGAAGCTCTTCAGATTCAGAATCAGATTCAGAATCATTATCAGGTATGAATGTGTTATCCTCTGATGTTCCAGCTATATTTCCTTGTGAAAGAGATGGAAGTGATAGTGAAACTACTGAACTTGCTCTCATGGGTGAACAAGAAAGATATCAAATAGAGGCAGAATTTAAAAGGCTAACAGACAAGATTAGAGATAAACAAGATCTATTGAACAAAAGGGAATGTGACTTCAAAGAAGAAGCTACCAAACTAAAGGCCCAACTAGAAGAAGGAAACAAGGTAAGAAAACTACTCAAGGACAAGGAAAACCAATGTCAAAATTTGCAGCATGAAGTGACATCATTAAGAAAAGAAGTCAACGAAAGAAGCACAACCATCAAGAAACTCAAAGATAGATCCAGCTACTATGAAACTCTTGAAGCTACAATCCTCTCACTAAAGGGAGATCTTGAAGAGTCAAAGAAGCAGAATGAAGATCTACATCAAGCAATTGAAAAACAAGACAACGAAGTCATCAGCTTAAAATCCCAGTTGGAATGTGCCTTCCAAGTTCATCAAATGTAGCAGGATCTGAATGAAGAACAAGAAAAGGAGATTCTCAAACTAAGGGAACAAATGGAAGAAGGAAGAAAAGCTGAAGAAGATTTGAAAAGGCAATCTCTTGAAAAGGAAGAACAGCTTCAGGTTGAGGTAAATATCTTGAAAGGTAAAATAGAAGAAAAGGATAAGCTTTTACAATTTCAAGATAGCTCTAAAGTCTTGGATGATATTCTTAGTAGTCAAAGGTCTCCTGCTATAAAGACTGGTCTTGGTTTCCATGAATCTGTTGAAGGTGAATCTAGTTCACAAGGTGAGGCAAGGAATTCTAAAGAGAAATCTAAAGTGATCAATGAAGAAATGAAAGATCAATCTCATCGTCAACCAAGGAAAGAGATTCCTCAAAGAAAATCCTTTACTCCTCCTATGAATAATGTTGAATGTTATGTATGTCACAATCTTGGACATGCTACAGCTAGATGTAGAAGAAGAAGAGTTCAAGACCATTATGCAGAAAGGTCATCTCAATCAAGGTTCTTTTATGGATATTGCTTTGCTTGCAATATGTTTGGTCACAAAGCTGCTGATTGTTACAGGAGGAATATGAAACATGTAAGATGTTATGCATGTAACAAGCTTGGACATATAGCTAAGTAATGCAGGAACAAAGTGTGGGCACCATATCAAAAGAAGAAAATGTCATCATCACGCTTGAAGATATGGAGGAAAAAGGAAGTACAGTCAGAAAAAGGTGGCACAGCACAATGTACAGACATACCAGAATCAGAGGGAGATGAAAGTACAAAACTTCAGTGTCCTGAATCTCATATGCAAACTCCATAAAGGGAAGTCACATATATACGTGATTTGGATACTGCACAATCGCGTATATGATTGTTTGAAGAAGGGCAGATAAAGAAAAACTACGTACCTGTCTTAAGGCATTTATTGGCTGACTCTTCTTATTGATATGCATGATCAGATCTGACAGATGGCACCAGTTTAGGGGGAGCATATGTTCTTAATGCATTGTTGGCATTATGGTCCTTGATGACAATGTTTATGATTCATCTTGCTATGGTTATGAGTTGTTCACATGGTTCTTGGATCAGATTTGTGGTTGATTTTCTAATGGTGCTTGCATGGAGTCTTTATTGTTCTTGGCACATATATGGATGAGGATTGTTGGCTGGATACATGGATGATTATTCAAAGTTGCATTGTTGGAGACTTGATGATGATGAGACCTTACCTATATGATGATAGGTTGTTTCGTACATATGTTGATTAATGCAGATGCTTCCATTTGATGACTCTTGGTTCATGTAGATCTGGATGAGTTGATGCAGACGTACCTTGCTGTTGACAGATACTATGAAGCAGATCATACAGTGTTGTTGCTGATGTTTATCTTAGGTGATTGGTCTTTACTCATGATGTAATAGTGGGTCTCTATTGTAGTTATCTTTTCAGGTCATGTAACGGCCTATGTTTCCCCACTATGCCTGGGATGAATGATGTTATCTTATGTAAACTTTTGATGTATCACCATTGTGATGAATGTATGTATTGAGTCTTTTGGTGATAGGAAGGTCATTTATGATATATAGAGTCATGTTCTTCTTGTAGAACATCTTTTTGCAGTCAGGAGGAGCTTGAGCATGAACAACACTATATAGCAGAGCAGACATCTCAGCTTGTTCTCAGAAAGAGCATTATCAGATAGGAGCACCATGGCATATACAAAGGGGGAGTTCATTCAGAGACTTCAACAGATCTGGTTTATAGTCAAGGAGAGCATGTTCTTAGGGGGAGCATAACCCTTTGCCCTTGATGTCAAAGGGGGAGAGTGATTTGGTGTTGTTGCCATCAAGTCCAAAGGGGGAGATTGTTGGCATTATGATACATGTGTTGTACTTGATGGCAACCCTCTCATAGAAGATCATCTCACTTGTATACATTCAGATGAATCTACAAAAGAAATATCAGATGTGACAGAGTGCATGGGTTACCAGAAAACACAAAGGGATCAGATGACAATTCACAAGTAAGCCTTGCCATCAAGTCCAAAGGGGGAGATTGTTGGCATTATGGCTAAAGTGTTGTCCTTGATGGCAACCCATTCAGGTGATAGATCACAGTACTTCAAGTCAGCAGCAGAGATTGATGATCAGCTATCAAATATTGAAGAAAATAAGGGGTACGCAGGTACACCTTACAGAAGATGCGTACACGCAGGCCAGTGTTACATAAAGTGCGTACATACCCGCAGTTATCCCGTTCAGGAGGTGCGTACCCCCAGTTCACTTACTTCAAGGCAGAGAAAAGCACACGTGGGGTTTCTTATGTTTAACCCTTGGTATTTAGCCGACGGTATTGTGTTATTATGGTTTTGGCTCGTGGTATTGATCCATGATTTGAGGAAGAGCTTGCCTATATAAAGCAAAGGAGATCATTTGGCTTTAGTATGTTTTGGGTTGAACATCTTATGAGAGCTAGATCTGAAATACTATGATCTCTTGGGAGTAATGTCTAGATCTAAATAAGGCGAATCTACTGATGGATTGAGATACTTCGGCGCATGATCAGATCTGTAGATTTGACAGTCTGGGTTATTCTTGAAGTCTTGAAATTATCTATATCCGCAGGTACGCAAGTACAGTGAAGGAAAAGTGCGTAGGTACGCAGGCACAGAAGCGCTGCAGGTGCGGAGGTCCGTGGCGCCACAGAAGGCGCAGCTACGGAGGTACACGGCTCCACAGAAGGCGTAGCTGCGGAGGTACGCGGCGCCACAGAAGGCGCAGGTGCAGAGGTCCGCAGCGCCACAGAAGGCACAGCTATGGAGGTGCGCGGTGCCACAGAAGGCGCAGCTGCGGAGGTACGCGGCGCCACAGAAGGCGCAGCTGCGGAGGTACGTGGCGCCACAGAAGGCGCAGCTACGGAGGTACGCGGCACCACAGAAGGCGCAGGTGCGGAGGTCTGCGGCGCCACAGAAGGCGCAGCTGCGGAGGTGCACGACGCCACAGAAGGCGCAGCTGCGGAGGTGCGCGGCGCCACAGAAGGTGCAGGTGCGGATCTGCACAAGGATGCACAGAGAAGCAGAAAAAGCAGTGCGGAGGTGCGTAGATAGGTAGAAGGTACAGGTGCGGAGATCTGTAGGCTCGGAGCAAGTGGAAGTGCGGATATCCGCAGATCTATACCAGTGAAGTTGCGGTCCCTGCTTGAAATTTGTTTTAACTGCCTTTGACTATTCTGCAGGGTTTTGGGTGCATAATTGATGTTTGGTTACTGGTATTGAGTTCAGATAGCAGCATGATTAATGACTTATCTTTATGTACTAGATCTGGTTGATAACTCTCATAATATCATTGTATGTGTATGGATCTGGTGATTGGGTGATTCAGAAGATTGTTTGATTATGTGCTTCAATGTTGTTGTTGGGTCCAGTATGAAAATTGGATGAAACGTGGCCTTTCAGATTATGTGTTGTGCTTCAGTGTATCCAGTATGAAAATTGATGAAACGTGGTACCTGGAGGAGAGAAGATTGTAGGCCGGTGCCTACGTACTAGTATCTAAGCTAGTACAAGAGCTAAAGGAAATCTTTGGAGCATTGTAACAGGTAGTAGCCTGCGTACTAGTAAATGGATCAGCTAGTACAAGAGCAAAGGGGGTTGTAGCTCCCGTACTGGTATAAGACTGCACCAATACAAATATTGTAAAAGGATTTTCTTATTAAGAAGAAGATTGAGATGACTTGCAGCAGGTGGTTTTCTCCCGCATTGGGTTTCCACCTTATATCATGGTGTTCATGTGTGTGCCTTATGTGTGATGATCTATTCTATGTTACTGCATCTGTTAATTGATAATATGGTTGATAATGTTCTAATGCACTCATTGAAGATCAATTAACTTAATCATAACAAGTTGTGGAAGTAGCATGTATGAATCTGATTATGGAAATGAAAAAGTTTTATTAATGTGATAATACTGATTCACCCCCCCCCTCTCAATATTATTTCCAACACTTTCTGCATTTCATTTTTAGGTGTCTCGCTCCATTCACTCAGCTGCATTCCACTAGGGGCATGCCATAACCTGATGAAAGGGCCTTACCATTCATTCCCCTCATGTCTTGCACCTGCTGGCTTAGGTCTTTTCACCAATGTGTATTAAAGTCCATCACAATCAATGTTTGATCTTTTAATGGGCAAGAGTTATTTCGGTCATTAAGTCTAGGGATTGGTCATTTGATCTTCAAACAAGGTCCAATAAAGCCAGCAAGGTCAGAGGGAGGCTCTTATGAAGTTGTGATTCAAAGATTTTCATCGTCATGTTGATAGAATACGATTGTTCTTCAAAACCCTGTTTTGAAGAAAAGTCAACAGTTTTCCATTTGTAAAAAATTTAAAAAGTTTCTCAGTGGATTTCTCCAAGTGCAGCCCTTGTCTCCTTAGCCAAATTCCATGTCGGCTACCCCTGCAAAAAATCGCCAAAAAATTTCATCATTTTAGTCAAAGAAATCAAAAAGAAGTGTGAAAAGCATAATTGTATTTGTTGTGAAAAAGTGCCAAAGTGGAAACATTACAAAATGGGTTTTGGAAGAAGGAAAAATCAAATCCAACTCTTGCAACATATTTCGCCAAGCTATATAAATCATTTGGGTCAAGTTACATTCATAAACCTCATAGCAAAATCGAGTTTGAAGGTTGGAGAGCAAACTGTTGTTTGGAAAGGCCGGACTGTGTTAAGAATTGGAGCGTGGCGCACAGGTGGAGTAGCGCGACGCACATAGGGAGCACGGCGCACTGGGCACGACCGCACAATGTTAAACAACACGGGCGCGACGCACATAGAGGGCGCGACGCACAGGTGGAGGAGCGCGGCGCATATACACAGAAGCCCGATTTTTCTCAAAATTTGCAACCAATCGCCTTCAATCGCTTGAAATTGCCAGGTGGGGTCAATCTCACAGTGTTTCATCCATTTTTATGTTAGCATGATAATAGTAAATGGAGGCTTATGGTTGCACCAATACCCTTAAACCCTACCACTTAAAATCATCAAAGCAAATGTTGTTAGGGTTACAAAATCATTGTGTTGGTGCCAAGGTTCTTCCCCCCATTTCATTTTTCCTTCTTGCCCCCATTCCCTTCTTCCCTATTCCATTTTTTCCATTTCTCCCTATCCTAAAATGCTACTAAAATCCTATTCCCTATCCCCTCCGCACATTTGTCAAAGGTAAAACCCAAACCCTACCCCATATAAATTTTCCTAACACCCCAAACCCTACCCTATACAAAATCTACTAAACCCCCTACTCCCTAAATAAAATCCCTTCTAATAGTCCCTAATCCCTTCATATTATTCCCCTTCCTAATAGTCCCTTGTTGCATTTTCCCCTTGGTGGCAGATTTCAACACATCAAAAAGGGCAGTTCAAGCACAATTAATACACACCAGTCATCTCGTCTTCAGGGTATTTTGCATAGTAGTCATGGCATCTGAGCATTCATCGGACTATGAGGTAGAAACCCAAATTGACTCTCCCTTGGAAGAACAAGTACCCTGGAGGCCTCATAAAAGTGGCAGACATGTGAGAGAGGAACCGACCACCCTTACAGAATTGCAGGCCTGCCCTCTTGCTATGTCATGTTTTCAGCATTAGTCATGCTATGAGTTTTTTCAAAAGGTAGTTGATGTCCAATTTCATCATGAGTTGGCTCATCTTTTTGTGCTGCACTTGCATGGAGATCAAGCTATCTTGGCTGGTGTCACCTTCACACTTACACCAGAATCCGTCTCATTGGCAACCGGTATACCGAACATTGGTGAACCATGGCACAAGAAAAAGAAGATTGACCGGCAGCATTATGAGCCATACATCAAAACCAATTTCTTAAGGCATCTCAAGAGAGTGTTCCCATTCCAGTATCTGAAGGATGAATATGCTCCACTAATGAGATTTATCATGAAATATTTCAGCTATGAGGGACGGTTCTCTCGTCTTTATGCTTACCACATCAGGTTGCTCATGCAGTTCACCAGGGTACGGATGATGAACATCCCGTATTTCATTTGCCGGAACATAGAGAGGATGACCACCTTTATACAGCGCAAAACACCTCAGTAGCAACTTAACAGTGTCTATCATTTTGCTCTTATCAAGATTTTGGTGGTTCATCAACTTGGATTGCAGGGCATCACTTGGGATGATTTCATCTCGTGTGATTTCTTCAGAGCTTCATGGAGAGTAACAGAGGTTAAGCATGAGGGTGAACCTTCTCATAAGTATGAGTGCCATGAGACTACTAGTGTGCCGGTTTTTATCACATATCAGAAGGGCACCAGACGTTTGTTTGCAGCAGCAAAGCGAGTGTTATCTCCACCCGGGGTGGAAGGGGCCTCACTTCCTCCATCAGCATCACAGGAATAGGACAAAGGCAAGGAGCCAATGTAGGATGAGGGGCCTTCAGGTGAGCCATCAGGTGAACGAGAGACCGAATTTGTTCTCCTTCATGATGATGATACAGATACAGAACCGACAAGTGCACAGCTTAAAGAGATCATCCAGGAGCAGCAAGCAGAGATTCAAGCCTTGTCCCTTGATTTGGAAAGAGCCAAATGGAACATGAAATATCTGGAGTAGAGGAACAAACAGCTGGAGGATCAGCAAGCGATCATGGAGCTACAAAACATTTGTGAGCATTGCCAAGCTACACAAAGGAGAAGAGTTGAGCTCACATCATTGGAGCAAGAGATTAATGATGACCGGGAGGCCAATCTTGAGAGAGTTTGTTATAGACATTTTTGTGCCTTACAGCTTTGAGCATGAAATGTCCATAATCCAAGGGATCCAAAGTCCCTAAAAGTGTTGTTCCTGCCTCTAAAGGAACAAGGTCAACCAATGACAGCTTCTCCCAGAAGTTCTCCACCAAAAACTACTCAGAACTAGTCAAATCAGGATCAATTCAGATGCTCCACTAGCTGCCTGCGTTGCAAAGCACCCCAGTACACTAGCTAGGTGCGTTGCAACGCAGGTGAATGCACTACCAGGGTGCGTTGAGCGGGAAATGACAAATGGCAAAGTCATTCAACGAGGTGGAAAGGCAATGGAAGCTTCCAAAATCTTCTCTAATGACACTTGCCTCACTGAATTCGACCAGGGATGAGTAAGAGGCTCTCAGTCTCCAAGTGGAAGCAAGAACTGACAGAGAGAAGCCACAAGTCAAAACATAAGCTGACTCATCTTCTCTGCTTACATCTATATATGGATCCCTCATCCCAGAGATCCGGAGGCTGGAATTCTGTACTTTGCAGAGAATTGCTGTTGGTTTTGAGATTGAGATTAGTGCATTGGGTGATTTATGCTTTGTTGGAGGTGAGGAAGGGATTCCTTTGCTGGGAGGTAGATGCTGGATCGGCACTCACTTGGTTGTATCTCCTCTTGGACTTTCTTATATCAATAAAACTATTTGAGTTTCTCCTACATGCTTGTGTATCAATGATGTTTTGTTATATTTGCATGTTTAGCTTAAATCTGATCCTAAGCTATTTATGAATGTAAATCTATGTCTTTGTGTAGTTTTCCTCTTCTGTGATCTTGCAGGAACTTGGTGAAGCTGGGCGAGTAAGGGAGCAGGTAGAGGGAAACAAACAAAGAGGAGAGCGATTGGATCAACAAACTAGCGCAAGACACAGGTTAGTTCATCCTTCCTCTTCGTTTACATTTCATAAAGAAGAATACGAAAATAGTTTTCCTTGTTTGTTGCTAAGGCACTATCACACCTTAGAGTGGGATAGGGGCGTTCTGAATAGATACTTTTCCCAACAACAGAGTTAACATGCACTTAGAGAGGCTGCTAGACAAGGCCGACAAGGACCATGCATTGTTGAGACACATGACTTTCCACTACATGGCGCAAAACAAAGTGTGCAAGGCCCGAATCAGGGATTTGAAGGCAAAATTGAGGAAGGCAATCAAGAAGAAAAAGAGGCAAAGGGAGCTTGATCGCCTTCATATATTGGCCAAAGCCTCTTTGGCCCAGCATAACACTTGATAAGCAAGCTCCAGCCCAAATTTCAAGAAATTTGGGGCATTTTTGGTGTTTTTGTAAATTTTTGTGCAAAAAACAAGGTTTTTCTCCCTCTGCGCCACGCCACCTGGCGCGCGCTTACAATAGGGAGCTCCAAATGAAAAAAGGTTTGCATTTTTGGATTTTCCATGGAAGATCATAACTGTTGGTGCATTTCCCAGAATTTTGGGCTAGTTTTGAGTCCTCAGGAGGTCAAAAACACCCAAAAAATGACCTCTCTGCCCCTATTTTGACACACAGGAAGCAGTCTTGGGAGATTGCAGTTTTGGAGGGGAAAATGGGCACCAAATTCAGAAATTCCACTTGGGTTGGAGAGTAGACAGGTAGGGCGTTCCAACAAGCACATTTGGGCTCAATTTGGACTTCGGAAAGGGCCTCAAAACCAGCTCCAAAGTAGCGCGACACATACAGTTTTTGGCGCGACGCACAGACACCTAAAGGCCAAAATCGCGCCCACTTCGCGAAATTTTGATTCGCAATTTTCTCCAAGTGGGCCCGCTCATTTGTAATAAGTTTTTCCCAGCATTAAAGGCAAAGTTTAAAAAGCATTTTGGCTTCTATCCAAGTGGCCAAATGAAGGCGAACAACCACCCACAAAATCTATGCTCATATTTGCTTTTTTCTGATTGGTCTTCATAGAAAATTAAATGTAACTGTTGATGGTTGGCTCTTCATTGCCTGGGTTGATTGACCTTCCCATGGAAAAGCTTATTTATTGTATTGAGAGTCATTTTGTAAAGGGTTGGAATTTCTGGGAGACTGTGGGAGATAAACCCAGTCACTCACTGTACATTTTGACAGAGAATTAATGAAAGATTGCAGCTCTAGTTCATGAGATTCCTGTGGCGTGAGTTTAGCAAATGTATCTTCTTTATGTTTCATATGTATTTCATTATGTTTCATATTTTCATTCATATTCATTTCCAGTGAAAGCTTTCTAAGTAAAAAGGTAGAATTCAGTGTGTTGCTCTGCCTTGGGATAGTTTTCACGTTCTATGTTTTCTTCTGTTGAAAAGGATTCATGTATTTATGCCCTTTTCACACTCTTAAATAATCTCTCCACTCCATGTTATTTCAAATCTAATTGCTAGACTTTCCGCCTGTCTTGCCTCACGAAATAATCTGCGTCTTTGAGTTAAATTCTCTGCTCATGTTGTTCCTTGGTCCCACACATCCCAAAAAACTTAGTAATTTGTCAAAATACCTCCATCACATCCATTTACCTAGCCTAAAATCAGTATTCATTTTTGAGTCATCTCATACCCTATTGTTTATTTTCTTGAGTGTGACCCGGACAGAGCCCTCTCCTGTTCTGGTAGGGCTAGCTACCAGACCGAGCATGGTTTGTGGTTACCCTGAATGTTGCCTTCCTTCAGCCTAAGGCAAATTTAGGTGCTAATGCAAGCAAAGCATCACAAACCCATAACTAGCATACTATATCTCACACTTCATCAAATATTCAATCCTTGCACCCTTTCACTTTGGCCTAATGATCTTCTTCTCCTTATATAGGTTTAGGCCTCTCTCAATACCATGGTCCAAAACCACGTAGGGCCAATACCTTGGACCCAATACCTAGAGTCAATACCTCAGACCAAATACCACAGACCAAAACTTAGTTTTCCAACATGTATGTGCCTTTCCTTCTGTGAAAGTGTCTGTGTACGTTATATGCGCCCTTGTATATAGTGAACCTGCATGTATACACTACTTGGTATATAGTGAACCTGCATATACCTTTCTTTCTTCATTCTGTGAGTCTGAACTGTGATCTGTCATCTGAGTGAGTTTCCATCAAGGACAACACTTGAGTCATACGTGTATCATAATGCCAACAGCCAGGTCAAAAGCTTACTAGTTGCATGGCTCCTTTCTACGGGCTTCATACTTATAGAAAAAATAATATTCTCAATTGTTGAAAGAAACACGGGAAAAATTCATTTACCATGCCTTTTTGGAATATGTTTGATTGATAATTTGAAGAATTTTTTGCAAAATATGCAGTCATCCATGTTTCTACGATATCATGTAGCCCTATATCAAATTATGATGGATATGACCCTGAAATCTTAGTAATATGTCCATGAAAAAGTTCTTTGTATGTTTCTTCCTCACGGTTTTCCTCTATGGTTAATAATAATATAATTTGAAAATAAAATAATAACCATAAAGTTTAACACATTAACAACCCTAAGTTTGGATGCATAATCTATACATTGTATAATGAAATTATCATAAACAAAATCATTATTATGGAAGGATGTTAAACCAGTTATATGTTCAAGTTTATTAGTATGGAAATATTTATAATTATGCCATGAATGTAAACTAGAACCTATATCTAAATCATCTTCTATCTGAAGATAGTGACCAAGGGTTAATTGCTTATTAGCATACTTATAGAATATGGGTGGCTTAGAATAATCAAAATAAAACATCATATGGATATATATCACAATTATTGAAAATACTACCACATACCACTTTGTTTGTTTGAAAAAGGTCTTACAACGTTAATGGTTGATTTGCATAATCAAGAAAATTATATGGAGCATTGAATATGGAATTAAGGACATTCTTGATCACCTCAAATAAATTATTAGATAAGATTGTTCTATTACCCTTCAGAAGGCCAAACCTAAATCTAATATCTCTAAGAACAAATTCATTTCTCTTAAATCCCTTAATAAAAATCAACAGTTTGTTGTTCTTAAAGATGACAAAGGTGGTGCCTTTGTCATTCTTGATAAGAAGGATTACATCGATAAGATGTTAGATCACCTTACATACATTGGTAGCTATAAAAATCTTAGCAAAAAAATTGTTTCAAAATGTTTTAAAGAGGTCTCTAATGTTATCATGTGAAATAGTGTTTGCAATATCATTAGTAAGAATCTTATTGAGATAAATATGCTCACCCCTCGTATCTATGGTCTTCCTAAGATTCATAAGGATGGTGCTCCACTTAGGCCTATTGTAAATATGATTGGTGGGCCTACTTATGTGTAACAACCTTGGTGAAAATTTGATGTAATAAAGGTCAAAAAAGGAAAAATAATATCATAGTTAAGGGACACTTATTCCAAACTGAATGTTGGGCAAAGATATCATAGTGGGCATCACTGGATTCGTGTTTTAGCTAAGGAAAATTGGAAAAGGCTAAGGCAAAGGCATGAAAAGGAAAAAAGGCATTTTTGGTACATTTATGAATCAAAATAAAGGAAAATAGGAGAAAAGGAAGGTAAAAGGTCACAGGTTGCATGTGAGGAGGAAATTGAAGGAAAATAATGGAAAATGAAGAAAATAGAGGCATCATTAATAAAAAGGATTATGAGGATCAGTTGGTAACCTTTTTTCATTCAAGTATGGAGCTCTCTCATTATTCTCTCTCTCTCACACTCTTGGTCACTTAGAGTTTTCTTGGAGCACTCTAGTTTTGGATCAAGGAAGGAAAAGAAAGAAAAGGGAAAGGAAGGAAAGGAAAGTAGGATCAAGTAGCTTCAGCAGAAATACTTGTAGATAACCTTTTGTTCAGAAATATTGGTGCTCCTTATATAGCTACATTTTCCCTTCCAGGATTTACCATTGGCTTTCTAGTATGGTTGTTTTCAACCTCCTTGGTTGAAAATGTCATGATTTCTCTGTAATCGAGTACACCTCTAACTAGGAAAAATCAACCTCCAGATGATCCTAAAGTTGACCCTTTGCCTTCTTCCTCGATTGTTTCTTCCTCCCCTTCTTCCTCTTCACCTGGTGAAAGTATTTGTACTAGTAACCAGGTGGCTAAGAAGAAGAAGAAAGGGAAGAAGAAGAATAAGAAGAAAATTCAGCAGAGGGGCAACCAAGCAACCATTGCTTTGAATGAAACATCTAATGAGAACCCGTCCTTCAAGCCTCACAAAGTTCGATATCCATGCAAACTTTGTGCGGGAGACCATCTTCTTTGAAATTGTACTGATATTCCTCATATCTTGGAAGAATGGTCTTCCCGTTCACATCATCCCATGTCATCAACTTCTGGAGATCATGCTGGTGACACACCATCAACTAGTGGTAGTAAAGTTCATGGAATGAAGGGCAAAGTCAAGTTTCCCTGTAGGTTATGTGAAGGGAATCATCCCATTCACCTTTGTCCCTATCTAGATGAAGCCAAAAAAGTGTTGGATAATCGTCCTACTTCACTGCAGTGACTTCCATCTGGTTACAGGAGACTCTCCCTTTCATCATGCTAGGGGGAATGCACCTAGTGGTAAAGTTAAGTTTCCCTGTAGGTTATGTGAAGGGAACCACCCCATTCACCTTTGTCCCTATCTGGACAAAGCCAAAAAGGTGTTGGATAACCATCCTGCTTCACCGCAGCGACTTCCATCTGGTTACGGTAGGCCTTCTATCTTCTCATCTTATCTATTGCTTATAGGAAAAGTCTAAAACACTTTAAACTGTTGTTCTAGATACAGCTACTTATCTAGGGAATTAGTATTTATCCGTAGATACTAAATTCTCTAAAACAATTCCTTGTCTTGTGTCAAGCTCATTAAAAAAATGAAACAAGGAGTATGAGGATAATTCGTTATCTTGTGTGAACCTCGTTAAAAAATGAAACCAAGGGTCTATGAGGATATTTCTTTTACTGTGTCAACCTCATTAAAAAACGAAATAGGTCACCTAAGGACAGTTCCTTGTCTTGTGTCAACCTCGTTAAAAAATGAAACAAGGAATACGAGGATAGTTCCTGGTCTTGTGTCAACCTTTTTAAAAAATGAACCAACAGTCTATGAGGATAGTTTCTTGTCTTGTGTCAACCTCGTTAAAAAATGAAACAAGGAATATGAGGATAGTTCTTTTACTGTGCAAACCTCGTTAAAAAATGAAATAATCCCATGAGGATAGTTCCTAGTCTTGTGTCGACCTCGTTAAAAAATGAAACAAGGAATATGAGCATAGTTCCTTGTCTTGTGTCAAGCTTGTTAAAAAATGAAACAAGTAATCTGAGCAAAGTTCTTTGTCTTGTGTCAATCTCATTAAAAAATGAAACAAGCTCCCCTGGAGCAAAGTTCCAAGTCAAGTCTTTAAGTAGATCTCGTAAAATCCCAGTCAAGTCTTTCAATTGATCTCGTAA
Source organism: Pinus tabuliformis (assembly GCA_031772625.1). Classification (NCBI taxonomy): domain Eukaryota; kingdom Viridiplantae; phylum Streptophyta; class Pinopsida; order Pinales; family Pinaceae; genus Pinus; species Pinus tabuliformis. Next base: position 405,708,070 of record CM062811.1, on the reverse strand, counting down.
ACGAACCTGCATTCCATCCACCTGATAGCCACGAGTAATCTACTTAGGTGAATGTAATGAAGCTTGGGGGGCATGCACCTAGTGGTAAAGTTAAGTTTCCTTGTAGGTTATGTGAAAGGAATCACCCCATTCACCTTTGTCCCTATCTGGACGAAGCCAGAAAGGTGTTGGATAACCGTCCTGCTTCACCGCAGCGAATTCCATCTGGTTACAGGAGACTCTCCCTTTCATCATGCTGGGGGCATGTAAACCAATCTCAAGCATAGTTTTTTTTTCATTTCAAGCTTGTGTAAACAAGAAACTGAATTCAAGCATAGTTTTTTGTTTCAAGCTTGTATAAACATGAAACTGAATCCAAGCATAGTTCTCTATGGTTCAAGCTTGTGTAAAAATGAACCCATTTCCATTTTAACCCTCATGATTGCCATTCTATCAGCCTTTTTCATCAAATGAGCCTTGGTTGTTTTTCATCCCATCACCACCATCCCTTTAGCCAATCATAAACTTTCACTTGATTGTTTTACCCTTTTTGAGGAATAGTTGCAATGAGTGGTCTTATTAGCCAACCTTTTCACATAAATCAACATGTTTTGAGAAGTTCCAACATCACCGGAACTAGTTGCTACCCTAGACACCACTCGTTCCTCAAAGTGGAGTCCTCTTTAAGCTCTTTTCAGACTCTCTAAACATGAAAAGGTTTTCGAGTGCTTGTCCTTTCCAGCTCGTTAACGGATTGGAAATGATATCTCTCTTGTATTATTTTACGTTTTTTCGGGCTTGAGAGATTAATTTACGAAAAAGAACTTGTGGAGTTTTTTTTTGTCCCTTTTCAAACTCTCTAAACATGAAAAGGACCGCATTATCTTTTTCGTTAAACTCGTTAAAACATCAAATAGCAACAAACTTATCCATCTAGACAAGACCGAGTTTCACCTTCACTAGACTTGTTAAAACATCAAATAGCGATGGATTCACCCAAAGGGTGAAATTATACAACAAGCATATGTTATCCTCCTCAAGCTTGATAAAAATAAAGAGGTACTGGTCAGAAATGACTGGGGAAAATGGGAAAAAGGGGAAAAACCACTTTATGGCAGCAGGTCTCTCTTGAACATGACAATTTCACTTCATCTCCGTGACTATTCGGGTTGGGTTATCTGCTTGACGGTTATCATACCTATGGTCTATCACACCATCCATCACTTTTGATTTTGGGTCAATGCTACCAATTCATTCAAACTATTTAGGTTGGGTTATCTACTTGATGGTTATCATACATATGGTCTATCACACCATCCATCACTTTTGATTTTGGGTCAATGCTGCCAATTCATTCAGTGTCGCCAATATGTTCAAGAGAAGTCATTCAATACTATAAACCTTCTTTCTCATGACTAGCATTCCTGAACCTTGTGTCATCAGTCAAAATCCATCTCTAAAATCATTACACTCATGTCACGTCGTTGATGTGGGATACATCAAGGCCCTCCTATGACGAGTTGCTTCTTGTCAACATCAACTCATTATCCAAGAAGCTGACTTAGAAACACCCATTCAGTACCTTGAAGCTCACATGCATCAATGGCAGGTTTCTTGCTTCCTGTCATAGGCATACATCATTGGTCTTCGACCGAAAGACTTCGTATGGTGTTCGACATCAAATCATTCATTCACACCATGCAAAATGTATTGTAGTACCTTGAGGATAATTATCATTATCGATGATTTCTCTCGCATCTGTTAAAAGCTTATATCATTGGCTAGTAATCAGATGGTGTCTTCCCATGTTCAACTTCAGATCACATATTCACATGGATAGAGTTGTACTTGATCAAACGGTTGAACGAGATTGAAGACCTTAGATCTAGTTTAATCCATCTGAGCTGCGATTTCAGGAGTACTAAATCATATGTACAATGGCTTTACATTGATAGTCATTCCGATCATGGGTCTATATCTGTAGACAACTGTTTATGTACATGTAATGAAATTTTATAAGCTGAGCATGGGTATGCCTTCCCTCGGAAATTCACGTAAAATCAAATATCATGATATATGTATTGTAATTGATGCAGGTCACCTTCCACTTTGATACCTCCTCATCACATTGTAAAGAATTTCATTCGACATTGACATTTTTTCGACGTCATGCTTTAGGGGGCAACTGTTACAAATCCATTTGGGCACATCAAATCCCAACATACAGATCAGTGTTTTAGGGCTCATCAAACCCTAATTTTAGTTGTTTCATGCCCTAAACAGGTCACCCCTTTGAATGCCTCCTTCCTAGACAGTTTCATGACTTGAAGACACCCAGAAATAGCCTCTAGAGGGACCAGCGCAGGTAAGCCCTTATGAAGGTGCGCTGCAGAGCAGTTATGTCCACTGCCAAGGTGCTCTGCAGAGTACTTAGGCTTCCTTTCACCTGCGCTGGGCGAGAATGAGTGAAATTCACATAGGGTTTGGGGAATATTCTTATCTCTTGGAGACATCTAGAAGTTTCCCTCACTTATCCTATCCTCTCATCCCTTCCTCCATGGAACTAATTCTAAGTATGGAAGGCCATGTAGAAATTTTGAATAATTAATCACTTATTCACAGAGATTATCCCGATTATGCACTATTGCGGAATACATGCACAATACGTAACCTCCTCTACGTTGATCATCAATTTAGCAGCATAAAAAACAATGAAACATCAATCGCATGCACACATTAACACAGTATGTAACCCGGGGAAAGAATACAGCTGAAAACCCCACACTATTTTTATATTATAATGATAGAGAACATGTAACAATACATAGTACAATACTCCTCACAAGTACTCAGTACTATCTCTACCTATTACACACAAAACTAGCTCAGATCTGATCAATCACAGCTCAAATCTCCTCCACTGCTTTGCCTACCTCCACTGCGCAATCTGCAAGAGAAATCATTCACTCTGTAAAAACGAATTCCCTTGGTATACTACACAAGCCATCATTGGAAATCTCCATCCATGCATGTGCAAATCTCATGCACAACTATAGTCACACTGTAGTCACAACTGATAGCAATCTCAACCTCTAACACCTGTCTCCATTGAACTGTACATGCACTGAGTTAACTGATGTATTTTTCAGTTGCTTTATGAGTTAATAATTAGTGAATTAATTAATAATTTAATTCACACAACTCATCACTAGTGTATTCTTTAGTTAGACTAAATACAACTAGTTCAACTAAGTCAAACTGAACACAACTCCATCAACTCCTCAATCAACTCCACCAAACTCAATCACTTGAGATCTAACTGAAGTCCATCATGCAATAGCTCAACTGACCCATAAGAAAAGTGTATTTCCTTCTGGCAGTTTCATGTGCCACATCTGTAGCTCAAGCCAAAGTGCTCCAAGAGGATAAGATAATGTTTATAGTCCAAATATTATTATGAGACAATAATATTCGATTGTTCTATTTTTAGCCTGGCAGTCTAAAAATAGAAACCTGCCCATATGTCTAAAAATAGAAGTCCATCTATTTTTACCAACATGACCAATCATCCACAAATAACATACTGCAACTCATAGACCATGATCCATATGTCTAAAAATAGACTTTGCGCCAAAAATAGCCTGCGGGCCCACTTAGTGAAGACGACTTCTTTCCACTAAGCTCCATCATCTTGTTGCATTCTCAACACTCCATCTCAACAAGATATGGATTATCAGCAACCCCTATCCTACCTCGGTGGTATTCGAACTTGCTCCTGGTGAGCGCCTTTGTCAAGATATCAACATCCTGATCCTCCGTTGGAATGTATGAAAGTAACATGGCTCTCCGCTGCACACAATCTCTGATATGATGGTACCTGATGTCAATGTGCTTAGATCTATCATGAAATATAGGATTAGCCGAGAGTTTAATGCAACTCTGGTTATCACAGTAGGCTCCAAGTGAGAACCAAACAACCTGATCAGGATCTTCCTCATCCATATAGCCTCGCATGCAGCCAAACTTGCTGCCATATATTTGGCCTTTGCTGAACTGAGTGCCACGGATCTCTGCTTCCTGCTTTACCAAGAAACTGTTGTTGACCCGATATTGAAGACCCCTCCTGATGTGCTCTTTCTGTCCGTTGAGCTCCCTGCCCAATCTGCATCCGTGAAGCCACATAGCTTCACCTCATCCTCCTGTCTGTACCACAAACCATATCCTGATGTGCCTCTCAAATAACGCAATACATGCTTGCCTGCCTTCTAGAAGAGCTTGGTTGGCTTAACCATAGCTTGTGAAAGCTGGTTAACAACATAGCATATATCGGTTTGTGTATTGACCAGATACATAAGCGACCCCACCAACTGTCGATAAATAGTGGCATCCACTTCTTCTACTGAAGTGGCATCCTCCTTCCTCCAACCTCCAGGAAGAGGAGTATCAACAGGCTTGCAGCCTTGCATGTTGAACTTCTCCAGTATCTCCCGAGCATACTTACCCTTAGAAACAAATAGTCCATCACTGCGCTGCCAAATTTCCAATCCCAAGAAATAATGAAGGAGGCCCAAGTCCTTCATCTCAAACTCCTTAGCAAGATCATCCTTGCATGAAAGTATCAACAGTTCATCACCTGTTAGAATCAAATCATCTACATAAATTACAATGATAAGCAACTTACCCTCCACCACAATCTAGTATAGGTTAGGATCTACCTCACTCTTGGAAAATCCAAATCCGGTGAAATAACTATCTATCTGTGTGTACCAAGCATGTGGTGCTTGTTTCAACCCATACAACACTCTCTTGAGCCTGCACACATGCGACTCGCTGCTGAAGATCTCAAAACCTTCGAGCTGCTCAATGTACACCTCCTCCTCAATGACTCTGTTGAGGAATGCAGTCTTCACATCCATCTGATGAATGTGCCACCCCATCTGTGCTGAGAGAGCAATAATCGTCTGTATGGAAGAATACCTTGCGACAGGTGCAAAGGTCTCCTCATAATCGATCCCCTCTATCTGTGAAAAGCCTCAGGCAACAAATCTTGCCTTGTACTTCTCCACACTCCCGTCAGCTGCCTGCTTAACTTTGTAGATCCATCTCGAACCCACCACTGATTTCCCTTCCATTCTTGGGACAATCTCCCATGCACTGTTTCTAACAATCGAATCATACTCTTCCACCATGGCGTCTACCCATGTGGGATCCTCCATAGCTTCCTCGAAAGAGGATGGCTCAGTCACAACATATTTGCTCACAAGAGCCATGTATCCAGTGTACCGATTGGGTGACTGTCTCTGTCTACGTTGAGCTGTAGGTGGTCCTACAACCTTCTCTGCATCTTGAGCCAGTCGCTCAGCCTCTGTCAAGCACTTTCACCCTCTAATGGTTGGTGCTGCTTGAGTGGTCTCTTCCACTCCATGAACTTCGTCATGTGGCTGATCCACGTCCTGAAGCTCATCCTTAGGAACTAATAGCTCCTCATCTGCATGCAAGTGTGGCTCCCACTCAAGCGAACACTTCATGGCTTTCTCCTCCTGAAATTTTATATCTCGTCGCACAACAGTCTTGCCACTGTTTGGCAAATACACACGATAGTTGTGGGGCATATCAGTGTACCCCACAAATATCCCAACCTCTACGGTCGGCTCCAACTTCTTCCTGGCATCCTTTGTCACATGCATGTAAATGTTAGCACCAAAAATCCTCAAATGAGAAAGATTAGGCTTCTTACCAAAATAAGCCTCCTCGGGTGTACTCATGCCAAGTATCCTATGAGGACAACAGTTCTGCACATATATTGTAGTATTGCATGCTTCCACCCACAAGTGAAGGGGTAGGCCCTGATCATGCAACATCGCTCGTACAACACCCATGATCGTTCTGTTCTTCTGCTCAGCAACCCCGTTCTGCTGTGGGTTATGGGGAGCTATGAGCTCTCTTCGAATCCCTTCTGCACTGCAAAAGTCATTGAACTTGCCAGAGATGTATTCACCACCATTATCACTCCTAAGAGCCTTCACCTTCTTCCCCGACTCCTTCTCGACCAGTGCTTTGAACTCACAGAACTTATGAGTATGTCTCGCTCTTCTTCTGCATGAAGAAGATCCAACGCTTACGAGAGAAATCATCAACAAAGATCACATAATACCTGTGTTTTGCTGTCGAAGCTACTGAGAAAGGTCCAGGCACATCTGTGTGAATTCTCTCAAGGATCTTCGTGGCGCGACTATCCTTCTCGTGAAAGGTGGCTTTCACAAACTTTCCCAAAGTACACCCCTTGCACTGATTTTACTGTGCAAGAGTGCCCTTAGGAAGCCCAGTAGTGATCTGCTGTAGCATCTTCAAGGCTCCATGGTGAAGGTGACCCAATCTCCTATGCCACAGCTTGCCATCATCCCGGCTCACCAATCCTTCTACCTTGCATGCCATTGTTGCGCAGCCATCTACATGCAACTGATAAAGGTTCCTCACTCGAACCCCTATCTTCCGAGTTTCTCCAGTTGTCTTGCTGCGCAGGAAAGCCTTTCCCTCATTGAAAATGACATCATATCCCTTGTCTTCCAACATCGCCACAGAGATAAGATTCTTCTTCAATCCTGGAACATGCATCACTTCCTTCAATACGAAGGGTTTACCAGACTCCCTCTCAAAGGAAATGGTACCGATACCGGTCGCACTGTATCTACCATCATCGCCCATCTCAATGTGCACTCCAAGATCTTTCTCCTCCAGATCAGAAAACAAATCTTGACCTCCTGTCATGTGAAAAGACGCACCACTGTCCAAGAACCATACCGAGCCCATCACACTTGATACCAAGCATGCGATCAATGAAAAATCAAGCTCAAATTGCGAGGCTAGAGACTATCCTACTGTAGATCCAGCAGCTTGCTTGTTCTTCTTCTTCTGCGGAAAATTAGTGGCATAGTGTCCGTGTTGGTGACAGTGAAAGCACTTCACCTTGGACATATCCTGCTTCTTGCCTTTCGAACCAGATTGAGAAGCTTTCTTGTTCTTCCCCTTCTTTACTTTAGCAGCCAAAGCACAATTTTCTTCATCAGTTACCTTTGATGAAGATTCGTCCCTGGTATTCCGCCTGATCTCCTCCTGCACAAGATCTGACCAAAGTCTCTCCCATCCTGGCAATTTCTCCTGACCATTGACAGAGTCTTGATAGGAATGCCAACTCTTCGGAAGACCAAGGAGAGCCAAGCTCACCAAGTCCTCATCATCGACAGTCACCCCCACACTTCCCAGCTCATCCCTGCACTGAGTGAACTTCGTGAGATACTTGGGCATACTGTCTCCCTTCTCACATTTAATGTTTCTGAGTCTATCCTTGTGCACCAGCTTCCTTTGATTGCTCTTCCTTTGGAATAGATCTATCAATGCTTTCCACATCAAGTATGGAGAAGCCTTTCCATGCAGGTTGGACACAATGTGATCCTTCACACCCTCCAATAGAATCCTTCGACACTTTGCTGTCTTCTTTTTCCAAACCTCAGCTTCGGCAGCATCAATAGGCTTTGGGACCTCAGCCTCTATGAACTCCTTCAGCCCATTATCATCTAACACCACCTCCATCCTATCCTTCCATGCAATATAGTTCGAGCTGCCCTCAAGAGCATACTCCAATCGCAATCCGTTGAAAGACATTGCCACATTGATACCAAGAAAACACTGATGCAAATTCGAATTCCACCAGCTCAACAAGTCAACCGCCTCTGATCTAAAATTCGTGATAACAAAGTATTTATCGTACAGAGATTGACTGTATGGGCTTTTATCGGATATCTCACCTTCCAAAGGAAGGATGAATACAGAGGCTACCTGGCCCGATTACAGACTCTGCTTGAAGAAATAAAATGTAAACACTTTCTGAATAGTAGATCTGATGATCAACAGCTCCGATACCATGTAGAAATTTTTAATGATTAATCACTTATTCATAGATATTATCCCAATTATGCACTATTGCGGAATACATGCACAATACATAACCTCCTCTACGTTGATCATCAATTTAGCAGCATCAAAAACAATGAAACATCAATCGCATGCACACATTAACACAGTATGTAACCCGGGGAAAGCATACAGTTGAAAACCCCACACTATCTATATATTATAATGATAGAGAACATGTAACAATACATAGTACAATACTCCTCACAAGTACTCAATACTATCTCCACCTGTTACACACAAAACTAGCTCAGATCTGATCAATCACAGCTCAAATCTCCTCCACTGCTTTGCTTGCCTCCACTGCGCAATCTGCAAGAGCAATCATTCACTCTGTAAAAACGAATTCCCTTGGTATAATATGCAAGCCATCATTGGCAATCTCCATCCATGCATGTGCAAATCTCATGCACAACTATAGTCACACTGTAGTCACAACTGATAGCAATCTCAACCTCTAACACGTGTCTCCACTGAACTGTACATGCACTGAGTTAACTGATGTATTTTTCAGTTGCTTTATGAGTTAATAATTAGTGAATTAATTAATAATTTAATTCACACAACTCATCACTAGTGTATTCTTTAGTTAGACTAAATACAACTAGTTCAACTAAGTCAAACTGAACACAACTCCATCAACTCCTCAATCAACTCCACCAAACTCAATCACTTGAGTTCTAACTGAAGTCCATCATGCAATAGCTCAACTGACCCATAAGAAAAGCGTATTTCCTTCTGGCAGTTGCATGTGCCACATCTTTAGCTCAAACCGAAGTGCTCCAAGAGGATAAGATAATATTTATAGTCCAAATATTATTATGAGACAATAATATTCGACTGTTCTATTTTTAGCCTGGCAGTCTAAAAATAGAAACCTGCCCATATGTCTAAAAATAGAAGTCCATCTATTTTTACCAACATGACCAATCATCCACAAATAACATACTGCAACTCATAGACCATGATCCATATGTCTAAAAATAGACTTTGCGCCAAAAATAGCCCGCGGGCCCACTTAGTGAAGGTGACTTCTTTCCACTAAGCTCCATCATCTTGTTGCATTCTCAACAGGCCATTCAATGCCACCATTAATGACAAAACCTCCTTCATCTTCCTATAAATTGACCACTCATCTAAGTGATCAGGGGCTGGATTATGTTGAATTGTAAGGAGATAATGCTGCTATGATATTTGGCTTTGAAGCAAGTATTGTGATGCTACAAGTTTGTCATGCTTTTGATGTGATGTGGATGGGATCCAAGCTGAAGGAATGGCTTTGAATCAGACATCAATGGTTGTAATTCCTTCTTCTATCTAATAAAGTGTTTGAACCTTTTTCCCATATGTTTGTATTGTTTTATAATGCTTATGTGTGTGAATTGTATCTGATTCCTTTCACTTATATTCAATAGATCGTATGCTTTGATCGGTTTTTGTCTTCTATTGTGTTTACAGGGTACTTCTCAAGCAGATTAAGTATGGGAAGGAGCAACAGAATCGATACAAGGGAGACAAGAGGAAAGTGGAACTACATGTAGGCCTTCTATCTTCTCATCTTATCTATTTCTTATAGGAAAAGTCTAAAACACTTTAAATTATTGTTCTAGATACAACTACTTATCTAGGGAATTAGTATTTATCCATAGATACTAAATTCTCCAAAACAGTTGGGCCTTTTCACAAAAATTTCCCTCATTGTTTTTGCATAAATTAGAATGTCCCTAATTACTTGCAATAATGGAATTCTGATGTCCATATTTTTCATCTCCTTTAAGAAATTAGACTCAAGTTGTGGAGCAGTGATAACTATGGCCAATCATTTCGGATATGTTGGATTTGGAGTATTTTTAGGAGTAACAAAAACTTCTACTATTACAGTAGTTTCAATATGGATTTTATCAATAACAACAACGTTGAATATTACAACATTTCCAATGCACTATTCCTCTAGAGTTTTCTAATTTACAACTTCTTCTCGAGGTGAATTTCCTTCTTCATGTCCTATAATAATAGGGGACCTTCTTGAATATACTACTTTGTCTGGTCTCAAGTGTATATTGCTACATTCAACATGGAAGATTTAGTATGTGGGGAAGACATGATATTCAACGTTATGCACTACCTTATTTTTCGTTTTGCGTTAGGTTACACAGGTAGTTGGGGTCATAGGGGAGGTTTACTTGGTGGAATAATGGACAGGAGTTGCAACTATTTCTATTGTACAGGTACCTTCACTGGCACAAAGAACTATCCTAAAAAATAGGTTCCATGCCACTCTTCGAACCACAAGACTGTTTCACTATGAGAAGAAGGTCATTGTGGCCATGGTGTAGGGTCTTGAATTGGAGGAGGGCTAGGAAACTTCCATGAGATTGTGGGACACTATATTTTCTAAAGAGTCTGCTAAGATTTATACATGTTAGTCTAAGTAGTGAAAGATGATGATGGCTTTGAAGTCATACTTTTTGGTCACGTTTTCCATGGATTTTTAGAGCCATTGAAATAATATAAATCCATCTCCTCATTTTATTTTTGAATACAAATTTTAGCCTTTGGAGTGATGGGAAATCCTTTGTTTAATGGCCTTGCTCAGAAATACCACAAACTTCATTAAGCGAGTACTCCTAAAGAATATGTTTCTTCATACAATTGGAGAAGAATATTTCTAATTCCTTTTCAACTTCAATATTATGTGTTTTAGCCTACAAAACATCCAATTGAGAGGATAGAGAGTTGATAACATCAATTTTATTTTTTTGAATAAAATAATGATTTCTTCCCTGGTTACTCCTCTAATGGATGACTTATGTACTCTAGCAGAAGCATCTCATGCTAAAGTTATTATCCTTGATGATCCTCCCAAGCTCCTCAACCATAGTGCAACTATATCATCACAGGGATCCTTTAATATGTCTCCTTTTCCCATGAGGTTCAACATATCCATGTAATCATCCCTCATTCCCCGGATCATAATTGTCTTTAATATTTATTTATCCAATTAACTATTTTTATACCTTTGTAGATTATATTGGAGGCATTTAATATAATATTCCATGCTCTCATTTTCCTTCTAGGGCATTATAAAAAGTTCCTCCCTCTAATATCTAGTTCTATAAGTCTTGATATTTTTCATGAAAAAATTTCTTCATTGTAACACCTCTGGTATGCGCCCCAGTTTTTTTTTAATGACTATAATTGTATATACATTTATAATTGGTTGGAACTAATGAATGAGATGACAAATCCATGATACGGGGGAGAGCAATGAGTGGTAGTTGTTGGCGTAACTAAATGCACCACCTCTTATAACTAACAAGGAAATATGGGCCAAGAAAATGCCCACATTTCTCATGTTTCCATCAATGTGGGTGAATTGAAGTGAACAATCATGTGGAAAGAAAGGGGAGCTAAAGAAAAAGGTAAATTACAAGAAAAATAGAATTGATTCAAGCAGTAGAACATTATACCAAAAGTGTGTGAGAGAATGGAAAAATATGGTTACAAAGTGAGAGAATGTAAGAGAGAGAAAATTTTCTACGACACAAGAGCATGATGTTGAACTAAAGAAATAACATCCTTTTTGACAGCTTGTTACCTATATTTTCACCCATTTTCCTTTTAACTCACCCATCCCTACACTATTTCATTAATGTTCTATGAATAATCAGGCATCAAGAGCTACATAAGATGCAATAAGGTATAAGTACAATATTTTCTCAATTCTATGAGTTTTACTTTATAACTTTAGCTCAAATTGCATAAGTTACAGAAATTAACAAATTTTGTAGTCTTGTGGATATTTTGTAGCTGAATCCAATGTTTAGGTAGACCCCATGGAGGACAAATCAACCTAAGCACATGGATATTTTCCAAATTATACCTACATGGTTTTCCACCTATTTGGCTCAAATATAAGTTCACCAGTTTATCGCAACAATGAAGTCAAACCTTCCCCAATTTTGAGATGGCGCATGAACTAGACCTTCACATTACTTGGCATTGGATCAGAATATCAAGTGAGTGTGACAAATCTTCAAGGAATGAAATATCAATAGAATAATGATGTGTTTAATGTTAAACATTTCTATGATTCACTTCCTTGATAGTGAATCATATAAATTAGAGTTTCAATAGAATTTAAAGACCAAGTTGTCATTCACTAATCTAGTTTATAGCATTCAATTTCTTAGGATTGTTGTTGTGTGTATATATATATATATATATACCAAGTTGTCATTCACTAATCTAGTTTATAGCATTCAATTTCTTAGGATTGTTGTTGTATATATATCTATATATATATATATATATAGATATGCTTCACTAAGAAGCGAAGACATCACCCGAATATTATTATTTCATTTGGTTAATGTTGACACTATTAATTACGTACGCACAATTATATTAATAGAATTTTCTTATTGTTATGATTGAAAATTAATGGGAAGATTTCATACTTGATCACAGAGTTTTTCATTAGACTTGATCTTGTGCTTTAGTATGAGGGCCCCTCATTGCGTATGAGTGCAATTTAATTTCTTTTTCTTTTCTTTTTTGTTGATTTCAATAATTTGTTTTTATGCCCTATTTCCTATCATTACACTTTGTATAATTTCACTCACTTGATTTAGTTGTTTTGCAGACATCAAGTGCTTGAATAAACACTTGAAAACCACAAAAATATGTACTAGTTCTTTTTCTATAAGTTATTCACTTTGGCAATCATACTTAGTGTCATATTTATAGATAGGTTAAACATTCTTGCACAACATCACAGATATAGGTATGATTTTAAAGATGAACAAATTCTGAGTTTTCATACACACACTAAAGTATTTACATATGCTTTATTTCTTTGATATCTTGTTTGTTTGTTATAATCATAGTTGCCTTTAAATTTCATAGATTAGAAAAATCTTTCATAGTATAACTCACCTCTTTTTTTCCATAAACTAGAATCTGCCTTTAACTTCCATAGCTTAGAAGTTGATTGCTTTTGTAGAATAAAATGTCTTTATCTTCTTTAGATTAGTATTTCAAAGCTTTCATAGAATACAATATCTTTACTTTTCATAGAATAGAATTTGAAAGTTTTCATAGTATAAACCATTTCATTGCTTTCCTAGAATAGGAATTCATTGCTTTCTTAGAACCAAAATTCATTGCTTTCTAGACTAGAAATTTATCGCTTTCATAGAATTGAAGTGGTTAATTTCTTTCACTAAATGTGTGTGTGCCTTGCTTGGAATTCATCTCATAAGTAGGATTTCATTTCTCTTCTTAGAATAAGTTTTTCATCTTTTAAGCATTTACTATTTTCCAATAGAATAAAACCCTTCTATAAACACTAAAATTGAAAAGTTAATCACTTAGCGCATAGAATATAGTGTACTTCATAAGTATAAGAACCTAGATTGACATTTTAACAAAAGTAATTTAACTCATAATTAAGTTGCCCAATATTTTTAGCGATGTTTCTGAGGAAGTATACATATGCATTAGCTTTCAATTTAGAATGTATTTTTATTTACATAACTCTAATTAGGTAGAGTGGTAAGACAAAAAGTAAGAACTTGTGCATCATGATTGTGGGGTTCTTCCTAACTAGATATGTTGCATTGCATCTCATTACTAGTTGGATTCTTCCTTAGATGCATAAAAATTAGAATACATTCTAGAATGCATGTATAAGGAAAGAGACACTAGGGGTAGATTTGTTACAACTTCAATTCCATCATTAGAAACCACCCCCACTAGAGCACGTGGTGCAGTAAGAACCACATCACCATCCATTTGATGAATTCCATCATTTGTAGCTAGAAGGAGACTTCCTGAGGTACAAAGAACTAAGATTACAACTAGAGAAGAATTGAGTTTTTCTACTAAAGTAGTAGTAGAGGAACCTATATCTCCATATGAAGAAGTCATCTTTCTTCTTTCAACAAGGGAACAACTTTTTGGACAATAGTTACAAGTACCTACTAAATAGGAAGAAGAAGAAGAAGAAGGAAATTTGTCTAGAGAACCATTAGTACAAGAACCAGAAGAGGAAAATATAGTTGAAGAAACTTATTACCTCAGTTCATAAAGCTCAATGGAAGAAGGTGAGGGAGAAAATTTTCCTCCAAATAAACATGAAATGATATTAGGAGGAGGATGAGGAGGAGAATGACCACCACCTGGAGGCGGCAGAGGAGGAAGAATACCCCCTTTTGATGGTGGAAGAGGTGGAAGAGGTGGAGGTAGAGGAAGAGGCAATGATGGAGATGATGACCATGAAGAGGATCCTTATGGATTCCCCATTTAAGATACCGGCGCTAATGTTGGTATTAAGAACATCTCACCATCAATACTTCCTAACTTCCATGGTATGAGAACAAAAGACCCAGAAAATTTTATCTTTGAATTTGAATTATTATGGAGATCTTATGATTAATTATTTGATGCTCAAAAGTTGAAATTGATTCCAACCACACTTTGAGTGGCTGGAATAAGATCATGGGATGAAATGATAATTTTTTTTTTAGAAAAATGTAAAGACTATTGTATACATCATGATATTAAAGAGGAAATATTTAAAATGACTCAAAAAGAAGATGAGAGTCTTGAGGATTTGGTAGAGATATTTGTATATAATGTTAAGAGAGAAAATATGCATAATCTAGGATTTGATACATTGAAAACTCTCTTACTTAGAGCTATAAGGGATGAGTGGATTGATCTCCTTAACCTAATGGGTAAGGGATATGTGTCTCAATTATTATTTGAATAAATTTGTGATTTGTGCAAACATATATCAAGTGGGAAAAAAAAGTATGGTGGAAGTCTTAGGAAGCCAACCATTGCACGAGTAAGTAAATTTGCATCAGGATTGGTAAGTTGAGTTGAACTTGGAAATTTGCTTGATAATTTTAAAATAGACATTCTTGGTAATCTTAGTGAAAAAATTGATATGTTAAGAATGCAAAACAAGAAAAAAGATGAGAATGTTTCTTTATCTATATTTTTCCCTAGATGTAGAAAGAAACATGCATTAACAGAATTTCCACTTGACAATATTGAAATTTTTGTTATTTTTGCAGAATCACATTCTACAAAAGATTGCCCATCACTACTTGGTTCGAAAGGTGTTAACCAAGAAGACAGTGGAACAAGAAAAACACCAAAACAAATTTGCTTTGTCTCTCCTAAAAGACCTTCATAGCCTTTCTAACCAGGTATGATGCAAGATCCCAATTCACAATTTTAATCTTATGCAAAACCTCAAAATAATTAGAATACACCCCTACCTTGGCACACTTTGCCACCCCAACCTAAAAACCCATCCTACTCAAAGTTTGACAAGGATCCTATGAAAAAAATCCATAATATCCTCAATATTTCTCTCAAGTCCCTCAATAATTGTCTTAATGTTATTCACCACAACCTCCACAACCTCAATTTCATCCACAATTGGCTACAAGTCAACCTATTCCATTACTAACCACTCAATTACCTCAAAGACCAAATCAATTATTTGCACAACCACTCCCAAATCCCAATAATAAATTACCTTAACAACCCACTTACAGTGTTGAAGTACAAAATTTCCAAACTTAAATGATAAGTCCCCTGTATTTGAATGATATCCATCTTATATATGGTAGATTTTTACAAAATAAAAGCCTCGTGTTGTTATTAAAGAACATAAAGAGGATAAAACTCCTGAAAAGGAGGAGACTCCTCAAAAGGAAGAAATTCCTAACCAAATAGATGACAATGAAATAAGACCAACTCCTACTACTCCTTTAATTGAGAAACCCTTTATATCCTTACAAAACCCTCCTTTCCTAGAGAGATTACAATTAGATAAAGGTGTAGAGAAACAATTAATTTTGCCAAATTATGACATGTTATATGAGTTAAATAATGTTTGCATTAAAATCCCTTTACTTCAAGCAATAAAGGATATTCCAATTATTTCAAAAACAACAAAGGGTTTGTGTATTAAAAAAGCTAGTAGAAAAAGAAAAGAAATACAAAAAGTGCAACTCATTGGGAAAATTGTGGAACTTATGAAGGGAAAACCTACAATTGAAAAGTACTTAGACCCAGGGAGTCCCATTGTAAAAATCCATATCAACAATGTGGAAATCCCAAACACATTAATCAAATAAGGTGCAGTAATAAATGTCATGAAAAAAATTACCATGGATGAATTAAGATTGACTAATCTTCAATATACTCCTACTATATTATAGCTAGACCTCACGTCTACTATTATTCCAGAGGCCATATTATAATATGTACTTGTATCCCTAGATTAATGGGAATATCCAGTTGATTTCATGATATTAACTCCATATACCAATCTAGGAGGTTGTTAGGTCCCTATAATATTAGTTACCCCCCCATTACTATTGTCGTTGTATCCATTATTGTTATTATTGTGCCCCTATTGTCCCCATATTGTCATAGAAAATTTTAGGGGCGAATGTTCGCCCTTTGGTGAAATTAAGGGGTTTTAAATTTTTAGTGGGCGAATATTTTGTATCATAGTACATTTTTACAAATCACCTCAAATAGCCCACCTTATTTTAAGGGAGAGGGTAAAAAAGGTAAATTTAGCCCTTGAAATTAGGAGTTACAACCTTCCATTCGCCCATTTTCAAGAATAGGTTTTATTTAAGTGAATCATATGGGCCAAAGGCCCAAATACCATATTTATAAAAGAGGTATGGTAAATTAATAAAAATATAAATAAATGAGAGGTATGGTAAATAAATAAACAAAAATTTATATTTACTCGATAAGTCACCTTACATACATGCAAGGGTGTAAACAAATAAAAATATAAGTAAAGTGGAGGTATGGTAAATAAATGAAACGTCTTTTTATACTTACTCAAAAGGTATGGTAAATAAATAAAAATGTAAATAAACTAGACGCATGGTAAATAAATAAACCCTATTTTTATATTTAGTCCATAACCTTCGTTCTATTTATGAAGGCTCAAGAAGGAGGTTTTATTTAAGTGAATCCTATGGGCCAAATACCATATTTGTAAAAGAGATATGGTAAATTAATAAAAATATAAATAAACGAGAGGTATGGTAAACAAATAAAACATTTTTTTATATTTACTCCATAAGTCACCTTATATTTACGAACACTCAAAAAATGTGTTATATTTAGGTGAAACCTATGGGCAAAATACTATGGGACAAATACCATGGACTAGATTGTTATTAATACCATGCAAAAAAACATTATTACTGTATTAATAAAAATAAAAATGGCACATGGTATTCACCAAAATGGCACATGGTATTGACCCATGGTATTCACCTGGAATGTAGCCCATTTAAATGGGAGAATTAAACGAGCATAGATCCATCTTTACTCTGGATCTACTAACCCCCAAGAGGTATCAAATATCGTGATATGCAAACTAGCATAGAGTGAAAAAATATTTGATCCCATCAAGAGTAAAAATGGATGTTGTAATTTAATGTATGTTAAGCATTTTAGCTTTGTTAAAATAAAAAATAAAATAAAAATCAACTATTAATTTTATTAATTTTTATAAATTACTAATAGTAATTTTTAAGCTCCAGGTTTATGATAACCCATGGTATTGACCCATGGTAATACCATGGTATTCATGTGAGCATAGACTATTTAAAGGGGAAATTCTATCATCTTAGATCCATCTTAATTCTGGGTCTACCAAGTGCTCAGAGGGATAAATAGATTTCATCCCCCTAAGAGTGGTAGATGTAGAGTTAAGATGGATTTTTATGATAAAGAAGATATTAAATAGACTTAGGAAATTATATTGTAAAAACATCTTAAGGTGAATGGTTAAAGCATAGATATTGGACAAGTATATTTGTATACTTCTGTTTTAAACTGAAACAAATCCAGGGTTAAAAGGAATGGAATGATTTCACTAGTCATCCTTCTATAACTTTCCAATATATGCTGGAGTAAACATATTATAATTTGGGTAATTTTTCTAATTGTAAACAGGAACATACTTGTGTATTGGCAGGGTGGTTACGAGGTCCCTAGAAGTGATGAATTTGAATTTTTCTTGGTTTTATATATAGTATTAGGTTTGTTCTCATGCTTTCTGTGAATGGCACGGGTGAATTTTATCCTACACCCACTAGGTTATCGATATGTAATTTCGGTAATTTTGATTTCAAAAGATATTTTAAAGAAATGCAATTATTTTATTTGTGTATTCACTAAACACAAGATTTTATAATTGAGTAAAATATTCGCCATGCCTAGTGAGAGATTCGCCAAAAAATTATATATACATTTCATATTATTGATAAAATCGCCTTCCATTTTTCCTATATACCATGGAGATTCACCCATTTATTATACATGTAAATTTATGGGGGGTTCTTAAAATTTTCTAGGCATATTGTTATTATTGTCCCCCATAGAATCCCTCTATTGTTATTTTTGTGCCTTTATATTATTATTGTTAGGTCAGCTTGGTTATATTGTGACCCCATAGACTCCTATATATAGAAAGGAGGTTTTATCATTTGAATCATCTAAGAATTGTTCATTTATGTAATGTAAAGGAGGTTTCCCCCTCGAAGAGGCTTATTTCTAAGGCGTTGATATATCTTTTCTATCTTTTTGTGAGCTAGTTTCATAAAATTTGGTATCAGAACTTTGGATTCTAGGGTTTCGTTGCTCCAAATAGGTCATCATGCCATTTTTGCTATAACTTTTTTTTGTGATGTTTCAGTAGCTAAAAAAAAAACCATTTGGGTCGAAATAGTTCTGAACTTCAAGTCAATCTTTTAGAGTTTTTCTCGCTATATTTACGGAGATATGATCTAAGGAAGTTGGCATTTTTGTAGACTCCCAAATTACATTCCAAATAGGTGACTTTGGGAAAATCGTCATAACTTTTGTTTTGAGCATCAGATTGAAATCTAGTAAGAAGTTTTAGAAAGAGGATGACCTCTAGTTTTTTTTGTATTGGTTTCAGATACTAAGGTTGAAACAGTGAGACGTGGAACGTTGTACAAGTTCGCTTCACTGAACTAGTCTATAATTAGGTCACCGTGGGAGATTTGGCATAACTCTTCCTTGGATAATCCAATTTTGATCAGACTGGTGGCATTGGAAAGAGGACGCAGAGGGCTACTGCAGGTCACGATTTCAGAACTGGGAGATCCAAAATTACAGAGGTACATCAAATTCAATATGGAGCTCCAACAAGTGAAAAAAGGTGTGAATTTTTTAAATTTTTGCAGAAGCTTGGTTTGAAAAATTAGCTTGAAGGAATTCAAAGGGCATAGTGAAGCATTATTATCGATAATTGATGCCCTGAAGAAAGAAAATGGAAACACCTAGTAAGCAACCTGAAAGCTCTAACATGACTCATGAAGAAGAGGAAGAATTGCAACATGATATATTAATATTACGAAACCAAGTGCAACAAATTTCACTCGCAAAAAAGGTAACAGAAAATAAGATGGATGGTTTAAAGAAAGACGTAGAAGCTAAGATGGATGGTTTAAAGAAAGGCATAGAAGCTAATATGAATGACTTGGAAGCTAAGATGGACAGCGTGGAAACTAAGATGGACGGCATGGAAGCTAAGATGGATGGCATGGACGCTAAGATGGAAGCTAATATGAATGGCATGGATGATAAGATGGAAGAATTGAAGATAAATTTGAATAAGTTGCTACAAGAAATGGTCACTAATGGTGAAATGGTAGTAAATGAAACTCATGATGAGAACAAAATAAATGTTTATCATGATTTCATAGACTCTAATGTTGGATTGAAGACCCACCATGTTCCAAAAATCGATATGAGGAAGTTTGATGGCAAGGATCCAGGAACATGGATACTACAGATGGAGCAATTTTTCGATCTCCATAATGTGCAAAACACATAAAAGGCACGTATTGCAACTTTATATTTGGAACCAAATCAATTTGTATGGTATCGATGGCTTTTCTCTCGTAAACAAATTGTCACTTGGGCAATTTTTACGGAAGAAATGATAGCAAATTATGAGGATACAAAAAGCAACACCTTTTTTAGCTAATTGATAAATCTCAAACAAAAGGGTTCAATGATGGAGCACATTGAGGACTTTCGAAAATTGAACATAAGGGTAAAAGATATTCCAGAGGAGCATAGGATTGATGTGTTCATATGGACTTTAAAGGATAATATCTAACATGAGGTTCGCCTTTGGAAACCTGATTCATTGGAGAAGGCATTCAGGTTAGCAAGAAAAATGGAAAGCAAAATGATGGCAACTGGGAAGCCTACCACTCACAACTATATAGATGGAAGTGTTATTGCCCCTAGCCTTCCACAACCTACAAGGTTGAAACCACAACAATTGGAAGAAAAAAGAGCAAAAGGGCTTTGTTACAGTTGTGATAGCAAATACACTAAAGGTCATAAGTGTGCTGAGAAGAAATTATTCTACATAGATTGTGAAGAGGAGGAAGAAAAGGAATAAGAAATTTCAAAAGAAGAGGATATACTCTAGGAACAAACCCTAGAAAAAGAAGCAATGAATCCGACCATATCTTGTAATGCATTGGCTAGAATTACGACTCCTCAAACTATCAAGATAGAAGGACATATCAAGAAGAAAAAGGTAATAGTGTTGATTGATTCGGGAAGTACCCATAATTTTATTCATTGTAAGATAACAAAGGAATTGAATTGCTTCCTATATCCAGCACTAGAGTGTCAAGTGAAGGTTGCAAGTGGAGGAACCATAAATTGCTCTAGAAAGTGTTATAATATCAAGTTATTCATGGGAGAATATGTATTGAATAGCCCAATGCTTTCAATTCCAATGGGTGGTGCTGATGTTGTACTAGGAGTCCAATGGCTACAATCCTTGGGTACAATAGATTTTAATTTTCAAGAAATTTTCATGAAATTTTCTGCGGAAGGAAAGGAATTTGAATTAAGGGGTATTGCAGGGAAATCGGGAAATATAATCATCTCTAACGGTATGACAAAGCTTCTAAAGAAGGAACAATGAGGTGTAATTTTACAATTATGTTTGCTAAAGGTTCCCACATCGAAATCATCTATTTCTCCAAATCTCCAAAAAGTCTTGGACAATCATTCCAAGGTATTTGAGACTCCCAAAGGTCTCCCACCTATTCGTGATCATGATCATGCTATTCATTTGATTCCAGGAAGTGTTCCTCCAAACATCAGGCCGTACTGATATCCCTATGCCCAAAAGAGTGAAATTGAACGTATGGTTGCAGAAATGCTAGAGGCTGGTATAATTCAACCTAGTCAAAGTTTTTTCTCTGCTCCAGTAGTATTAGTTCACAAGAAGGATGGATCATGGTGCATGTGTCCAGATTATAGGGAGCTCAACGAGCTCACTATTAAAGATAAATTTCCCATTCATGTCATTGATGAATTATTGGATGAAATGGATGGATCAATTTACTTCACCAAGTTGGATCTTCGTTCAGGATATCATCAAATCAAAATCAAGACTAAAGACATTCCAAAAACAACATTTAGAACTCATGAGGGTCATTATGAATTTTTGGTCATGCCTTTTTGCCTTACTAATGCACCTTCTACATTTCAAGGTTTGATGAATTCCATTTTCAAACTCTTCCTTAGAAAATTTGTGTTAGTATTTTTTGATGATATACTAATCTACAGCAAGTCTTGGAAGGATCATGTCCAACATGTTGACATGGTGCTCAAACTATTGGAGGAGAAACAATTATATGCAAAAATCTCTAAATGTTTCTTTGGAGTACAAGAGGTGGAGTATTTGGGTCATATTGTATCTCATGAAGGTGTTAAGTTGGACCCTAGCAAAATTAAAACCATTAAGGAATGGAAAATCCCCACATCCATAAAGCATCTACAAGGATTTCTCGAGTTGACAAGGTATTATCACAAGTTTGTTAAGAATTATGGGAGAATAGCAGCACCTCTAACAACATTATTGAAGAAAGATACATTTTCATGGACTCCAGAAGCAATGAAGGCCTTTGAACATCTTAAAGAGGCAATGTGCCAAGCACCAGTCTTAGCTACACCAGACTTCACAAAAACCTTTATTGTGGAATGTGATGCCTTAGGAAATGGAATCGGTGTTGTTTTAATGCAAGAAGAAAGACCCATTGATTTCGAAAGTCGTCCAATCAAAGGAAAGTATTTACATAAAGCTATTTATGAGAAGGAAATGTTGGCAATACTATATGCACTTAAGAAATGGTGGCCCTACCTAATGGGAAGACACTTCAAGGTAAAAACAGATCATGATAGTCATAAATACTTTTTAGAACAAATATTATCTTCAGAAGAGTAGCAAAAATGGGTCACAAAGATGTCGGGTTATGACTTTGAAATCATATACAAAAAAGGGAAGCAAAATGTTGTGGCAGATGCACTCTCAACAAAGGATGAGGATGTGGAAGCATTTCTTTGCGCCATTTCTATTATCCAACCAGAGTGGATAAACGAAGCAAGGGATGAATTGAAGAATGACGAGGAAGTGTGGGCACTCATTCAAAAGATACAACAAGATCCCAGTACATCTAATACATTTATCTGGAAAAATGATTCATTATTGTACAAGGATCGGGTATACCTATGTAAGAATTCCCAACTCAAACAAAATATTCTTAGGGAATTGCACACCTCTCCCTTAGGAAGGCACTCGGGATTTCTAAAAACCTACCACAGGGTTAAGAAGGATTTTTATTGGGATGGCCTTAAATCGGATATTCAAAAGTTTGTGGTGGAATGTTTGGTTTGCCAACAAAATAAAGTTGAAACAATTACGACTTCAGGACTATTACAAACTTTATCCATTCCAAGCCAACGTTGGGAGGAGGTTTCAATGGATTTTATCACAAGTTTACCAAAGTCCGAAGGAAAGAGTGTTATCATGGTGGTAGTGGATAGACTTACCAAGTATGCACACTTTTGTGCATTATCTCATCCATTTAAAGTGAGTACAGTTTCTACTGCATTTATGGAAACAATTCAAAATCTACATGGAAAGCCAAAGATTATTGTAAGTGACAAAGATCCCATTTTCACTGGAAATTTTCGGACAAAATTATTTTCTTGTCTTGGTACTTAGTTAGCTCATAGATCATCTTATCGTCCTCAATCTGATGGGAAAACTGAGATAGTAAACAAATATTTGGAAAGATATCTTCGTTTCTTTGTATCTGATAAACAAACACAATGGGTCAAATGGTTGCCTTTGGTTGAATGGTGGTATAACACTTCCTTCCATATTGCAACAAAAATGACCCCATTTATGGCACTTTATGGATATCATCCACCATCCATCACATCATATTTAAGAGGAAATTCTAAGGCTCAAGCAGTGGAAGATCACATTGAGCATTAGCAACAAGTTCTCCAACTCTTAAAGGATAACCTCACCTTGGCACAGAATAGAATGAAATGGCAGGCAGATCAACATCGTAGTGAAAGAAGTTTTGATGTAGGTGATTGGGTATTCCTACGGCTACAGCCATATAAACACATGTCCCTCAAGCAAGCTAAGAAGGATAACAAATTATCACCAAAGTATTATGGTTCGTACAAGGTGTTGCAAAAGATAGGTACTATAGCATACAAATTGGAGCTTCCTGCAGCTTCTCAAGTGCACCCAGTTTTCCATGTTTCATGCTTAAAGAAGGTTATAGGTGACAAGCTTCCAGTTCAGACAATATTGCCAGAACTTGATGAGGAAGGAAAAATCATATTGGAACCTGAAGCAATGAAAGAAACAAGAACTCGACAACTACGACATAGATCAATTTCAGAGTATCTCATCAAGTGGAAGAACTTACCCATTGAAGATTCCACATTGGAGGATGAGAATTTTATACAAAAGCATCCAGAACTACTCAAGTGTTGAGGACAACACTTTTTTGAAGGAGAGGGGCATGTTAGGTCCCTATAATATTAGTGATCCCCTCAGTACTATTGTTGTTGTATCCCTTATTGTTATTATTGTGCCCCTATTGTCCCCATATTGTTATTATTGTCCCCCATAAATCCCTTTATTGTTATTTTTGTGCCTTTATATTATTATTGTTAGGTCGGCTTGGTTATATTGTGACCCCGTAGACTCCTATATAGAGAAAGGAGGTTTTGTCATTTGAATCATCTAAGAATTGTTCATTTGTGTAATGTAAAGGAGGTTTCCCCCTGAAAGAGGCTTATTTCTAAGGCGTTGATCTATCTTTTCTATCTTTTTGTGAGTTGGTTTCATAACAGAGGTCATCTATTGATACTAGGTAGGCCATGGCTAGCCATAACCGATGCATTTATTAGCTATAGATACAATGACATGATTATTTGTAATGGAAGTTCAACAAAAAAAATTATATTATATCCACCAAAAAGAGAAATAACCGAATTGGAGATTGAAGAATGGATTGAATTTGATGATGGAGATTATGAAAATATTCAACAAGTTTTAAATATCTCACAAAATAATGAGGAAAATCAATTAATGAATCTTATGAATAATTGTGATTTTTCTCAATATTTTCAACAAAATTATTGTGTGCATATGTTAGATCAAATTTTTCAAGAAATATGTAATATTCAATAATTTTCATCACGAAAATCCAAGCTATTATTAAATCAAATGGAAAAATTTAGCAATACTCTTGTAGAAATCAGTCCGATAAAAACATTAAATATCAATAATAACTTGGAGGAATTTAAAAATGAACAAATGATTAAATGTTACAAAAACATTCCTCTACATTTGCATGGGAATATATAGACATGAAAGGAATCAATTGAAACACTTTCATGCATCATACACACACACACACACAAGAATGTCAAACTTGTAAGACAATCTCAAAGAAGGATGGATCCTAATATGAGGGAATGTGTTAAAAAATAATTACAGAAATTTCTTAATGTAGACTTTATTTATCCCATTTCAAATAGCCAATGGGTTTCACAATTGGTTATTTTTCCAAAGAAAAATGGAAAGTTGAGAGTTTGTATTGATTACAGAGAATTGAATAGAGAAACTTTAAAATATCATTTCCCATTACCTTTCATTGATCAAGTTCTAGGTATATTAGTAGGGAAAAAAATTTCTTATTTTCTTGATGGATTTATTGGATATAATCAGATTCAAATAGCACATGAAGATCAACATAAGACAAATTTCGCATGTTCATGGGGTATGCATGCTTATAGAGTAATTCCTTTTGGATTATGTAATACACCTGCTACATTTCAAAGGGTAGTATTGGGTATTATTTTTGGCTTGGTCCATGATTATGTATAGGTATATATGGATGAGTTTACTATTTATGGAGATGCTTTTGAAGAAGCTTTAGAAAGACTAGAAAAGTTCCTTGTTATATGTCAAGAAAATAATATTTCATAAGTAATGAGAAATTTTTATGATGTTTAATTAAGGAATTGTTCTGGGACGTCATGTTTTAGGTTCTGAGATTAAATTGGATTCAACAAAGGTTTAATTCATCTCCAACATTTTGGTACCTAAATGTCAAAAGGACGTAAGAAATTTTCTTGGATTCAAAGGTTATTATATAAGGTTTATAGAAAATTTCACAAAACATGCTTCACCACTTTTTAAAGTACTCATCAAAGATTGTGAATTTTGATTGGGATTATGATTGTCAAAAAGATTTTGAATTGTTGAAATAGGAAATTTATGAGGCACCCATCTTAAGAGGGCCAAATTGCCTTCCATTCATATTTCTACTGATGCTTTAGATGTAGCTTTAGGGGTTGTATTGAGATAAAAATATCTAACTCCTTATGCAATATAATATACAAGAAAATTTTACTCCTACATAGTTGTATTACACAGTCACATAAAAGGATTTCTTGGTAGTTGTTCATGGTATCAACAAGTTTAGACATTATATTACTAGATATGATACTTTTATTCACACTGATCATTTTGTTATTAGATATCTTATGAATAAACCAATAACTAATGGTAGAATTACTTGATGGCTCTTATTACTCTAGGAATTTAATATTATCATTTTAGATAGACTAGGAAAACAAAACACAATTGTTGATTTCCTTTCCAGTATAAAAAAATAATAATATTATAATCCCTGTAGTAGATAATTTCCCTGATGAACATCTTTTTGAAATATCTACTAAATCCCCTTGGTTTGTAGATATCACAAATTATTTGGCTATAGGAAAATTTACTCTTCAACTGTCAAGAAAAGAAACACAAAGAGTTATATAATCTAGTGCAGCTTATTGTTGGATAGAAGTAAAATTGTACCTAATAGGAGCAGATTTAATCATTAGAAATTATTTTTGAAAAGATGAGGTACCTAAAATACTTAAAGCATGTCATAATGACCTTGTGGAGGACATTTTTCCGATAGACGAACTACATACAAAGTACTTGTCTTGGGATATTATTGATCTTCTCTTTTTAAGGATGCCAAGGAATATGTCAAGAGATGTGATAACTATCAAAGAATGGGGAAGCATGTCCAATATGATGTAATGCCTCTACAACCGCAGGTAATAATAGAGCCTTTTGAGAAATTGGCTCTAGATTTTTTCAGACCCATTAATCCTCCATCCAAGAAAAAGAGAGACATTCTTGTTCTCTATGATTATGTTACTAAATGGGTAGAGGCTAAGCCACTAAATTTTGCTAATAAAAAATATTGTTGTTACATTTCTTTTTGAGGATATTTTCACTTGTTTTGATGTACCTGTACCAAGATAAATTGCAACATATCAAGCTATGAAATTTACATCCAAGCTTGTTCAGAATATTATGAAGCAATACAAAATAAGTCATTACAAATCCACTCCATAGCATCCATGAGCTAATGGACAAGTGGAATCCACAAATAAAGTTTTTGAAGCCATACTGGCCAAGACTATGCATCTACATAGGAGAGATCGGGCAGAACACTTCCAGAAGCAATTTGGGCATAACAGACAATATGGAGAAACACACTTGTACATACTCCTTGCGAGTTTGTTTATGAAAAGAAAGTCCTACTTCCTATTGAATTCGGGGTGGAGACATATACAACAACAACAAAATTGGGACTAGATCTCTCTAAACCCCAAAAGTAAAGAATGACATAGCTAAATGAATTGGATGATATTAAACAAGATGTCATTCAAAGGAAAATCATAATCCGATAGCAGAGGACAATATGGCATGACAAGTTTATCATGGTCAAGAAAGTTCAAACCAGGTGATTGGGACCTTCTCTTTGATTCAAAAATTGAAGATTTTGAAGGGAAATTCCAAACACATTGGTTAGGCCCTTATGATACTGAAGTTGTTTTTGATAGTGGATAAGTAAGAATCAATACCATTGATGAATAAGGAATCACTTTTCTTATTAATGGGCATAGATTAAAACTCTATCATAAGCCCTTGACAAGAGAAGAATTTGTTCAAAGTTTGCAAAAAAAAACTCAGTTGAATTTGGTGGAAAAAGGAGATCATTCTCCTCTACCACCTAATGTCATTTGATTTATTTTCCATGCTATAAAAATCATAATAAAAATAATAAATAAATAGATAAAAATAAAATAAAATATATAGTTATGAAAACTAGCATTGTTGGTCTAACGATGCAAGAAATCGTAGTTAAAACCAAAGATTCTTGGAAACTTAGATTTATGTTTTCCTTTTGGAAATAAAAATTTTACTTCAAGACTTTGCTTCTCATTCAATAAAACTTTTCCAACAACATCAAAATCAACAAGTTTTCTTGAAGAATTTTGGAGCATTCTTTCACAATTGTTAACATTCCATAAGCAACAAGAGATTTTATAGCTGATCTATTCTAGGCAGTAGAAAGGCCTTGCCCTCAGTTAGCAAGTAATTAAATTTCAATGGTAGTAGGTCTTAGGTAACATAATGTACAATTGGTCAATTTATTAAAGTCAAAACTATAAAATTTGGGATATATGGACTAATTTATAATTTGTAATAAAAGACTCGCAAGGGATTATAAGAAGCCCCAAATCCTAGTGGTGGCATAAACTTCGCGTTATTTCATAAACATCATAAATCCCAATCCTATTCAAAGAATAAAAACTTGAAACATCAAATCACAAATCCTTCAAGTATTATTTGAAGAGATTACGTGTAATTATTAGATGAATAAGAAAGTCCTATTGAAATCTGCCATCACCATACAATCCTATCATTATTTGATAATTTTCACCACCATAATAATCCACCACCCTTCTCAACCATACCAAATATTCGAGCCATTCTCATCCTTCCTTGTAACAAATGCTAAAGGAGTGATTTTGAGGTGTAGACTTCTAACATTGCAATTGGTGTCAAAATTCGTTATGAACCTGAAGGAGTAAAGTTATTAGTTGCATACCCTAGCTTTATATGATAGTTAAGAAAGGCAAGTTGGTTGAATTTCTTTGAGAAATTTGAAGAACATGATATAGAATTCACTAGGAAATTTGCGATGGCATTTTTTGGAGTTGAGGCCGAAATAGGGAACATCAGGTTGAAGATAACGCAATCATTCTTAGTCAAAGCCACAAGACTTCTGAGAATCAGTGAGAATTCGTTCAAGTGTCAAAAACTCAGAGATGAATCACGGAAATATCTACTGAAAATTCCTAATATGGACATCATAACATTGAGAAAATGTATTATTGTATCTACATTCAAGAGAAAATGGAAAAATTTATTGTTCATTTGCAAAAGTTCATAGCCTGCAAAGGAAGGTATAGAATTATCTTATTCTATCATGTCTGATTGTTATTGCATTTTAAAAAGGGGAAGGAAATACCTTACTATCTTCTCAATAGCGTGAGAAAAATGGCCTTCAACATCCACAAAAACTCCAAGAAAATTGATAGAGCTCTATATCATTTTGGCCTAGTAAAAATACTTATTGAAGTAGAATTGAAAGCTAGAAAGGACAATTGGAGATATTTTCTAGTCAAAAATCATTTTATTGAAGTGTTAGAGGAAGAAACAATTCCAAGAAGAAAGAGGAGAAGGGGTAGGGTTTCATCAAACCCCAACACTCAAAGTGAAAACATAGAAAAAGAAACACAATTAGTTATAGAGACAAAGGCTATTAGAATTTCGAAGATAAAGGAAAATTTCATACCAGAGGGTACATTGAATGAAAATCAAGACATTCCTAAAGTCAAAATTCTAAATTCACCAAATACCCTTGCAAAACCATCAAAAGGGAGGCCTAAGAGGAAGAAAAATGTCAAGGAACAAAAGAAGAATGAGCCAAAAGTCAAAAAGGGAAGAAGTTGAGCATGATTATTTTATCTAAACCTGAGAAGTCGTGTGTCAAAAGGGAAAATTCGTAAAAGATTTAAGAACTATAGAATAATAACGAGGATCTTAATGAAGGAAATCAATGTTGTTTCACGAAAGGTTACAAAGTTCTAGGAGCAAGAGGCACCACTCGTACCTAAAGCAAAGAGTCTAGAGATTGATAAAATTCAACAACAACCATATGACTATTTTGATGTCTTGGAGAAGGAAACACATAAAGTAAAATAACTTTCTCCTCTCTTTGAGAAGATTTTTAATAATGATAATATAGTAGCTAATAGTCATATATAGAATGATAGTGTTTCATTCTCTATGGAACAAGACATTATTAATGCATTGAAAGAAGAGCTTGTTGAACTAGAAGTACTAGAAAGGTATGTAAAAGGAGAAAAAAGTATGCTTAAAGAACAAAATGATAGATGTTGGGTTGTGTTATATTCTTTCCATGACTAGCCCACGTAGTTAACTGGGGGTTTAGAGGGGGGGCAGAGCCCCCCCTTTGTTGCACCAATTGCGTAGCGGGGGGTCACAGGGGGTTTGAGGGGTGCAGGTAACCCCCCCTCTATGGGGTCTGGGGAAGCACCCTAGAAAAGTTTGTTTTTGGACCCTATATTAGGTTGGGCGTACGTACCTATGGTTTTGTGCATGATTTTCGCACATGGTTTTAGATGCAATGGTTTTCGGTCCATGGTTTTGGACACGATCGCTTTCAGTCCATGTTATTGGATGCTTCGGCATGTATAAATATGTATTGTAACATTGAAAGGAACATAATGAAAAATCAAGCTGGTAGTCTTGAATTTGGGATCCAGGGGAAAATCTTTGTGTATATGTTCTATGTGTTATGCTCTTGCATTGTTTATTTTCTGTGTTTTAGAATTCGCATGCAGGTAATTTTTGTACAGGGTTAAAACCTACATTTGGTATCAGAGTTGTTTTGGCTTCAAGGGGACACCTTTGTTGATGAGGGGTTTCGCTCGGGCCTGTGGTAGACCCTATTCAGTGGGAGATCTACAAGATCGATTATGTTGGTGAAAGAAAATGGCGAGCAGTGGAAAGATAGAGATCAAGAAATTTAATGGTTAGAGTTTTGAGTTGTGGAAACTCAATATGGAGGATCTCTTGGTGGATAAAGATCAGTGGATCGTGATAGATCTGGGTACTAAACCAATAGGAGTGTCTGATGAAGAATGGAAGAAGTCGGATCGGAAGGAAAAGAGCACAATACGAATGTCTGTCTCAGATTCAACATTGTTGAATGTATCAGGGGAAGCTATGGTGAAGTATTTGTGGGACAAGTTAGGGACTTTGTACCAATCTAAGTCTCTGGTGAATAAACTATTCGTGTGGAAAAAGCTTTATAACCTGAGGATGAAAGATGGAGACTTGGTGGTAGAGCATCTGAACGCATTTAATAATGTGGTAAGTCAATTATTATCTGTTGATATTAAAATTTTAGATGAAGATAAGTGCATCAGTTTGTTGTGTTCTCTACCAGATTCGTGGGATAGTCTGGTTATTGCAATAGGTAGCAATACAACTGCCTTGCAGTTTGATGAAATAGTCTCATCCTTGTTGATGCCGGAGATGAGACGAAAAAATATGGAGAGCCAAAATGGTGATGCCTTGTCTGTACGATGACGGTCCCAGAACAGAAACAAAAATAATTCATTGACTGGGAGATCTAAATCTCCAGGAAAACCTGCAAAGGTGGTGTGCTGGAAATGCAGAAAGGAAGGGCACTACAAAAGGGACTGTAAATCTAAAGCTCCTGATAAAGGAAACGGATCTAATGATGCTCCTTCTATAGAGGGGAAAACCACCTCAAATGAAGGTGGGGATGTGTACTTGGCTTCTTCAAGTACACATGTAGATCATGAGGCATGGTTGATTGACTCAGGTGCATCCTTTCACTTCACTCCCCATAGAGAGTGGTTCTGCGAGTATGAGAAATATGATGGTGGTGATGTCTTCTTAGAGGATGATAAGAAGGATAGAATCATTGGTCACGAAAAAGTAAAGTTGAAGTTGCAAGGTGGAAGGGTTAGAACACTTCCGGGTGTTCTACATATTTTTGCATTGGCCAGAAATCTGATTTTTGTAAGCAAGTTGGATGATGCAGGTGTAAAAACAATGTTCGAGAAGGATACTTGCAAGATGGTTTGGGGAGCACTAGTATTGATGTGGGGAGTTCAGATTGGAACTCTATACAAGCTGCAAGGTAGCACTATTGTTGATGGGTGCAACAACTCTGTGGTTCCTGAAAGTGGAGCAGAAAATCTAGTGGTCTATGGAGAGAAGACCATGTTGTAGCATCAAAGGCTTGGACATATTGGAGAGAAGGGCCTTTGAATACTTCATGGTAAAGGTATGGTAGAAGGTATGAGTAATAGCTCTCTAGATTTTGATTTCTGTGAAAATTGTGTATATGGGAAACAGAATCGGGTGAGTTTCTCCTCTAGTGGTAAGTGGGCGAAACAGATATTAGAACTTGTGCACAATGATGTGTTTAGACCTGTGAAGGTTCCATAATTGGGTAATTCTATGTACTATGTATCATTTATAGATGAATTCTAAAGGAATACATGGATATATTTCCTTAAGAAGAAACCTAAATTCTTTGACAGGTTTAAAGAATTTAAGGCTCTGGTGGAAAACCAAACAGAGAAGAAGATAAAGGTGCTGAGGACAGATAATGGTGGGGAGTTTTGCAGTAAGGAATTTGAAGAATTCTGTAAGAAGTGTGGTATAGCACGGCAGAAGACTACTCCATACACACCTGAGAAAATTGGAGTTGCAGAAAGAATGAACAAGACGTTGATGGAAAGGGTAAGAAGCATGCTCAATGGTGTCGGGTTAGGATAGGAATTCTGGGCAGAGGTGATGGAGACATGTTACCTAGTCAACAGATCACCTTTATTAGCATTGGAGGATAAGACTCCACAAGAGGTATGGACTGGTAAGAAACCCTCTCTTTCACATCTGAGGGTATTTGGATGTGATGCATATGTACATGTTCCAAAGGAGAAATGAACCAAGTTGGATAGTAAATCTGAAAAGTGCATATTCATTGGGTATATGGATGGTCTAAAGGGTTATAAGCTTTGGAACCCAGTAACAAGGAAGGTTGTGTACAACAGAGATGTGGTGTTTAAAGAGGAAAAAGATGTTATTAAACATGAAGTCCAATCAAAGGAACTTGAGAAGATAGAGTTTGAGCTTAAGGAGGAAAAATCAGACTCTACAACAGAGGAGGAATCAGAAGATGAAGAGGCACAAACTCCGGGTGTGAGAAGATTAGTTCGAGAAAGTAGGCAGTCATAAAGGTATAGTCCATCTTCTTTCTGTTCAAATTTTTCTTTATTTATTACTAACGATGATCCCAGAACAGTGAAGGAAGCAGTAGATTCAGAGGATGGCAAACTCTAGAAAGAGGCCATGGTTGATGAAATGGCATCTTTGCACAAAAATGAGGCTTGGGATCTGGTGGAGTTGCCAGCTGGAAGGAAACCCATTGGTAGCAAATGGATGTTTAAGAAGAAGAAAAATGTAGAAGGCAAGGTGGAGAAATACAAAGCTCGGTTGGTAGCAAAAGGTTATTCCCAGGTGCCGAGAATTGATTTTGGTGATATTTTTTCTCCTGTTGCCAAGGTAACTTCTATTATATTACTTTTATCTGTTGCTACTGCTTTTGATTTTGAGGTAGAACAGATGGATGTGAAGACAACATTTCTTCACGGGGATCTGGAAGAGGAAATATAAATGAAGCAACCTAAAGGCTTTGCGGTGAAGGGTAAGAAATAACTGGTATGCAAGTTTAAGAAGTCTTTGTATGGGTTAAAACAGTCACCAATGATGTGTATCAGAAATTTGATACATTTATACAGGGACTTGGCTTCACCAAAAGAAAAGCAGATCACTATGTGTATTTTAAATTAATTCATGACCGTGTTATTTATCTAGTCTTTTATGTGGATGATATGTTGCTGGTTGGAAATGACAAAGAAATTATCCCAGATTTGAAGACCCAATTGTCCTCCAAATTTGACATGAAAGATCTTGGTGCTACAAACTATATTTTGGGCATGAAAATTAAAGAGATCAGGAAAAGAGGAAGCTCTGGTTAA
Source organism: Pinus tabuliformis (assembly GCA_031772625.1). Classification (NCBI taxonomy): domain Eukaryota; kingdom Viridiplantae; phylum Streptophyta; class Pinopsida; order Pinales; family Pinaceae; genus Pinus; species Pinus tabuliformis. The sequence continues at coordinate 405,674,659 of CM062811.1, read as the reverse complement.
ACCAGAGGAAGTATGTTGAGACAATACTGTAGAGGTTTAATATGTAGGATAGTAAACCAGTGAAGGTTTCTATTCCTGTATGTGTGAAGTTATTTGTTGAAAAGTGTCCCAAGACACAAGAAGAGGAAGAGGACATGTCCCGTGTTCCATATGCAAGTGCATTCGGTAACCTGATGTATGCAATGGTTTGTACTAGACTAGACATTTCACATGCAGTGGGAGTATTGAGTAGGTTTATGTCAAAACCAGGGAAGGAGCACTAGACAACAATGAAGCAAGTTTTCAGGTATTTGCGTGGCACTAGTGATTATGGTTTGTGCTACCAAGGAAGACCAAGATTGGATAGAGTGTTGGATATCCATGGCTTTGTTGATGCAAACTGGGTTGGAGACCTGGACCAGAGAAGATCTACAAGTGGGTATGTGTTTAACCTATTTGGAGGTGCAGTTAGTTGGAAGAGTAAGAAACAATCTATAGTGGAACTTTCAACTACAGAGGCAAAATACATGGCAGCCACTCATGCAAGCAAGGAAGCAGTTTGGGTGCAGAGATTGTGTTCAAGTATGGGGTTAGTACAGGGAGCTATAAGGATAGACTGTGACAGCCAAAGTGCAATTTTCTTGGCAAAGAACCCTGGATATCATTCAAAGACAAAGCACATTGATGTTCAGTATCACTTTGTGAGGGATATGATAGAAGACAAAAAGGTGTTGCTGGTAAAGGTGGACACTTTGAAGAATACTGCAGATGCATTGACAAAATCTATGAGCTCTGAGAAGTTCTCTTGGTGTAGAGAAACAATGGGCATTGCAAGGCTAGATAAATGACTAAGCTCTCTTGTGGCCCCCTGTGGAAAGAAAACAACAAGTGGGAGAATGTTGGGTTGTGTTATATTCTTTCCACGACTAGCCCACGTAGTTAACTGGGGGTTTAGAGAAGGGCGGAGCCCCCCTTCGTTGCATCGATTGCATAGCGGGGGGGATCATAGGGGGTTTGAGGGGTGCAGGTAACCCCCCCCCCCCTCTATGGGGTCTGGGGTAGCACCCCGGAAAATTTTGTTTTTGGACCCTATATTAGGTTGGGTAGACCTACCTATGGTTTTGTGCATGATTTTCACACATGGTTTTGGATGCGATGGTTTTCGATCCATTGTTTTGGACACAATGGTTTTCAGTCCATGGTATTGGATGCTTCGGCATGTATAAATATGTATTGTAACATTGAAAGGAACATAATGAAAAATCAAGTTGGTAGTCCCGATTTTGGGATCCAAGGGAAAATCTTTGTGTATATGTTTATGTATTATGCTCTCGCATTGTTTATTTTCTGTGTTTTAGAATTCGTATGCAGGTAATTTTTGTACATGGTTAAAACCTACAGTAGAATGCTTAAACACATGTATTATTGGTATCATAAGAACCTAAAAATTAAGAGGGTCAACAAAATTCTTCAGCAGAAAGTCAAAGGATTAAAATCCATGATGCTAATGAAAAAGCCTAGATGGTTAGTTTCTATGAAGAGGAAAGACGATCATATTAACTTGGATATCCTAATCCAAGCCTTTCAAACTATTCTTTGAAGTTCAAACTGTCACAAATTTTGAAATTTTGCCACATGAATGCAAACATGAACCACCCTAAGCATACGGGATGTTTAAATAAATAAATACCATCCTTTTTGAAAGCTTGTTACCTAGACTTTCACCCATTTTCCTTTTAAATCACTCATCCTTACACTATTTCACTATTGTTTTATGAATAATTAGCCATCAAGAGCTACATAAGATACACTAAGTTAAAATTGCAATATTTTATCAATCTATGAGTTTTACTTTATAAATTCGGCACAATTTTCGTAAGTTATGTAAATTAACACATTATATAGCCTTGTCAATATTTTGTAGCTAAATCCACGATTCAGGTAGACCCCGTGGAGGACAAATCAACCTAAGCATATGGATAGTTTCCAAAAATATACCTACATGGTTTTCCACCTATTGGGTGCAAGTGGAAGTACATCGATTGATCATAATAGTGATCTCAAACATTTGGTAAACTACGAGATGGCACATGAACTAGACCTTTAGATTACTTGGCACCAGATCAAAATATAAAGTGAGTGTGACAAATATTCAAGGAATGAAAGATCAACATAATTATGATATGTCTAATGTTAAACATTTCTATGATTCACTTCCTTGATAGTGAATCATAGAAATTAGAGTTTCAATATAATTTAAAGACCAAGTTTTCATTCACCAATCTAGCTTATAACATTCAATTTCTCAAGGTTTTTATTCTAAAAACATTATGTATATGATTCGCTAAGAAGTGAATACATCATCCAAATATGGTTATTTCCTTTGGTTAATACTGACACAGCTAATTATGTATACACTGTTATGTTAATAGAATTTTCTTACTATTATGATTTCACCGTAATGGGAAGAGTTCATACTTGATCACTGCGTTTCTGAATAGCCTAGATCTTGTGCTTCAATTGGAGCCCCCCCATGTTGCGTACGAGTTTAATATAATTTATTTTTCCTTTTTCTTTCGTTGATTTCAATACTCTACTTTTATGGCATATTTCCTATCATTACACTTTTTAGAATTTTTCTCACTTGCTTTAGTTGTTTTGCAAACATCAAGCTCTTGAATAAACACTTGAAAACCACAAAGACATTGACTAGTTCTTTTGTTATCCATTCTTCAATTTTGCATTCATACTTAGCCTCAGAGTTACATATAGGCTCAAATTTCTTGCACAACATCATAGATAGATATATATATCTACATATATATATATATATATATATATATATATATATGTGTGTGTGTGTGTGTGTGTGTGTGTGTGTGTGTGTGTGTGTGTGTGTGATTTTAAAGATGAATGAATTCAGGGTCTGCATACACACATCAAAGTATTTCCATATTCCTGCTTGCCTTGATATCTTTTCAATTTCCTGTAATCATAGCTTCATTTACATTTCATAGATTAGAAAAATATTTCATAGTATAACCTGCCTTTTATTTTCAATAGATCATAATATGACTTTAACTTCCATAGATTACAAGTTGATGGCTTTGTACAATAAAGTGTCTTTGTCTTCTTTAGAATAGTATTTCAAAACTTTCATGGAATACAATATCTTTAATTTTCATAGAATTTAATTTGAAAGTTTTCATAGTATAAACCTTTTCATTGCTTTCCTAGAATTGAAATTCACGCTTTTCCTAGACTAGAAATCTATTTCTTTCATAAAATGGTAGTTAATGTCTTTCACTAAATGTGTGTGTGCCTTGTTTAGAATTCATCTCATAAGTAGGATTTCATTTCTCTTTTTAGAATAGGTTTTGCATATTTTAATCACTCACTATTTTCCAATAGAATGGATTCCTCCTCTAAACATTAAAATTGAAAATTAATCACATAGCACATATAGTATTGTTGGCTTGTATGGGCCTGACCTAGGTTCAGAGGTGATTTAGCCAAACAAATCCTAGTACTACTAGCCATTTCGGCAACAGTCCGCAGAGCGCGGACTGAGGTCTCACCCGAAGTAGTATGGGAGGGTACTAGAACCAGGTTTCCGCACCCTGGGGATGTCTGATGAGCTTCTGGCAGTCTGCGGTTTGACCCTGTGCACACATTGCTACGCGCATCTATTAGTCCCCTACAACCTATGATGCTACCTTCGCGCATCCCTACTCGGGATGTGATCCGTATTATACCCAAGTTCCTCACTATTTAACCTATTATTACCCAATTACTTAACTTATCTATGTAAGACTAGTGATAATTAACAGTATATCCAACAAGCATATAAGTGAGCGCAATAAGAAAAACAGTATAAATGAATAGAATGAAATACACAAGTAGATGCACAAAATTTGGAATCAACTTCTATTTATTATTCTTCATTCAAGGTTACAGACTCGACACCACCCTATGCACTTAGCTGCAGGGGTCCATGCACTCAGCTGCGAACTCTACTAGGCCTCTGCGCACTCAGCTGTAGAGCCTTTTCCTACTACTACGACCCAATACACTTGGACTCTTCCTTTGTACTCTATCTCTAATTTCCTCATCCCCTTCTTAGCTATCTTTACAACTTAGAGCCCCACTCTATTTATACAATCCCATGGTCTTCGGACCATGGGTAGGCCAACATGACATTATATTACATTACAAAACTTAGGGAGGACAACCCTATGACTCAACCTATAATTTGCACTCCGCGCCTACAATTCATAGAGTCTTATAATACATTTGACCAAAACCTGGGCTTTGAGCCCCAAAACATGTTGTGGGGGGATCCGATGCCCAACAGGCCCCCAACACAAACATCATTACTCACCCTCGAGTCATTCTCTTGGCGTGGAGTCCCTCCAACTGGTCTCGAATGACCTGAATGTCGGTAGCGCACTGAGGTGCTACTTGTTGTACCTACTACATTCTAGCTTCTGAATCATCTGTGTCTGAATTATGTCCTTACCTTGGTACCAACATCTGTTGCATGTGTTTATAGTCTCGTGCCCTTCTCCGACTCCTTGGGTCGTGAAGACTGTGCTTCAGCCGGTTAGTCAGATAGCCGGCCCACTTGTGTAGGGCTTCAAGCGACTGTCGTTTTCTTTGCCTGGGAAGGGTTCTCCATTTAGTTTGACTAGCTAGACTGTGCCTCTATCTATGACCTCCTTAACCATGTATGGTCCCAGCCAGTGCATTCAGAACTTTTCTAGAAATTTTTTAAACTTACTGTCATACAACAGCACTAAGTCGTTCACCTTGAAGGTGCGCAACTTGATATGGCGATCGTGCCAGGCCTTTTCACACTGTTTTTGTACGTGCTGATGAAATCCAACCAGAAAACGTTCTTCCTCAAGTTCTTCTAATTGCACGAGGCTTTCTTCTAGGGCTTCACGATCCGTCATGCCTGTGAGCACTGCTCTTCGCAGACTAGGTACGATGTATTCCATCGGCATGATAGCTTCCGTGCCATAGACTAATCGGAAAGGTGTTTGTCCCATCAATTTCTTGCACGTTGTCCTGTAAGCCCATAATATGGCAAGTACGCGTAGGTCCTAGTTGTTTTGTTGCATGTTACATACTTTGGTCAGCGTATTCTCTAGTATTTTGTTGAATGCCTCTACTATCCCATTCACTTGTGGGTGGTACAATGTACTTTTTTGATGATACACCTGGAACTCTTTTGTGAGTGCGTTGATGGTTTCATTTAGGAAATGTGTTCCGCAATCACTCATTAAGATTTTCGGATAGCCAAATCATGTCAACACATTTTCAAACAAAAACTTCGTAGCCATAGTTGTTGTACAGTCTTTGACTAGCTGTACTTCCACCCATCTTGTTAGGTACTCCATTGTAGTGATGATGTAGTGCGCACCCATCTTTCCCTAAGGTTTGATCAGTCCCACAAATTCGATTGCCCATTTTTCAAACGACTGCAGTGTCATTTTTGTATTTAATGGCATCTCGTCCCTTCGTGATGATTTTCCAGTCCTTTGACATATATCCCAAGCCTTACAATGTGCTTTTGAATCTTGGTGCAGGGTTGGCCACCATAACCCTACATGAAGAATCTTCTGTGTGATTGCGTGTCCTGCATAGTGTCCTCCTGCGGCGCCCCCATGGGCTTCCGCGAGGATCTGACCTCGTTCAAATTCAGGTACATATCTTCACAATATCTCATCGTTGCCCATTTTGTAGAGGTGCCCCACGATGACAGAAAATTCCGCCGCGCACACCACCAATTCCTTCTTCTGTTGGACTGAGTATTCCTTTGGCACAGTCCCTGTTGTTAGAAAATGGATTATATCTTCAAAGTGTCCGTCCATGACGCGCACTGCAAAGAGCTGTGCATCAGGTAGTCCCTCCTCCAAATTCGTTGGTTCCTCGCCCGTCTCAATTCGTGACAAGTGATCTGGTCCTACGTTTAGGCATCCCGGCTTGACTATGACCTCAAAATCATATTCTTGAAACAGTAAGAGCCATCTGCATATGCACCCCCCAAAACAGGCTTATTCACCAAGTATTTCAAAGTGGAATGGTCGGTATACATCTTGAAATGTCCTCCGAGTAAGTAGTGTTGGTATTTTTGGAGCGCGTACACCATTGCCAACCCCTCGCGCTCAGTGGTGGAATAGTTCTTTCCTGCTTTGGACAATCTCCGACTTGTAAACACAATTGGGTGATGTATGCCCTCCACACCCTCCTGTGTGAGTACGGCTCCCAACGCAATACACGACGCATCAACATGTACATGAAATTTTGCATCCCATTTTGGGAAGACCAGGATTGGAGCAGAGGCCAGTTTCCCCTTCAGGACATCCAAACTCTTCACGCAATCATCATTCCAGCAGTATGTAACATCCTTTTTCAATAGTTTTTCCATCGGCATTGTTATTTGGGCATAACTTTTGATAAACTTTCTATAGTATCCAGTGTGCCCCAAAGTAGCGCGCAGTTGCTTAACACTTCGCGATGCTTCCAAATTTAGAATAACAGAAATCTTCGCAAGGTCCACCATCAGTCCTTGTTTGCAGACCACATGTCCCAGCAGGTTTCTAAAGGGAACAAGGAATGTGCACTTCTTAAGGTTCAGCACAATCTGGTGTCGGCGGAAAGTATCCAGCATCAAGCATAAGCTTGCTACATGGTGCTTAACTAATCCAAAGATAGTCCAATCATCCAGATAGACCTCCAAGAACTTGTGGATGTATTCTTTGAATGCAGCCACAACGATGTGTGAAAATATAGTTGGCACATTCTTCAGTCCAAATGGCATAATGGTGTATTGAAAGCAGCCCCATTCGGTTGCGAAGGTTGTTTTTCTCCTATCTTCCGTCAGGATCTTGATCTGATGGTACCCCAAGAACCCATCCGTGAATGAGTATGCTTCCTAGTCACCAACACTCTCCAGTACTTCATCTGTGAATGGTGTCGGGAATGGATCGTGTACACAGCCGTCATTCAACTTTCTGAGGTCCACGCATATTCTTATTTCATCCTTCTGTTTTTTCTCCTGTGCTACCATAGGACTCACCCAGTCGAATTCTTCCACTAGTTCAATAATTCCGGCTGCAAGCATTTTGTCTAATTTGTCGCAGACCTTTTCTTTATACTTTGGATTCAAGCGGTAAGGCCGCTGCTTAACTGGCTTCGCGTCGGGTTTCAAGGTGATCTTCATCATCCCTAAGTCGCCAACGATCCCTTTTAAGTTCGTAATTTTGGTCGAGAACAAGTCTTGGTATTCGCGGAGTAACTCAGTGACCTTATCCATTGTGGCATCATCCCAATAGTCCCCAAGCGTTGCGTACTTCGGCTCCGCCTCCGTTCCAATGTTGACTTGCTTTGTATTTAGTGGCGCGGTGATGTCAGGGTCTTCAAGTGATGATCCTCGAATCTCGCAACAACCTTCTATTTCTGAAATGTTAATATTTTGTGGGTCCTCATCATCCTCCTCAACATTTACATTGTAACACTCTAGCGCGCAGCTTAACTATGTCGCCCATTCTGGCTGAAGTACTTCCATTGGCTCCTAGGGTATTTTGAAGATAGCTGCCTTGACTACCTATAGCGCATCGTCAACAATATCTTACCAACGATCTTCAAACATGAAGGTTAACAAAAATCCCTCGAGCAAGACATCCCATTCGCTCGTACCATGGTGGAGTTCCATCTCAGTATACCAATTCATGGGTATGACATCCAGGGTATGATAGAATAGATGTACCCATTTGGGCTACGGCTCTTCCCCGTAGACCTTGGTCCATTTCACGAGTGGCGGGCCCCAGTATTGCAGCAATAATGCTGCAACTCCTGAGACTCCCTTCTTTAATTTTATCAACCCGATAGTTCGTAACAAACTTGGAAGCGACGGTGTTGTATGCACAAGTATTGGCTCTTGCCGCAGCTGTCACTTGGTCAGCTGACACAAGTCTGATAGGAGCTTAAGACAACTTCTATGAGCTCTGAGAAGAATCTTTTTAACTGATGGATGAAAGCTAACTCAAAGAAGGCTAATCTACTTGCAGAAAGAAACTAGAAAGCTGAAAGGAAACGTAAACCCTAGAAAACCCTAATTTTACCAGCTAGCCCTACTAATGCAAGAAAGAGGATGCAAGCTACTAAAAGAGATGCCATTGACTTCTAGGAAGGTAAGATGCATGTGTCTAAGCTACTTCTACAGTAACATCTGAAAAAAACATCTTTTTGTATTTTTGAATAAGTTGTCAGAATTATCATGCATGTGCTTTTAACTGGTTTTTGACTGTGTAGAGGTGGATTGGTGAGAGGAAATGCTTGCAGAAGGTTGGGAAGGTTTGAAGAGGGCCTAAGGGGTCCCTAGCACCCTTCCAAAGAGTTTCACAGAGTTTGGCTGTCAAGAAACCGCTCTCGTGAGCTTCTACAAGAAGTCTACAGGGGTTCTACAGGATGTTCTGTAATTTCTACAGGATGTCTGCAATTTTATACAGAATGTTCAGAAATGGGATTTTGGATGATGGATGGAGGAAGAAAGATGAAGAAGTGGGTATGGAGGTGAGATAGGGGTGTGAGAAGGTCCAGGACTTGGGGAATGGAGCTGAGGAGCGGCAAGGATGGTTGGATTTGTTCAAGGAGGAGTGGAGCAATGTTGCACAAAAATATGGGAATTAGGGCAAAGTGAGCAAATGGCAAACATGAGGCAAGAATCCAAGTTGGAGGATGGAGTAGATGGGATTGATGGAGTACAGGTAGATGGAGAGGTATTATAGGCGCTCTGCAAGTGATCTTTTGAATTAGACAAATGAAGACTTGGAAAATCAAGAAGCTAATTACTTTGACCTAATCTGACCTAGATAATAGCAAAGAAATGGAACAGAAGTTTATTTGCAATGAAACACGTGAAATAGCTATGAAAACTGAGCAATCAAGAACCTGAACACGTAACCACAGCTGGTATCAATCTCTGCAAATGAAAATCTAACACTAATGATTGCATGGTGAAGCAAAGACAGTGTTTTTGTTGGCAGCAAGGTCACCTTTGTCCCAGCTCATGATCCCACTAAGGGAGAGGTGAGATCAGAGGTGTTGATGGCCTTTTTCTGAAGATCTTCCCTGTTATTAACCTATCAAATCAATCTGAACACAAAAATCCTTTTTATTCATCAAAATCAATCTAAATAACAAAGCAAGATTTAAATCTAAATAGCATATTTTATTCTAAGAATGCAACAAAAGCACATAAAGGTAAACAAAGGAGGTACTGGGCACTTGAATTGGGCCCAACCCCAAGAGCTACAGCCTCCTAAGAGAGATTAGAGCTGGTGCAAAGCTGGATTCATCTTTATTGAGCAAGAAATAATAGTTATATAAAAAACTGTCCACAAGGGAAAGCTTGAAAGTGTGCTGAAATGCAAAGCTAATCTACTGCCTAAAAAATGACTAAAATCTAACTACAAACTAGCTAACTTCTGCCTACAAAGTGACTAACTGAAATGAGGCCCTAAGCCTTCTTATTTATACAAGTTGAGGACCCCAACAGCCCTCCTAAACTTTAGGAACTCAGCTACCAAAACTTGTAGTTAACAGCACCTTTACTAGCCCTTGCTCGGCTGCCCTTGTGATAATCGACTTGGTGGCCCTTGAACTCTGAGCTGATGGTGAAGAATTCGAGGTAAGGGCCCATAAATGAAGGGGACACCTTCCTAAAAATCCTCTCCACGAATTTGGCTGCCAAGTGCTCATTTAAACCTTTGATTTTGTCTCCAAATTGACCAAAAACACTGCATAAAGCACACATTAGACTTGTTGGCATAATGACTAACCCAATTCACTCTATTAGCATAAATATAATCAAAAACATACAATAAACTAATGAGAATGGTGGATTAAATCGAATTAGGAGGCTAAATGAGCCCATATAATTATCCATTTTTGGGGCTCATCATCACCCCCCTATTGAAAGTGTTGCTCATCCTCTGAGCAACTAATCTATCTCCTCATCTATGATGGCCCTGGTGGCCTCCCTGTCATGCCAAGCTTCTGAAGTGATGTCTTCTTCTCGGTCATGAAACCATGCTTTTCTCTCTACTTCTTCCCACTGCCTGTGCTCCTTTTCTTGTAGTAGTTTTGTTAGTGCCTCAACCTCAGCCTGTCGCTTGTCCTCTCTTTGTTGTTCATCAGATGTTTCCTTGTCTTTCCTTTTTCCTATGATTGTTTGGCCGCCTTTTCCTCCAATTTCTCAGTCTCTCTTAGCTTAGCCAGCATTTCCTGTAGAACAATCTTAGCATCCTGTAGAGAGGCTGTTGTGTCCAACATTTTCATTCTTTCTCTCCAGGTGGATGTCTTCGGGCTTCCCCATTCATAGGTGATGGATGCCTTTGAGGGAGACTTTTCCTTTTGTGTAGCTGGGGTGTCTACAATTGTAATTGGCTCTTTTGACTGTGGTTGGGGTCTGCCAGTTTTTATCCGCATGCTCCTTCTTGCCTTAAAATACATGGAAGGCTCCCTCTTTCGCTGCCCTTTTTGCTTTGGAGATGTGCTAAGGGTAGCCAGCACAGCTGCTGCCTCCCTGGCTAAAATCTCAGGTGATTTCTCCTTTTTGTTCCTCTGTTTCCATACTTCCTGTAGAAAGTCCTGTGTCGACTGTTTTCTGTCTTCTTGTAGAAACTGCTTTCTGGCTTCCTGTAGAAATTGTCTTCTGGCTTCCTGTACAACCTGTCTTCATTGTTTTGGTCTGCTTGGCTGGGGGTGTCTTGCCTTTTAATTGTGGTGTGGTTGCCTTGGTTGTGCCCTCACTTGTTTGGACTTTTGCAGTCCTCTCTGCTCTATTTTGCAATCACTTTTTCCGGGGTGTTTGTGCCATTGTTCCTCCACAGTTTTAGGCTCAACAATTTGGCCTTTGCTCCTTTTCCTCTCTGTTCTTGCCTTGCCTGAACGTCTTGCGTTTCTTCATCATTGGTTTTCTCATCTTTTTCAATGTGTTCTTGTTCCTTGCCATCCTTTATTTTTCTTCAGCACTTCCACTAACTCATCGACATTAGTTCTTTAAGTATCCAGCCTTGTCCTCCCGCTCTCACATTTATTTGGCTCCTTGTATTTCTCTTGATCATGTAAAAGATCCCACCTGTTCATTGTATGACTATACTATGACAAGACACAAACTTACTGTTCCTGGTCAGTTAATTACATGCCTTGAATGGTCCAATCCTACGACTGATTTCCACCTTATACTTATTTCATCTCATTAGTCTTATGGTCAATTTTAAGTCGCACCAATGTTTGCTAAACCTTCATTTCTACAAATTTGGGAACCCTCAATTAATCCTTCTAGCTGTAGCCGATTGTCAACTGCCAAGCCTGATCTGTCACAGTAAACAAATTTTGCATTCCCAGCCTGATCGCTTTTAGAAGTACTCTCAAAGTATTGTTCCCCTGCTCTCTATTTAGACAGTTCTAAACTAGCTTGGATCTTTGACAGAATCTTCATGTCTCTCCTTTGATGTGAGACTCTAATTCCATCCTCCAAGTCCCCCACCAACTTTAAGATTTCCATCCCTTTACAATCCTGGATCACCTGCATCAAATTTTGATATGACACCTTACTCTGTTTTAACAATTATGTTCATGCCTGCAAAAGACCCTGACCAAGTTTGTTCTTCGGTTCTCTTTTCCAGAAAACCTCCTTAATACCTGCAAAAGTCCATGTCCAAGTTTGTTCTTTTGTTCTTTTATTTTTTGGTAGAAAGAGATCTCAAGGACATTAAAAATTCTTCAGCTATCTGGTTATGAGAGGAAGATTTTTACTTCTACAGCCAGAGGATAGAGACTAAGTTTTCTTCTCAGGACACATTTAGATATGCAAATTTTAAAATTTTCATCCAAGGGCTGGATCTCACAGCTGCATATGCCCTCCTTATAAGAGAATTTTAGACCGGAAATGTGGAGAGGAATTTTGATGTAGAAAAACTGAGAAATTACGTGCAACACACAATCACACTGCTATTTTTGACTTACAGGCAGACTTGTCTCTAATTCTCCTACTCCAGACAATTCAATTCACCACCTTTCAAAATATATCATGCATGGAAGAGTGTTTTTGAGCCTACCTTTCTCGGAACTGCAAATTTGACGAAGGAAAGCTCAGGTTTCTCTGTTCCAGAAGGTTGTGTCGTACTTCCTATAGAAGACCCCTCCCCTGTTTCCTGTAGAACGCCCTTGCACCTCTGAGTGAGCCCGATACGCTGGAGAATTTTGAATCAGGCTGAAAAGATCAGTGGAGGATGATGGGTTAATCACTTTGTGGAAGCGGAGGATGCATACTTCAGTTGAGGATGTTGCAAGTGCCAATGAACAGCAAGTGGTGTTTTAGCCGAGCATTTTTAATTGCGGCGTGATTTGTGGTGAGGGAGTGAAGTGGCCAGGTGTACGTGGCCACATGCGGATGACAGTGTTGTTTATGAACTATATGTTTTCTACCTGTAATCACTGCCATCAATTGCACTGAGGTTTAAACGGTCACCACTGTCTGTTTTCTTTTTTTTTTTTTTTCTTTTTTTTTTTACGTGAGTTAACTGTACACACATGCTGCATGATTTCCAGCGGAGCACTAGAGACTGGAACAGGCATTGTCATTTTACTTTTCTAGCTTCCCGACTTAATCCCACCATTTCATTCGTTTATGCACTTTCCAAATCATATTGATGCAGATAGAGGAACTGGTTTAGACGCATACCTGTAAGTCAGCGTACTGCTATGTCCTTTTTGGTGCTGCATGCATTTGTTTCTGTGGTTGCATGATGGCTTGGTTTTTTATTCATGGCTATTTTTCTTATGCAGGTATCCTCCGGTCGGATCCACGCTGCAGGAATTTGTTTCCATGTTCAGATCTGCACCCTCAAGCTGCTGATGTTGAATTTCCACAGGACATAAACTTGTTTTCGCCATTTCTCCCGAACGATAGACCGGATCAATCTGAAACTTTCTAAGCATGTTCCTATCATCATTATGCACCTCCCATAGTAAAATTGCGATCAATGGATATACAGATTTCGAGAAAAACAGAAAATGGCTGAAGATTACAGAGATCAATTTCTCGAAAACCGTGCATCGGAATCGGCTGAAACTGCTTGGGTAGGTTACTATCACCCATATGCAGCTCCCCATGAACAGGTTTTGAAATGAATGCACGGATATGGAGAAAATGAAAAAATGGATGAAGGTGATGCAGGCTGCTTTCTTGGAAATCGTGCACCAGAATTGGCTGAAACTTCTCGGGCATGTTGCCATCATCCCTGTACAACTCCTTGTAAAACTGTTTTGTAAATGGATGCACGGTTTTCATGTGAGGGAAAAAACAAATTCTGTTCTATGTATTTTTGCTTCAAAGCATTCTGCAAGTTATTGCATAGAAAGAAAAAATGAGCTTGGGCTGTGATGCAGGCACGGAGATGATGGAGGAGGAGTTTGAAGATTGTAGGATGGCTTATGAACCCTTGAGGAAGCTATCATGTTCGCCAAAATACCTTTTTGAAATCCATTTCTAGCTTCCTGTAGAAATCCTATAATTTCTACAAGAACTTCCTGTAGAACATGCAGTTTTTAGGAAAGAAGCATAATGAGATGGAAAAAATGATGGATAAGGGTGAGGGATGGAAACATGGATGCTTGTAGGCCTCATGGACAGATTCCCGGCCTTCAGGTCCTCTTCAGAGATCAATTTTGGTTTGCTTGTAGGCTTCCTGTAGAAAACACAAAACTTCTTGTAGAAGGCACAGAACTTCCTCTGTCTTTGTTTTGAGCGATCCTCTTGACCTGCAATGTCCTTGCTGCAACCTGAAATTATTCAATGGAAATTAGGTTTATTTTTCTTTTTCTCTTTTTTTTTTTTTGAAAACAACTAGGGCGCCTCATGGAGGTTTACACCCTAATTGCCTGCCCTGGACGCCTCCAAGGGAGGTTTTCACCCAGATATCTTATTCTATTTTCTCTTTTTTCCCAACCCATTGACTGCCTCATGGAGGTTTTCAATCAATGAGCCAATCTAAGGCGCCTCCGAGGAGGTTTTCACCTTAGATTTTTATTTTCCTCTTATTTTCATTTTTTTATCCTTTTTCTTTTTTTCCTACCCTACCCTACTTGAAAAACAAAATCATTTTCAAGTATAAGAATACTTCCAATGGAGCCATGTGCACATAGATATTAGAGACAAAATGATGTGGAGGCTTGAAATGCATGCTTTGACAGCTATCCGGATTTCAGAGACCAAATGATTTGACTTTGAAGGGATCAAACATAGCTGAGGAAGAGAGTATTGCTGCAACTTAGTGACCGTCTGGAACCATATCTCAATATAGCTCTGATATCCTTGGTCCTCTTGTTGATCTGGATCATTCTTCATGTCACCTTCTATCATGACCTTCTCATCTTCCTCTTTTTGCTGAGTTTTCTTTTGAGTACATGGAGGATTTGATGGTAACCATGAGGGAGCTTTCATGATCTCTGATTCTGATCTCTTCTCTTCATCAAGTGCAGCCTATGGTTCTTTGATCTCCTCTCCTGAATCTTCTTTTGCTGGATGTGATCCTTCAGTTCTGTCAATATAATCTCTTTTCTCCAATACTCTTCCTGAGCTATGGTGAATATCTTGGAGCTCAAGAGGAGTTGTTTGGACATGTTGTGCCTCAGCATTGTAATGGAGTTGAGCTACCCCAATGTGTGGATTTGGAAACAGTGGTACGGGTAGTTGAGTGGGGGTGTATATTTGAGATGGATGTGGATGGGGTTGTGGTTGGGCAGGCATTTGGGGCTGCCTTGGTGGAGGAGGAGGTGATGGTTGCGGTTTAGCAGGCGGTGGAGGCAAAGGAGTGGGAGGAGAGTTGTACTGGGGCCTCCACCCTTGATGAGGTGCATTCCACTGAGGCTATGGCTGAGCATAAGAGTGAAATGAATGAGCAGCTGGTTGGGCATAATATTGAGGAGGATACAACCAAGGAGGGGGTGTGGACCAGGAAGGATGAGCAAGGGGACCCCAAGAAGGCATGGAAGTGACTTGATAGGGGTTAAAATAGGCCTGGGATGTCTCTTGCATTCCCTCCTGGTAAGGTATGGGTCCATGTGGCCTCCTTTGATTCATATAATAGAGTGGTTCAGTGGCTCCTTTGGCTCTCTGACATGCAGCTTTAAGTCCAAGCAAGGAAGGGCACTGATTCGTAGGATGGTATTCTTCACAGACGAAACACACTTCTAGGGAGTGCATTGGACATTCGTTCCTAGGATGCTTTCTAGTGCACCTGGGACAAAAGATGGCCAAAGCCCTCTTGGCTACCTCTTTCTTCCTTTGGATATGCAAGGTATCCAGTTGCATGGCAAGAAACTGCCTCATCTCGCTCTTAAAATCTTCCATCTGATTTGAAAATTATTTTTTGGATAAGGTACTGCTCCCAACATTTCTACTTGTAGCCATTTTCTCCAGAGGAATGTTTTCTTCTTCTTCTTCCCTTGAGGTTCTTCAAATATGTCTTGCTGTCCACCTAAGGGTTCTTTAATCACAGCCATCGAAGAAGAGAGAAGGTTGGCTGTGTGAAGCAGTGGGGGCATTGTGCAATCATTTTTTTGAATTATCTCTACTCCTACAAGGCATGAAAGGAAATATTTTTGGTTGATTTTTTATTTTTTCTGCTTGTGCCTACAAAGCTAAATAGATTGAACTGCAACTAACTATCTTGCTGAAATGAAAATGCGGAATTGAAATGAAAGCAGGGAAGGACTAATCTATTTTGCTCAAATGAAATTGCAGGAATGAAATGCTAGTTTATGCTTGCAGAATTGAAATTGTAGAATTGGAATGCTAATCTACGAAAGAAGGAAATGTCTAATCTACTTTTCCAGAAATGAAATTGCAGAATGGAAATGAAATAAACTACTTAGCAGAAGGTTGTAGTAGAAAATATAAGAAAAGCAGCAATCACCAATACTCTGACGCTTCCCCGGCAACGGCGCCAAAAAGAATGGTGGGCACCAGTATTGCAGCAATAATGCTGCAAATCCTGAGACTCCCTTCTTTAATTTTATCAACCCGGTAGTTCGTAACAAACTTGGAAGCGACAGTGATGTATGCACAAGTACTAGCTCTTGCCGCAGCTGTCACTTGGTCAGCTAACACAAGTTAGCTAGGAGTTTAAGCCAACTTCTATGAGATCTGAGAAGAAGCTTTTTAACTGATGGACGAAAGCTAACTCAAAGAAGGCTAATCTACTTGCAGAAAGAAACTAGAAAGCTGAAAGGAAACGTAAACCCTAGCAAACCCTAATTTTACCAGCTAGCCCTACTAATGCAAGAAAGAGGATGCAAGCTACTGAAAGAGATGCCATTGAATTCTAGGAAGGTAAGATGCATGTTTCTAAGCTACTTCTACAGTAACATCTGAAAAAAAAAAACATATTTTTGTATTTTTGAATAAGTTGTCAGAATTATCATGCATGTGCTTTTAACTGGTTTTTGACTGTGCAGAGGTGGATTGGTGAGAGGAAATGCTTACAGAAGGTTGGGAAGGTTCGAAGAGGTCCTAAGGGGTCCCTAGCATCCTTCCAGAGAGTTTCACAGAGTTTGGCTGTCAAGAAACCGCTCTCATGAGCTTCTATAGGATGTCTGCAAGAGTTCTAGAGGATGTTTAGTAATTTCTACAGGATGTCCGTAATTTTCTATAGGATGTTCAGAAATGGGATTTTGGAGGATGGATGGAGGAAGAAAGATGAAGGAGTGGGTATGGAGTTGAGATAGGGATGTGAGGAGGTCCAGGACTTGGGGAATGGAGCTGAGGAGTGGCAAGGATGGTTGGATTTGTTCAAGGAGGAGTGGCGCAATGTTGCACAAAAATATGGGAATTAGGGCAAAGTGAGCAAATGGCAAACGTGAGGCAAGAATCCAAGTTGGAGGATGGAGAAGATGGGATTGATGGAGTACAGGTAGATGGAGAGGTATTACAGTCGCTCTACAAGTTATCTTTTGAATTAGACAAATGAAGACTTGGAAAATCAAGAAGCTAATTACTATGACCTAATCTGACCTAGATAACAGCAAAGAAATGGAACAGAAGTTTATTTGCAATGAAACACGTGAAATAGCTATGCAAACTGAGCAATCAAGAACCTGAACACGTAACCACGGCTGGTATCAATCTCTGCAAATGAAAACCTAACACTAATGATTGCATGGTGAAGCAAAGACAGTGTTTTTGTTGGTAGCAAGGTCACCTTTGTCCCAGCTCATGATCCCACTAAGGGAGAGGTGAGATCAGAGG
Source organism: Pinus tabuliformis (assembly GCA_031772625.1). NCBI lineage: Eukaryota > Viridiplantae > Streptophyta > Pinopsida > Pinales > Pinaceae > Pinus > Pinus tabuliformis. The sequence goes on along the minus strand of CM062811.1, from coordinate 405,657,357 downwards.
TGCTTGATGGCCTTTTTCTGAAGATCTTCCCTGTTATTAACCTATCAAATCAATCTGAACATAAAAATCATTTTTAATCATCAAAAGCAATCTAAATAACAAAGCAAGATTTAAATCTAAATAGCAGATTTTATTCTAAGAATGCAGCAAAAACACATAAAGGTAAACAAAGGAGGTACTGGGCGCTTGAGTTGGGCCCAACCCCAAGAGCTACGGCCTCTTAAGAGAGATTAGAGCTGGTGCAAAGCTAGATTCATATTTATTGAGCAAGAAATAATAGTTACATCAAAAACTGTCCACAAGGGAAAGCTTGAAAGTGTGCTGAAATGCAGAGCTAATCTACTGCCTAAAAAATGACTAAAATCAAACTACAAACTAGCTAACTTCTGCCTACAAAGTGACTAACTGAAATGAGGCCCTAAGCCTTCTTATTTATACAAATTGAGGACCCCAATAGCCCTCCTAAACTTTAGGAACTCGACTACCAAAACTTGTAGTTAACAGCGCCTTTACTAGCCCTTGCTCGATTGCCCTTGTGATAATTGATTTGGTGGCCCTTGAACTCTGAGCTGATGGTGGAGAATTCAAGGTAAGGGCCCATAAATGAAGGGGACACCTTCCTAAAAATCCTCTCCACGAATTTGGCTGCCAAGTGCTCGTTTAAACCCTTGATTTTGTCTCCAAATTGACCAAAAAGACTGCATAAAGCACACATTAGACCTGTTGGCATAATGACTAACCCAATTCACTCTATTAGCATAAATATAATCAAAAACATGCAATAAACTAATGAGAATGGTGGATTAAATCGAATTAGGAGGCTAAATGAGCCCATATAATTATCCATTTTTGGGCCTCATCAGCGAGGTGGGTGCATGGATCATCTTATTTGTCGTATTTGTCTACTAGCCGTATCTGCGGTTTCCCAAATCGTAGGCGCATCATTCTTCTGAATCCGCGCCAGTCCGCAAAACTTCCTTGATGCATACCCCACCGTCGTGCGGGCATTGCACGCAGTGACCACTTCAGAGCATCGAACTGCTGTTGTTCTGATACTGCGCTCTCAAATTTTCTCAGGAATTCATCCACCGCTGTCAACCCATCATGTGTCGACAAATCCCTTGCCTCTGTTGTCACGCAACGCAGTGATCTAACCATCATGTTGCAATTAAGCATTGTTACTTCGTGCAGCCGCTTCTAGCACGGTTATCTTGTAAATACAATCAAGATTGTCATCACTATCATCATCGTGCGCCGGTTTAGTGTATCGCGCTCCTTCGACTGGATCTAGCGGTACTACTACGCATAGTGAACTTTTTTCAAAGATCATTTTGTGCTTCTTCAGATTTATGACTCTGTTCATATCGGTGGCCCAATCTATTCCTAGTAGCGTAGGATAGGGATTATTGTCATCGACAATCTCTATCACTTCAAAATCCGCCTGTGCGCTTGCACCTTCAATATCCACTGTTACCCCTTGCAATCTTCTCATGGGCAAGATATTTTGTTGGTTCGCCATTCGTAATTAAATAGGAGACCATTGTAGCACGGGTCTTCGCATGCACTCCCATGTTTGTTTTGGCAGTACATTCACGTCTGATCCGAGATCCAAGATTACCTAATCCATTTCACACTCGTTGATTTGCGCAGTCAACCTCATTTCCCTTCCTAAGTGCAATGCATGCTTTCCAAGTTTCCGGACCACGCACGGTTCTTCTGACCCCGCGCACCTAGTGATAAGTTCATGTAGTCCTTTTATGGCCTTGCTATTGTGTAGGAGTTTCATGCATGTCTCTAGAAAGGTAGTGAGCATTGAAGGATCCAACCCTGGTTGTAGTTGATCCTTACTACCTAAAGTGGAGGCCTCCATAAAGCTCTTCTTAGCTTCCATTAATGTCTCCTTCACACGTTCTAAATCAAATTTGGGTTCCTTTGTAGGAGCCCTGCAAACCCACGCACTTTCTTCTGACTGCTTACCCTTATCATCGCCAGTGGTCATACTGCTCCTGAGCATCATGTTTACATTCGGGTTTTGTTCGCACAGCTCAAACCTCATCATCTATAAATTCTGAGTCGGAGGGGACTTAAGTACCCCTTTTTCGCGCAGTCTTGCTATCAATGTAGGGCAGTCTTCTACCTCATGATCAAACTGAGTACAGTACAAACATGATGTCCTTGTCAGGTTTGTACAATCGCGGGCATAGTGCCCTAGCCCTCCGCAATTGTAAAACATTAGCTGTCCGTGACCCTTTCGTGGTCCCATTCCACCTCGACCTCGACCGCACCCCTAAAATCCAGCGTGTGCCATTCCTGCATTTGGGTCAAGAGCTCACATTTCTGCCTGCACCCTGTAGGCAGGATTCTGATCCATCATTAGTTCGTAGCTTCTGCAGGTGTGCTCATCATGGCCTACCGACCTGCAGAAATTACAAAACAATTGTTGGGACGTCTACGTATACTTCTGCAATAGATGACAATTATCCGTAGTGTGCTTTCCTCCTATCTGACAGATCGCGCACCATAATGCAGGTGTCGTGCTTGGTCCTGCTTGTGCCTCAGGTCTTAACAGCATCGGCCCTCCTCCTGCCAAGTAATTTGCGAATACTGGACAGTGGTCCTTGTCATGCCCCTGGCCTTTGAATTTTATGCACCATACCTCCTTGCGCGCCTCTAGTCGAGGTGTCCTGTCCTGTTTCAAACTCTGCATCTCCAGACATAGATTTTGCAGTTGCACATGGATTTGTTGGACTCCCGGACTAGGTTCTTGTATAGGGGTTTCATGCAATCTCAACGCCATCTCCAAAGCTTCGGCCTAGGTGGAAAGTTCTTGTTGTGACAGCGACGTCTGTAAGTGCGGTGTTAGTGATGCTACAAACCATGCATGGTGTTTTCCATCCGTCAACGTCTTGTTGGCTTCATGAATCATACCCTTCAGTCTTTGGTCCAAATCCCAGGGGGTCTCACCTAGGAGCATCGGATCTCCTTAAACCCGATGATTGATTGTGTTTCCGACTTTGGCCTGCTAAATTCCCTATTTAGCACAGTTTGGATTTTTTTGATTCCTACGTTTGGATGGTCATTATAATGCTTGATGTACCATGTTAATGCACAATCTTGCAACGCACTTATATTGTCATCCACGACTCCTTGTGCTTCGCATACCACTCTTACCACGAACCAGAATTGGTCCGGATCTTCATTTCCTACTCCTCTTAATACCAGTAGTTGATTGCACTCGCCATATTGAACTGTGGTGGTGGCATGGGGGGGTGGGTGGAGATGGAGGTGAGGAGGGTGAGATAGGTGGCAGTGTAGGTGGAGGTGGTAAGCACGGAATTCACTGCCTTATCAGATTGACCGTGCTTCTCGGAGAAACTTTTGCGAGCTCTTCCTCGCTTTCCCGCGAGGGGGAAATTAAGGGACTGGTTTCCAATTCTTCACTACTTTCGCTTCTGTAGTTCTTCCCACTTCGCGTAGCCCCAAACATTAATTTATTCACATAAACCGCTTTTCACAAAATAACATCTTAATCAAAGTGTTCAAAGATTTAATGTACTTACCTCACGGTCCCTTGAGGAAATGTTGCTCCACCTCACTGTAGCTGACGTTCGTATCTACCGCGAACTCAATGATAAATCCTCCTATAATTTGGTCAAGCCAATGGTCCACATCTCGTGCGATCTTCTCTCCTGACGCTTCTAGCCTGCGTACTAATTCTGGAGTCCACATGATTGGTTTGTCGAGCCTACACCTTCCCTGAATATCTACTAGATTCACGATCCACTCATGCAGCTCAGAAGGAAAGGATGCAAAGAAAGTTTTGTGGATTTCCATATAAAAGTAGCACTCCAACCACTATTCCTTAGATACTCGCAGATTTTTGTTTTCCTGCGTCGTGAACTCGTGAATTTTCTTGTCCAACCACCCTTCAATTTCTTTATTTGTTGGATTCTAGTGGCACAACATCAGAGATCCCTAATGTAGATCCCGGTCCCAACAACGGAACCATTTTTTCACTTGTATGGGCCTGATCCAGGTTTACAGGTGATTTAGCCAAACAAATCTCGGTACTACTGGCCCTTTCGGCAACAGTCCGCAGAGAGTGGACTAAGGTCTCACCCAAAGTAGTATGGGAGGGTGCTAGAACAAGGTTTCCGTACCCTGGGGATGTCTGATGAGCTTTTGGCATTCTGCGGTTTGACCCTATGCGCACGTTGCTACGCGCATCTATTAGTCCCTCGCAACCTGTGATGTTGTCTTCACGCAGCCTTACTCGGGGTGTGATTCGTATTATACCCAAGTTCCTCACTATTTAACCTGTTATTATCTGATTGCTTAACTTATCTATGTAAGAGTAGTGTTAATTAACAATATATCCAACAATCATATAAGTGCGTGCGATAAGCAAAATAGTATAAATGAATAGAATGCAATACACAAGCAGATGCACAGAATTTGGAATCAACTTCTCTTTATTATTCTTCGTTCAAGGTTACAGACTCCACACCGCCCTGCGTACTCAGCTGTAGGGGTCCGCAGACTCAGCTACGGACTCTACTAGGCCTCTACGCACTCAGCTGCAGAGACTCTTCCTACTACTACGACCCAATACACTAGGACTCCTCCTTTGTGCTCTATCTCTAATTTTCTCATCCCCTTCTTAGCTATCTTTACAACTTAGAGCCTTGGCCAACATGACATTATATTACATTACAAAACTTAGGGCGGACAACCCTATGGCTCAACCTATACTCCGCTCTCTACACCCGCAATTCACAGAGTCTTATAATACATTTGACCAAAACCTGGGCTTTGAGCCCTAAAACATGTTGTGGGGGGGGTCCGATGCCCAACAAGTATAGTGTACCTCATAAGTATACAAACCTGGATTGATATTTTAATGAATGTAATTTAACTCACAATTAAATTTCCCAGCACATGGATGTCGAGCATTTGAGAAAGCTTGTTAAGGATGATGGGATGTGATTCCCTGTGTTGATGTATTGAAGTTGTGGATTGTGTGTGTCCAAGCTTGGAAGAATTCAGTGGAAGGCTCAAAGAAGATTGTTGGGTGATGGGTGCTTTTTGTATGGATGATAAACCACTAGGTAGGGTATAAATTCACTGGGGTGCTTGTTGAAAGGATTGATAAACCATTGAGTGCTTACCAAGAGGGCTGATAAACCGGTTAGTGCTTGCCAAGTAAGCTAATAAACTACCTAGACTTTGAGATACAGGTTCCTGTAGTGATTTCCTTAAGGATACAACTAATAAACCACATAAAAAGTGATCCCATACTTCTAGAGTTGAAAATTATTCTAGATAAGTCTAAATTGAAATCCCTCGGATCGTGGATTTGTCTTGGGGGTGGACAACTGTAAGAAAGAATGTGGTGCAACTGGCCTACGAATGGGTGGAGAGTTGAAGTCCCACCTTTAGTTTCCAACCATTTATATCCATTTAGATAAGTGCCATGGCTTCTATATAATGGACATAGATTAATTACCTAGACTATTATGTTAATGAATAATGAACGGCTTTATGTTAACTTGAATGGTTATTGTAAATTGCTACATATCCTTGATAGGTATAGGCCTTGATGTTATTTGGCTAAGTTGGAAATACTAGCTTCATTTGGATGTTATGACTATTCTTACACACACACACACACACATATATGTGTGTGTGTGTGTGTGTGTGTGTGTGTGACTGGTTTCATAAGGACATGCAAACAATTGTTGATAATAGTGCCTTGATTATTGGCATGCTCATAAATTATAATGGTTCAATATTCTTTTTTAATAATGATATGTACTTTGTTTATGTACAAGATGAATATGCATTGTATACAAGAATCTCACAAAAGTCATAGAACATTATGGTAAATGAATGCAAATAGTTGTATCCTTAACTTTGTACAAATTTTTCATTATAATGTATGATCTCTCATTAAATTTGATGTCGCTACCTAGGACTTATTTTACTGTGTTTGATTATAGCATTGTTGTACTAAATTTACAAAGCTTGGCTAGCTATGAAATTGTTGTGTGTTGATGTTCGATAGTAGGCATGTCAGTAAATTTGCAAAGCCTTTCATGCCTTCACAAAGCCATTAAAGTTCCTAAGTCTCCAAGTAGAGAATTATGAGAAAATAGGGCTTGCATATTATTCAAATGGTTGTTATTAAATTTGTAAAGGACTTCAAATAAGTTATAGAATAGTGAAGGCAATTGTGGTTTTTATTAATTGTGGGTTAATTAATGATCATACTACTTAATTATAGAGTTAGTAGGTGGGGTAAGTGTTAAGCCAAGGATTAGCAATTAATCCCACGTCATGCCATTATCGAGATGTAACTCCATGGAGGCTAGTGTTACTAATGGAAGGTGTGCAACATAATTTTTTCGATCACATGATGAAGGGATTGCCATTGTGTTGCACCCATTGCTAGGTGGTAACTTTTTAGAGAAGTGGTGCTATGATAGAAGGTGTGTGATGGGAATTTCTTGCGTCGCATAAAGGAGTCTAATTTTTGTTGTGTTGTGCCTAGTTTAGTCCTAGACCTCCTTTGCGTCTCGCCACATTGGCATGATGGCATGCTAACGTGGAGGCCAGGTAGAAGGACAAATGTGAACCCACCCTCAAAATATTTATAATGTAAATTCAGAGAGATACATGGAGGACTGGGACCTGGTGGGACCTTGGATTATACCGAGGTGGTAGACACCACATAGACTAGATGGATGTGGTTGAAACAAGGGATGATGAAGTGGATAGAATGTTGATGTGGTGCCTACTTGGTAGGTGGAGTCAACCTTGTTGGATGGTCAAGTGAAAAAGAAATTGGGTGATAGGTGGCACCCTAAGAGGATGCCACATGGTATACTGACGTCATTGTAACATAATTTTGATGTCATTAGGGCAGGGTGGACACACTTGATAGAAATTTCATAATAGAGATCATACCATTAATTGATGAAGGTTTTCCCCTCCATCTAGCGCACAACTATGTTTCACCTTTCCTGAGGTAGGCATGATGGTATTGGCATGCTGATGAGGACAAGTGCACTTTGATGTGGCATATGGCATGGCAATGCCACATATGCCACTTTGCAGGCTATGTGGGTAGTTTACTGATGTGGCAAGAGAGTTAAAAGGTGAATATTTAATTATCCATAACTTTTGATCTAGGCATCTGATCACAAAAAAAATTATATTGTCGTAAATCTCTTGAAGAGATGGTCACGCTGGTGGAATTTGTTATGTGTTTCAAGGATGTTGGAAAATGAGGATTTTTGTGACCCCATATTCATAATAGACCTTGGAGACTAGGTAAATTTCAATGTAACACCTTTCACTACTCGTGATTAACCCACGGCGTGGAGGGTGTTTACAAAGTGTTATCAGAGCATGGTTCAACACTGGACCTAAAGAGGCTCACATGCACACACACAAGGATGAGTATATAATATGCTAGCTTCCTTTTAGTTACAAATGTGTGTTGATTTTAAACTATAGCTAATATAAAGTTTGATTTGATAGAATTACTGATTATTTATTTTATCTTTAAATCTATATATTAATTGAGATTTGATTTTCTAGATGGCATCACCTTAACATGGTTATTGTAAATAAGCTAAGGTGATGAGTAATTATGTTTATATTGAATTTGTGGTTGGTTGACATTTAAGTGTGTGTAAAAACACATAAGAAGACATCAAGGAACAATAAGAGAGAGAAAAGATGAGTAGCAGGAAGGAATAGTATGGCACAAATATGTCCCAACATGATCAAGAAGAAGAGTCAATTAGGAAAAAGAAGAAAGACGACTCTCTTGATTGGATGGACACTCTTAGAAGCCTAACAGTTGAACTGAGAAGATGCAAAGTAGACAATGAAAATATTGTTAGAGCACGAGAAATATAAGAATAAGTAAATGTTGTGATATTGCAGAGCTTATCAAACTTGCAAAGGAAAAAATAATAGGATATTGGTGCTAGTTATCTAGACAGGCACAAGTCTAGAGCCTATCCCATCAAAAGTCCAAAGGAAAAGATTGGATAGCGATAATGAAGCCAGAAGAAAGTCAAGGAAGAGACACATACATGCCGAAGAAGGCATAATTCTACTTACTACATAAAAAATAAATTCAAGAAACCCTGATCAAACATCAAAAACTACAATTAAGAAACACCATTATTAGAGGAAAAGTAAGAAGAGTTCAATGCCAAGAGGATTTTCAGAAATAAAAACTCCCTACCTTTAATTGATAGGTAAAGAAGGTTGAGGAGGCAGAGGCTTGGTTGTTGGGAATGAAGAAGTACTTCAAAGTGCATGACTATTCTAAGCACATGAAGGCCAGAGTAGCTATTTTTAGTTTGAAAGGAAAAGATGATATATGGTGAGAATATTTGAAGAACATTAAGGAAAAAAGGGAGAAATAGATTCCATTGAGAAGGTTTAAGAAATATTTCTGGGAGAAGTACTTATATGAAAAGTACTACGAAAGGAGGGCAAAATAATTCTATGAACATGAATTGGGGCAATTGACTACTGATGAGTATACAAGTAGATTCATGGAGCTACTGAGGTATGTTCCTTATATCAAGGATGAGAAATCAAATATACTGAGGTATCTTAGTGGATTACCACAAGCTTACTGGGATAGAATAAAGTTTGATAAGCTAAAAACCCTTGAGGGAACCATCCAAAAGATGAGGTACTATTATGAACAGTCCAAATAAAAGACTGAATCTAGTGAACAGATTAGAAGAATAAAGATAAGGAACATTTGAAAGGAAAAGAGCCAAATTCCTCAAGATATAAACAAGGAGGGAAAATGGGAAGTTCAATTCTTCTTCAAGGAATGAATATTATCAAAATTCCACAATGATTAACATAAACAAACCCCTGAAATTAGTAAATGAAGAGGCTATGTCTAGGAAAGGAACTGTACATTGTTGGATCTTTGGAGAAAACCATCTGCGAAGGAACTTTCCGTAGTGAAAATAGACCAATATGAAGTTATACAATGTACAAGAAGAAACAACAGTGAATGATGTGGCCTACAACATGCCTTGAATTTATGCTACACTAGACAATAGGTAGAGAGACCAACAAGCTGCAACAATCCAAATGGAAGGTATGGTCATCAACCAACCTATTTCAATTTTAATTAACTCAGGTTCTAATTTCAACTATATCAACCCAAAGATTATAGAGAAGTGTAAATTTCCAAAGAAGGCTCATACAGAATCATGGCTAGTTCAACTAGCCATGGGAAAAAAAGATGGGTGACAAACATAGTAGAGTCATGCTTGATGGAGATTTAAGAAAACACCAAATTTACTGCCATTGGGATCTTATGATGTTTTAATCAACATGAACTAGTTGGTAGCACACAAAATTAAGGTTGATTATTACAAAAATGCACTAAAATGCCTTAATGACGCTTGTGAGAGGATAATGTTGTATGGGATAAAGAGACCAATCTTACTAAAGAAAATAACTACACTTCAAGTGAAGTGATGCAATACAAAGAGTTGTGTGTTGTATGCTATCTATGTGGCTAAGGACTTGGAGGGAAGTGTGGATCCATTTGAAATCCACCCCATGTTAAATATTTTAGTGACACGTTCACAAAAGAGTTTCCTAGATTACCACCAAGAAGAGACATTGATTTCATTGTTGAGTTAATTTTGGGAATAGTTCCAACATGAAAGACCCCATACCGCATGAGTATGCCTGAGCTCATTCAATTGAAATTGTGGTTGAAAGAGATGCTAGATAAGGGATACATTCAACCCAATGTTTCATCTTATGGTTCACTTGCAATTTGTCAGAAATAATGATGAAACATTGCAACTATGTATAAGCTACCTGTAACAAAACAAGGCTACAATGAAGAATAAATTCCCACTACCTAGAATCGGTGATCTATTTGACTAGTTGAGAGGGGTTGCAATTTTTTCCAAAATAGATTTGAGGTTTGGATATCATCAAGTCAGAATTAAATATGAATACATTCACAAAACCACCTTTAGTACTAGATATGGCACTACGAATTTTTAGTGGTGCAATTTGGACTTACGAATTCCCAAGTCACATTCAAGTGCTTAATGAACAATGTCTTCAAACCTTATTTGGATAAATTTGAATTGATCTTTGTAGATGATATCATAGTATATTAAGAAATTAAAGAAGAGCATGAATACCAACTAAGAGTAACATTATAATCATCGAGGGAGCATAAGTTATATGAAAAACTTAGTAGTGTGCATTTTTCCAAACATTTTCACTACTTGGGGCATGTTATTTCGAAAGGAGTGGTTGTATTCGAAAAAGGTCAAAGCTATAATGGATTGGCCCACTCCTCAGAATGCCATAGAGGTCATACATTTCATGGGTCTAGCTGGATATTACTGAAAATTCATCTGGGAATTCTTAATTATTGGGTAACAAATCACTACTTTGCAAAGGAAAGGAGTAAAATTTTAGAAGACAGAAGAATGTACAACTAGTTTGGAGAAACTTAAGAAATTTCTCACATGTGCATCTATCTTAAGAATAACAGATCTAGGGAAGGACTTTGTGGTTTGCATAGATGCTTGCAAGGAAGGACTTAGTGGAATCCTAATGCAAGAAGGATATATGGTTTTCTATGAATCAAGAAAGTTGAATGAAAATTGGAAAAACTATGTTACCCACAACTTAGAGCCTTCAACAATAGTGCATGCTTTAAAACTGTGGAGGTATTATCTATTAGGGAGAAATTTTTTATTGATGAAAAACCACAAGGGATTGAGATATCTATTTGATTAGCCTAAGTTGAATGCCGAACAAACCAGATGATTATCTTTAGTTAGTGAATTTTATTTTGAGATAAAGCACATCGAGGAAAAACAATAAAGTGGTAGATGCACTCAGTAGGAGTCTATAGGAGGTTCATTTGGTAGCCTTGATTACTTGTAGAGTTGACATAAAGGAAATGATTTAAGAAGTGTTGTCTCATGATGAATGTTGGGAGGTATAAATGATAGATTTACACCCACATTTAAATTGTCAATCCAGGATCGTAAGACTTAGAGACGTAGCACAATATATGCCAGAATACGACCTCAGGGATCAAAATCCTAAAAACAAATTGAAAAGGAAATCATTCAAGAAAAGGAATTCCAAAGTAAACACACTACAACAAATAAAGAATGCAAAGCTTCTTAAAAAACTACAGCTATGCTGCAAATATGAAAGCATGAAACAAATTCAATTTCAAACTATTTTAAAATCTGTACTTAAGAAAAATCATTAAATGCTTCTTGCTACTGGAAAGGAATTGCAGTGTTCAATTTAAGAAATTTAAGTTTGTTGATCGAAGATATCTTCAAAGAGTTTTGTTGGACAATTCATGAACTTGAACTGAAATTCTCCTCATGTTAATTCTGGCATTAAATTATAATGATGAATATTTAAAATCCTAGGATTAAAAATGCTTATGAATGCCCAAATAATATTAATTAATTAAATCAGAGTTTCCAACGATCATATCATAATTATTATCTCCATTATAAATCCCTGCAATTGAAAATCTATTTCATTAGATAATGAATTGAACACAACAAATAGTGGAAATGAGAAACACAAATAAAAGAAATGCTTGCTAACTAAATATACTCAGAAATAAATTCTAGAATAATGACATCACTGAATTCATGAATCAAACCTGCATAATTAAATATCAAAACATAAAGGAGATCTAAAAAATGAAATTGCGGAATCAGAATTTAAATCACTCACGCATGAAATCAAATGCAGTAAAATAAATCACACCAACAGGAAATAAAATGCAGTGAAATGAATAAATCCTAAGTAATTTGGCAACGAGCTGGCTGATGGGCCCAACCACCCAGCTCGATCTTCCTGTAAAAGCTAAATCAAAATACCATCTTCAGAAATTCAAAAGAACATGGAAATATAAATTAAGTACAAAATCATATTGCTACTGAAATCAAATTAGGAAAATACTAAATCATATAGTGTTGGGCTCCAGTGGTCTCCTCTAGGGATCATTCCACTGGGCTCAGATTCCTCACATGGCACAATTGAAATCCAGACTCTGCAAATAATACAATGTACAGGTTTGATTTCCTATGCAATCCTGTGTGACCCCGTCCTCCGTGTTATGAAACCAGCTCACAAAAAGATAGAAAAGATAGATCAACACCTTAGAATTCAACCTCTTCGAGGGGGCAACCTCCTTTACATTACACAAATGAACAATTCTTTGATGATACAAATGACAAGACCTCCTTTCTATATGGTGTACAACAATATAATAAGGGGGTTTTACTAATAACAATAAGGGTTTATACTAGTAGTATAGGCACCTAACATGCCCCTCTCCTTTAAAAAGTGTTGTCCTCAACGCTTGAGTGGTTCTTGACGCTTCTGTATAAAAAATAAAATAAAATAAAATAAAAAAAATTCCTCCCATGCGGAATCTTCAACGGTTAAGTTCTTCCACTTGATGAGATACTCTGAAATTGATTGATTTCGTAGCTGTCGGAATCTTGTTTCTGTGACTGCTCTAGGCTCCAATATGATTTTTCCTTCCTCGTCAAGTTCTGGCAATATTTTTTTAACTGGGATCTTCTGCAACTTTTGAATGAGTGGCCACACTTATTCATCCTTCTTCCATTCATCCCTTGCTTCATTTATCTAATATAGTTGGATAATAGAAATAGCACAAAACAATGCTTCCATATCCGCATCCTTTCTTGAGAGTGCATCTACAACAAAAATTTTCTTCCCTTTTCTGTAGATGGTGTCAAAGTCATAACCCAACATATTTGTGACCCATTTTTTCTATTCTTATAAAGATAATATTTATTCTAAAAAGTATTTAAGACTATCATGATCCATTTTTACCTTGAAGTGTCTTCCCATTGGGTAAGATCGCCATTTCTTAAGTGCATGTAGTATTGCCAACATTTCCTTCTCATAAATAGCTTGCTTGAAATGTAGCCGTAAAAATACGCAATCACCTATATCAAAACTTTTTTCACTGCGATGTTGATCTACCTGTTGTTTCATTCTATTCTCCACCAAAGTGGCATTATCCTTTAAAAGTTGGAGAACTTGTTGTTGATGCTCGATGTGATCTATCACTGCTTAAACCTTTTTCTTCTTGATATGTCCTTCTATCTTGAGAGTTTGAGGAGTGGTAATTTCTTCCAATGCTTTACAAGATATGGTCGGATTCACTTGTTGATGCTCAGTGTGATCTTTCACTTCTTGAACATTTTTCTTCTTGATATGCCCTTCTATCTTGATAGTTTCAGGAGTGGTAATTCCAGCCAATGCATTACAATATATGGTTGGATTCATTTCTTCTTTCTCGATGTGATCTTTCACTTCTTGAACCTTTTTCTTTTTGATATGTCCTTCTATCTTGAGAGTTTGAGGAGTGGTAATTCTTGCCAATGCTTTACAAGATATGGTCGGATTCATTTCTTCTTTCTCTGGGGTTGGTTACTGGTGTATATCCCCTTATTTTTATGTTTCTTGATCCTTTTCTTCCTCCTCTTCATAATCTATGTAAAATAATTTCTTCTCAGCACACTTATGAACTTTAGTGCATTTTCGATCACAATTGTAACGAAGCCCTTTTTCTCTTTTTTTTTCCAATTGTTGTGGTGTAAACCTTGTAGGTTTTGGGAGGCTAGGAGAAAAAACACTTCCATAATTATAGTCATGAGTGGTGGGATTCGTTGTTTCCATAATTTCACTTTCAATTTTTCTTGCCCACCTGAATGCCTTCTCCAATGAATCAGGTTCCCAAAGACAAACCTCGTGTTGAATGTTATCCTTTAAAGTCCCTATGAAGACATCAACCATTTTCTTCTCTGGAATATCATTTACCCTTATATTCAATTTTTCGAAGTCCTCAATGTGCTCTGCCATTGAACACTTTTGTTTGAGGTTTGTCAATTGGCTAAAGAAGGTGTTGCTCTTTGTATCCTCATAATGTGTTATCGTTTCCTCTGTGAAAATTACGTGACAAGTGATTTACGAGAATAAAGCCCTTCATACCATAAAAATTGATTCGATTCTAAATAATCAGATGCAATACATACCTTTTGTAACAGTGGTACACCATGTAGATCAAAATATTTCTCCATCTGTAGTATCCAATTTACCGGATCCTTGCCATCAAACTTCCTCATCTCTCTTTCTCTTGATTTTAGGAGCTTGATTTTGAAATGACTGTAACTTTGTACTTTCAGATATTTAAGTTGTGAAATCGCAACCTGCAGTAGCCCTCTGCGTCCTCTTTCCAATGCCACCAGTGTGATCTAAATTGGCTTCTCCAAGAAAGCGCTATGCACAATCTCCCAAGAAGACCTGATTATATACCTTTTCAGAAGATCAAACTTGTATGAAGTGCCACGTGTCACTATTTTGACCTTCAGATCTGAAAAATTAAAACGGGAAACTACAGTCCATCCTCTTTCTTTAATTTCTGACGAAATTTCAATCTGATGCTTAGAGAGAAAGTTATGACGATTTTCCCAAGGTCACTTGTTTAAGCAGTAATTCGGGAGTCTGCAACAACCCTAACTTCCTCATATCATATATCCTAAAATATAGTGATACAAGATATGAAATTCCAACCCATGGTTCAAGCTGCTTTCTTCTCAAATGGGTTTTTTTTTAGCTTCTGAAACTTCATAGCAAACACGTTATAGAGAAACTTCCACAATGGCTTGTTTTAGATGAAATTATGGAGCTTGCAAAAACCCTAACTTCCTCAAACCATATCGCCAAAAATATATCGAGACAAGATCTGAAATTCAGACCCAAAGTTCAGCAAGATTTCATCTCAAATGGATTTTTTTTTTTCGCTTCTAAAACATTGCAGAAAAAAAGTTATAACGAAAATTCCACGATGATCTGTTTGGAGCAGCGAAACCCTAGAATCTAAAGCTCTGATACCAAATGTTATGAAACCAGCTCACAAAAAGATAGATCAATGCCTTAGAATTCAGCCTCTTCAAGGGGTCAACCTCCTTTACATTACACAAATGAACAATTCTTTGATGATACAAATGACAATACCTCCTTTCTATATATAGGAGTCTAAGGGGTCATAATATAATCAGAGCCGACACAACAATAATAATGTAAGGGCACAATAATAACAATAGTGGGCTTCTATGGGGCACAATAATAACAATATGGGGACTACATGGGTACAACAATATAATAAGGGGGTTGTACTAATAACAATAAGGGGTTATACTAGTAGTATAGGGACCTAACACTCCACCTCCTCTATGCATGAACAACAATCTCTAATACATAGCAGTAGTGTTGCCTCTAATTAACCAGATCGATTGTTATATGGCATATAAATTTAGGATCGTTGTTAATATAAATTAATTACAATCAAAACAAGAGGATTTGTTTCCAATTGGGTTCAGGTTGGTGATTGGCTTCTAGAAATAATTGACCCTTACATATTGCTGGTAGAGGCACATTGATGCACAGCTGGCTGAGCTTCAGTGGTCTGCTATATTTGTCGCAACTGCTTTCCTCAACATCCCAGCAGACACATTCACCACAGTATTAAAGAGATATGCCTTCCCTTGTTTTTTTCCATGGTGATCCAAAACATAAAAGAAGCCAAATGAAGTTCCAATATTGCACTTTGCAAGCCTCAAGGCAAAGAATTGCTCTCCTTGAGTCTCTGTTATATTGTTGATCTATACGACCTATGAATCCCAAAGGAAGTTGTAGTCCTTCTTTCTTAGCAATATATTCAAATACTTCAACTATTTTCTCCTTTGAAGGTGAATTGATGCGAATATTCAGGCAACGGGATCTCACTGCTTCAAGTACTTTCGACACACTATCACAGCATAAAACTATTCGGCATGCTCCACTGTAGACTTTCATTGTGCATCGGAGAGAGTGCTGAGCCTCTTTAGAAAGCTTGTCAACTTTATTGAGAACAAGCACTTTGAAGCATTTATTCCCATTTACATCAATGGGCCTACTCTTAGCCATTTCTTTGATAATCTCTTAAACAACATATTTATCTTGGAAACCTGCATTACTAGGATTCAATTCCACGTGATGATTACTTGATATTGTTGTTAACTTCGACATCAATGGTCTTTGTACCAGCCTCAATATTCGATGGCTTATTTTCTACCTTCACCTTCTCAGCCCCTGGACCAAATATCTCCTTAAGTAAAGCCATGATTAAAGTTTCCTTTCTAGCACCAGATGGTCCATAGAATAGTAGATGAGGGAAGTCCTTCTCAAAAACCATTTGGCTTCTACAATGATATGGCATGGAGGGAGGAATTGTTTCCTTATTTTAAGCATAAGAGGCTTATCAAAACCGTGCCCGAAACAGTCAAATCCAGATTTTGACCCGATTTTGTACTTAACCTGTGTTGGAATATTCCCATGACCATAGCGTCCTCATAATGTCGAATTTTGCCAAATCGTTTCTAGGTTATTTGAATGAGGGTGCTCTGAACAACCACCGTGTGTCGGAATTTCAATGTTCTTCACCATTTAATCACAAAATTCATATTTTCACCTATAGTCATCTCATTTCGTACTCAAATGCATTTTAAGAAGCATTGCTCCACTATTGGTGCTAGACATATTCATCTGGCACCAGGAAGACATATGATTAATGAAATTTACAGACAAAGCATTCTTCAAGAAGAATTTATTAATTTAATAGATATTGTCTCTAAATGCCTCTAACTATTAGCTTAATAAGATAATAATGATTAAAAACACTAGTCACGAGCTCAAAATCTGGGCAAAAAGGAAGCTCAACAATGAAAAATACCAACATGTAAAGATATGTTTACAGAAAGATCTAGAGGTATCCATGAGAAAGAGATACAAAATCACTGATGATGGCATGTTATTGTTGACAAGCATAAAATATGTGCCTAATGTAGTTGATTTGAGGAAGCTCATAATGGATGAATTCCATAAATGACCTTGGTCATCCTCGTTATAAAAATATGATAACAACCATAAAATAATACATTATTGGCTAGGATAGAAGGAGGATTTTACTAAATATCTTTCCAATTGTTTGGAGTTCCAACAGGTAAAAATAGAATATAGGAATTGAGCAAGATTGTTGCAACCAATCCCAACCCCTGAGTGGAAGTGACAAGTCCTATCCATGGAATTCATTATGGGATTTCCAAAGACATCAAAACAACATGATGCCATTATGGTGGTGGTAGAAAAGCTAAGGCATCTCACTTCATAATTATCAAGTCCACTCACAAAGCTATTGATATAGCCTAGATATTCATGAAGGAAATATCCATACAACATGGTGTGTCTAAGAATATTAAACCATATTGAGATGCTAAGTTCACTTCTAACTTTTGGAAGTCGTTGTTTGCTAGTTTTAGAACCAACCAGATTTTAGTACCACTTATCATCCTCATATAGATGGCCAAACATAAATAGTGAACAACACTTTCGAAGACATGCGGAGAATGTCTGTCACCCATTAGCCAAAGAAGTGGGTAGATTTCCTACCATTGGTGGAATTTGCATACAACAATGGATATCAAGAATCAATGGGGATGAGTCCTTTGAGATATTATATGTCTATAAGTGCAACACTCCTATTAGCTAGGATGGCCTAGTAAACAAAGTAGTTCTTGGACCTGATATGCTGAAGGAAATGGTGTAGAAAGTCATCAAGATCAAGCAAAAATTAAAGGTAGCCAAGGATATGAAAAGGAGTTATGTATACTAAAACATAATTCATAAAAAATTCCAAGCGTGAGAGCATGTGTATCTTCGCATCGGATAGAAGAATATCTCACTAAAAGTGGGTTCTTGTGCCAAGTTAGCGCCCAAGTTTTATGGACCCTTTCATAACTTGGAAAGAGTGGGGCTAGTGGCCTATAGATTGGCCTTGCCATGCACAGTGACTGCACATAATGTTTTTCATGTTTCATTACTTAATAAGTATGTACATGATGCTAATCACATCCTTGACTGGTATGTTATATATGTAGAACCCAAGGGAGGGTTCCAACTAGAACCATTATGCATCCTAGACCAAAGGCATATCATGCTATGGAATAGAGTAATAAAGAAAGTTAAGGTGCAATGGAACACTTTGGGCCTGATAAAGCCACCTAGGAGATGGCAGATCGAATGAGGGTGCTATACACATTTCTTTTATGAATAAGTGGACGTAATACTTATATATAAAAATATATTTTTGTTTCTTCTTTCTATTTACAAATAATACTCAGGACAATGTTCCCTTTAAGGAGGTGGGGTTTGTAACACCCCTGGTGTGCGCCCCCATTATTTTTGTAATGATTGCGATTGTATATATATTTTATAATTGGATGGAACTGATGAATGGGATGACATATCCATGATATAGGGGAGAGAAATGAATGGTTCCTATTGGCATAATTGAATGGACCACTACCTACAGTTGGAGAGGAAATATGGGCCAAGAAAATGCTCATGTTTCTCATTTTTCCATCAATGTGGGTGTATGAAATCAAATAGTTGTGTGGAAGGAAAGGGTAGTTGAAGGAAAAAGGGGAATGACAAAAAAAAAAAATGATTTGAGCAACATAATTCTAGACCAACAACGTGTGAGAGAATGAAAAGACACAATTACAATGTGAGAGAACGCTAGATAGAGAAAGGGTTTTACAACACTGAATGTTGAACACTGGAGAAAAAATATTGATGTTGACAGGATGGGATTCCATGTGTTGATGTATTCAAGCTACAGATTGTTTCCAAGCTTGGAATAATTTAGTGGACTGCTTAGAGGATATTGTTGGGTGATCAAAGATTGTTGTACAGTTGATAAACCGCTAGGCAGGGTAGGGATTCACTAGGGTGCTTGTTTAAAGGGTTGATAAACCATTGAGTGATTTCCAAGAGGGATTATAATCCACTTAATTGTTGCCATGTAAGTTGATCAACCACATAGACCATGAGCTATAGGTTCTTGCCATGTTTTCCTTCAGGATACAACTGATAAACCGCATAAAACGTGATCCATACTCCTAGAGCTAATCATTATTCCAACTGAGTTTGACTGAAATCCCTCGGATTGTGGATCTAGCTAAGGGGTGGAAAACTGCAATAAATACTATGGTTCATATCGTTTATGGTTGGGTGGAGGGTTGAAGTCCCACTGTTAGTTTTTAGTCATCTCCAACCATTCAAATAAGTGCCATGGCTTGTTTATAATGGACATAGATTAATTACCTGGATTGGTATGTTGATGAATAATGAATGGGTTTGTGTAATATTTAATGGTTATTGGAAATTTCTACATTTCCTTGATAGGTATAGGCCTTAATGTTCCTTTAACTAAGTTGGAAATACTAGCTTGATGTGGATGTTATGACTATATATATATATATATGAAAATGTGACTGGTTGCATGAGGACATGCAGACAACTATTGATAACAATGCCTTTATGGTTGGCATGCTCATAAATCATAATGGTTCACTGTTCTTTCTTAATATTGATATGCACTCTGTTTATGTTTAGGATGAATATACATTACATACAAGAATCTTGCAAGTTATAGAACTCTATAGTAAATGGATGCAAAAACTTATATCCTTAACTTTGTAAACATTTATCATTATAATGCATGATCTCTCATTAAATCTAATGTCCATGCCTAGAACTTATTTTCTTGTGTTTGATTATGGTACTACTGTATTGAATATACAAAGCTTGGCTAGCTATGGAATAGCTATATGTTGATGCTAGATTGTAGGCATGTCATTAAGTTTGTGAAGCCTTTCACAACTTTACAAAGCCATTGAATTTCTTAAGACTTCGAGTAGAGAATACAAAGAAAAAATGGTATTTCATACAGGTCAAATAAGACTCATTAATTTGTAAATACCTTCAAATAAATTACAAAATAATAGAGGAAATTGTGATTTTAATTAATCACGGTTTAACCACCGATTACGCTACTTAATTATAGATTTAGTAGGAAAGGTAAGTGTTAATATAGGGAATGAAGATTAATCCTATACTGCGCTTATAGTTAAGTTGTAACTCCTTGGAGGTTGGTGCTATTAATAGAAGTCACGTGATGGGATTTTTTCCATCACATGAGGGAGATATTACCATGTTTTTGTGTGCATTGTTAGGAGGTAACTTGTTAGAGAAGTGGCGCTATGACAAAAGGCACATGACGGGATGTCCTCCTGGTAAATGCCAAAGTGTAATTTCTGACATGCTACACCTATTTTGAGCCTATACCTCCTTCGCATATTAGAGTGGTGGAGTGATGGCATGATGACATGGAGGCTTTGTAGAAGGAAAAGAATAGATATTCCCTAGAAATATTTATAATGTGAATTCATGTATATATGTGGAGGATTGAGACCTGGTGGGACACCGACTTATTCTGAGGTGGAAAATGCCATGTATACCAGATTGACTATGTGGATGACATAAGGGTTGATGATGTGGATAGAATGTTGACTTTGCACCTACATGGCATGACTCATGGCAGATGGATTTAGCCTTGTTGGATAGTCAAGTGACTAGTTTTTGGGTGACACATGGCACTTTCAAAGGATGGCATGTGCCATGGTGACATCATTATGATGTCAGCAAGACAAGGTGAGCAAACTTGACCAAAACGTGTAACAAAGATCCTTTTGTTAGTTGATAAAGGTCGCACCCTCCATCTAATGCCCAACCTATTGTGCCCCTCCCTAATTTGGATGTGATGGTGTTGGTATGTTAACAAGGAAGATGGGTGTGCTATGATGTGGCATACAAAATGGTAGTGCCACGTATGCCACTTAGCGAGCCACGTGGATAGTTGGCTAATGTGCCAAGAGAGTTAAAAGGTGAATATTTAATCAACCATAACTTTTGTTCTAGGCATTAGATCATAATAAAAGTTATATTGTTGAAAATTTCTTAATGAATCAGTCGTGATGGTGGAATTTTTTATATGATTCAAGGAAGTAGGAAAATGACGATTTTTGTGACCCCATATTCATAATAGACCTTGGAGACTGGGTAAATTTAGATGTAACACCTTCCACTATCCATGAATAACCCAAGTGGTGGGAGGGTGTGTTATATTCATGCCATATCAAGAAGTGATAGACTTACAACCCAGTACCATAAACCATCTCAAACCAACTTCAACCCATAGTAGGGAACAATTTCAACTTTTGGATATCTAAGTTGTAGTCATAACTCTAGGATACGATGCCAAACTTGAAAAGAAAAGTATTCATATCTTCTTTACTCATGCCATGAAAATTTGGGAGGGTTGACAAAGGAATTTTATTCATTGGAGCTTGTCTTCAAAGGTTATCGATAAAGAATTTAAAACTGGTAATTGTATCATCTATCATCTGGTTTTTCCACAAAATTTGGGGGTTTTGCAAATCCACTTCAAGAACTTGTTGTATACCAACAAGTCTTCCTAGTTTCAAAGGGTCCCTTGATGGGTGTTTAGACTACTTTACAACACTCCTTGAGTCTGGAATAAAAATATCAAGGAGATTCTTATTTTTCAGACTTGGGTCTCAGTGTTCAAATTTTTGTTCATTTATATCCCCTTATCCTTCTAACAAATCCTAGTTTTAACCTTCTCTTGATGCACATGATTCAGAGATCCTTAGACTGGCCCATGGAATTTTGTCTCCCAAATGTTTGCTCCCAAGATAAATAAATAATGCTTGAAATTTTGTCCTCTCAAAGATTGTTTCAAAAGTGGATGCTTTATGAGCTCTTATTATCCATGAGTTTACTCTTGTGTTCAATAATTCTGCTTCTAATTTCGAAATTATTTCGTAGATAAATGTTAGTCATCCTAAGTCTTGATTTCTACTTCCTCCTTGTCCCCTTCTTCCTACATCATTGGTATTTGAGAGGTGTTATGTTCCTATACCAATAGGAGTCATAATTTTTGAATGGCTGAGGTAAAATCTGTAATATGTACATACCTTTGCTTTTTGCAAATGTTTTCCATATTCAAAAATCAAAAAAAAAAAAATTATTAAAAAATGTAAAGAGAGTATGTCCTAAAAGAAAAAAACAAAGGACAAAAAGAATGAAAAAGGTCAAAAAAGATGAAAAATGAACCCCAAGAAACAAAAAGACCATGAAAGTGTGCAAGTACAAATGCCACTACTATTTAATTTTCTGCATAAAATGATTGTGTGCAACTTGTTCTTCATGCCACAATCCATGGTAATCAAATAGTTTAATATTGGTTATTCCATGTTTTGAATTTCATGCTTAGAGATAGAGAATAAAATCAGACTAAACTGTTTAATCTTGGCAGATAAGTAGATAGGTAGAGTAAATAAAATGAGCTCAATAGTTTAATCTGATCCCTTGGATGTAATAAGGATAGACTTAGATAGATTTCTATTGTAAAAGAAAAGGAAAATGTTTTGATAAGGGTTTGCCAGCTTAAGTGCACCCTAATAAATAGTAGAAAAAATGGTAGGATGAGTAGATGGGTAAGTAGTTGCATAGTTGCAGAATTGTGATGATTGATTAGTAAAATCATATCATTTACTTTCATCATCAAGTTGCTAAAGTATGGATGATAATTGAGCATTTACACAAAGTCAAGTGATTACTTTCCCCATTCATTTTACCCTTAATTTTACTAATTTCACATAAGCAAAGTCAAAAGTACCTAAAAACCTTAAGTTAAAGGGGCTCAGAGCATTTCTCTAACTTCTGGAGGGACCAGACCCTTGACCCAATAACTTATAGGTCCTAAGTACTAAAATCCCCTCATAAAAATTCACCCCCCTTCAATTCATTCATTTTTCCTAAAAAATCCCTTTTCCTAAGGTAAAATCACCATTTTCTTAGGGAAAGTAATCACCCTCAAGCAAACCCCTTTTCACTCAAACAACTCGTAAAAACGATCTTACCCTAAGTATTTTGTGTATATGAATAAAGTGCCCCAATCATGTGTTATACATTAAACTTATGGTAAAAATCCTTTGCGCCCTTTTCATATTAATTTATTAACCTTATTATCTAAGTCCCTATAATACCCCTTTTCCCGTATATTTTATTAAACCCATATGTTAATATCCCGCCCCGAAGTTTGAAATATAAACTTTATTAATAAACTGATTAAAGGGTTAATTAAGTCGATCAGCGACTAATTAATAACCATGACCCACCGCCAAATAAAAGAGGTTAATTAATCAATCAGTGATTAATTAATAATCTGTCCCCGCCAATGAAATCATTCCTGACGTCATTAAACCTTCATAATCCGCAATTAATTAATCCCTCCAAGCATAAAACCCCGTTGGGCCCCTCTGTTAAACTTCGTATCAAATCATCACCCCGATCACCGTGCGATTTGACCCCTTTTGATCCAACGGTCGACGCTCATATAGGTTGGCCTCCGAAGGCCGATCTTTACCCACCCGATATGGGCAGTTTCACTATTCACCCACCACTATGTGGCGCCCGATGAATGGCATCGGGCGGCCTCACCCCAAAACCAATTTATCCCAAAAGCAGTGCGATATGATCCCGCTTACCGCCTCCCGCTAAATGACAAAATGTCACATCCCCCACTTAACGCCAAGTGTACTTTTCCCAGTGTACCACCAAAATCATTGACTTCGCGAATAAAACTAAAAACCCATTGTTTTTTGTTTTATCATGAAAAAGACCACTCAGACCTCCATACAAGCACCAGAGTACATGCAACCATCAACCCACGTCTAACTGCCAACCTACTGAAGTTGTTGAAACTCCAGACCACCTTTCAGTCATGTGTGCTTCCTGCAAATAGTACACAGTCGCCATTACTCTGTTCAAAAGCCGAAACCAGGTATTTACCCAAATTCACTGAGAAACCTTGTTTTATTCCCAAACCTGGACTCAATTGCTTCAAATTTAAGTAATTCAGTAAGAAAGTTGCCATGTGAACTCCAAAATACTCTGAATTAAACCATTTTTCCCAATTCATTGAAAACCCTTCGCCCCCGTCCTTGAATCCACAAGAATCAAGGATGTCTACCCCAATTGCATTGAATGTCATGCCCATTTATACTCCTCACATGGATTTAGACCATCTTCCACTAGCAGATAAAGATTTTCAAATTAAAGATACCTCTGTCCAAGAATCCCCTTTGAAACTATATTGCAGGTACAGAGACCAGTACCTGAACCATGCAGACTACATAGGACTTTGGGAATCAGGTTTACCCAAATACCAGTTCCCTAGAGTTCATATCTTCCTAGAGATTATCCACTACTGCCACATGAACTATAGCCCTAGTCAGAGAGCAGTGATGACCCCTGACCACTCTGTATTGTTTACCATCACTGCTAAGTCCATAAATGAAATGCTACAGTTACAACCAAGCCAAAACCTGACCCCTCTTTCTGTTGGATATTTACTTAATAGATTCCATACACTCACCTCAATCAAACTTGCTAGGTTTTTCCAGACCTTCATTAGGGAAGAACAATACATTCCGAAGGATCCTCCCCCTTACATGTGGACTATATTCTCTGATCTTGGCCGAGACATCATAGAAATGATATCTAGTGTGTTAGGCCAAACCACAAGTGAATTTGTTGATGAAATTATTGTAGCCTTTATGTCTATCTACTCTCCTGGGTAGCCCCCAGCCATCATGTTTGACTATGCTAAGTTCATTGTTGATAAGATGCATGATCAATTCATGAGGATGGATAATGAAAGAGTGTTTAAATATTCCTCAATTTTATATCATCTTTTCCTATATTATCAAGTTGAAAATTTCCCAATCACACTCCAGAAGCTTGATACCAAAGGTAACCCCAGATCAGTGGTCTTCTAGACTTCATTAATCCACCTATATGACTCAATATTCTTATACTGATTTCATAGATCTCTTTGTGCACCCAGTGGAAACTATGTTACTAGGAAGCCCTCCCCCCAGAATCAGTGCAAACATTAGGAGGGTCCTACAATTGTCCAAACAATATAGAGTGGTGGATTGGTACTTGTACCAAAAGCACACTGAAATCAGGATATATGGATGTGAGCTAGCTCCCTACAAACTACCCAGATACCTCCCTATGAGAATGTTTGCTCTGGAGGAGTACAAGAAAATAATCAACTCAGATGAGGTGCATTTTGTGAAGGCCAAGAAGAAAGCTCAAATTAGGATAAAAGATCAGCTTGGTCCCTTCATATGTAACAATAGGGAAGCAAGAAAGGTAGCAGAGGAAATCCTCCAAAGACTGATACTGAAACAAAGTTTTATTTGGAGATATGACCCTTTAGACTTCATTTGCCATAAGAGACAAAAGAAAAAATTATCTCCTTACATCCACCACAAAATTCCTAAAATTGAACAGTATGCTAATCAACTTGAATGGGTGGAAAACACTTTGGTAGACCGAGATAGCACAGAAGTTGTTGTCGATAATGTATTGATTGATTTAGAAAGAAAGCTTGATGAAGATTCATTTGTACAGGTGCCAGGAGAGTCCCAATCTCAAAGGGAATCACAGGGACACAGTGGGAAAATAGCAGAAGAAAGACCATCAGAGCATCCAGAAGCATTAGAGCAGCCAGAGGAATCAGAACAGCCAAAGATTTCAGAAGGACTTGCTCAGCCATAACATATCATGAGCAATCCTCCTATTTTACAGACTCCTCTAAATGAGAAGAGGAATCCTAAAAGAGATAGAGAGGAGGCCACTCCTTCTAGTAGACCTTTTGCCTAAACTTATATCAAGAGGCAAAGGTTGACTCCATTTTCAGAACAGGAGTTTACTGAAGAAACAGCAGGAACTACAGGTGCAGAAAGCAGGCATACCACTCCCTCAGGAGGTACACAAGAACCTTCCACCTCACATGCTCAGATGTTAGAGAGACAACAGAGCATGGAAGTTTCCTCCTTCAGAGCTCTAAGTGGCCAGAGCCAAGACATTAGAGAGAAATATAAGGAAATAAAGGCCAGGAATGAAAAATTGAAGGCCCAAAGCTATGCACATTACCTAAAGATGGCTCCTACTAATCAAACAAGGCTAATGTTAGCCTTTGATGTGAAAGAGGGAAAAATGAAAATGACTTTTATGAAGCCCACTATATAGCAACCCAGGTCAATTACAGATTATTTGAAAACAGACTTTGAAGTATTGGCAAAAGATATCCATCCTATTGACCAATTAGAATTACATACGCAGACTAGGGAAATGGTCTACTCCACCTTGACCAGTAAGGCAATTGCAGCTCACCAACTTCAAAATTCGTTGAATAATATATCATCGCAATTCCAATTAAAGAAGGCCTCTTCACGGGCCAAAGATACTAGAATAAAGTCCCTAGAGGACTTAGTCATAGAACTGGGCCATGATCCCAAAGATGTGAAAGCTATAGAAAAGCGTATTAAAAAGAAAAATGATGATATAGCTACACTGAAAAAGCAGCTCAGGATTCCTCTTTTGCATCATCCTCAGGCAGCTGAAGTATTGGAAACCCAGAAGGAGGAAGAGCTTATGGACTTAGTCCTTAAGCTAAATGAACAACTAAAAGAAACAGAGAAAGAACTAGATAATTTGATACAGTCTAAACAGAGTGAGTTGGCTAGCACTCCTCAAACTATAATTCCTACAGTTTCTATAGAAGTACCCTCCACTTTGGTTGTTGCATTAGCACCTACAGTTCCACCAGCTATTACTCTGCTAGTTACAGGTACATCAACAAGCGCAGGGACATCAACAGAAAAGATAGCTGAATTGGTAAAAGCCATGGAGGAGATGACCATCCAAGCTACTAAGCTCAAGAAACTTAGAGAACAAGTGTCAAGTTTGGAAACTAATTGCAAACTTGCACAAATTCAACAAAAAGAAGAAGCTCAAAAGAATCAAAGAATGGGAGAAAGAATAAAAGTCCTTGAAAAGGACTTGACATTGCAACAACCGCATGGAGACATGAAGGAAATTCTTTGGTCCAACATCATTGATTCCATCAATGATGTTTGGCCATCTATTCAAGTTATTTTTGAACAAACTGAACTAGTAAAAGTTGCTAAAGAAGCAATCCACAAGACAATGGAAGAATTGGGAGATAAACCTGAAGAAGCCAACCAATTGATAACATTCCTAAACAGCAGAAACAGGTATCAGCTTGATGAACTGGAAATAGAAGACAAAACAGGAACAATCATAGAAATAAAGAAGGTTCTCACCAAGAGAAACCTTGTGCTAAATCTTGAGAAAAAATGCTAGAGTATCCAAATAGACATTGATATATTGGTATTTTAAGAGAAAAAGGACTTCCCAGTCCTATGGTAATACATGACAAGCTGATGACTCAAGATGATTATATTAAAAGACTAAACAAGTTGGCCAGAAGCCAAGCTACTACTTCAGGGGTAAAATCTTTGCCCACTGGAAAGGTATTATATGATAGTCTTGAAAATCTTTTTTTCATAGAGCATGAGGTAAAGCACTTGTTTACCAGCGGGCCAAATTTTTCTAAGTATACAGAAGCTGATGAGATATACAGAAAAATGATAAGGATGAAATTACCTGACAGTGAATAGTGGATAAACTGACAAATTTACTATGAAGTTACTGCAGTAAATCTATATGATAAGACATGGCTGCCAAGTAAAACAGGTAAGACATAGTCAAAGCAGAACAGGTGAAGAGTATTAGTAGGTAGAAGACATAAAGTGAATCTAGCACATAAGTATCTAGCAACTAAAGGAGCCAAATCCAAATTACAACAGCTAGCACAGTCACAATAAAAGGGACAACAAGAAGACAATTCTCCATTTGTCTCTATCTTTGTGCTTGAAGATATTTTTGGTTTCCTAGAATAATTCTCATATTGTTATGAGGTATTTTGTAAAAAAATTTGTATAAATACTTCACAAAATTAAGTAATTAGGGTGGATTAAAATACATTTCTGTAGACATTTTATATTGAGCCAAGAAGCTTTTGTATTCAAGATTGGACTGGTTTTGCTGGATATGAAATAAAGCTAAGGACATTTCACTAGATTCTTGTGCATAGTTGGAACAAATAAGTATTATCTCTTCATGTTTAAATATTGTTTTCTCTTCATGTTATAAATATTCATATGTGTCTGTTATAAAATCTGAAAAGTAAACAAGGAATGATATCTCAGAATTAGCTTAAGGGCTCTCTATTTTAACTGTTTACTTTCTATATGTTTTCTACTAAAATATCTTGGTTTGGGAATTCTTAATTGCTCCCTTACTTCCGTAGTTTACCCCCCCTTGGTCCATAGTAAAGGATTCTTCATTTCCCTTTGCTACTGATCATCCTTCCTTTCTTCATCTTAATCCTGGTTAAGGATTATTCATTGCCCTTTGCCTTGGTTAGGACTATTTCATCCATTTGAACCTGCAGATTTGCTTTTGTTATGCTAGCCTGCCCTGTGGACTCCCATCTTAGTGATTGATCAGATCCAGTTAAGCCACTCTTGATTGACTCCATAGCCCAATGGCCTGAATACTTTCTCTGCCCATCTATTTTCTTAATTCCACCACCCAATCAAAACAAAACATCATGAGCACTAATAACTAGCCTAAAATCCTACCCAAAACAAAGTTAAATTATAAAGAGAGAGCCCTCTGTACTTAGGTTGGCTAGAACCTGAGTCTAAAAGATTAGGTTTGTGGTTACCTTAGACTATTCCTTCTTTGATAACTTCTAGGGAAAACATCTGAGTGATAACATAGTGGCAACCATACTGGGGACTCAAACCCCCAGTCTTAATAAACCTTTGAGAAATTCAAATTTTTATTTTTAAGAATCTTAAATGGTTTATTAGAAGTTATTTCAAAAATTCATAAAAAATAAAATAATTAGAAAAATCTCGAAATCTGGCTTCAGGGAGAACTCACTACACCAGGGCCAACCTTGATCCAAATCCTCCCCATGTATTTGACAATCCCAACCTTATTCTGAGAATAATCAGAAAACAAGAAAGTTCAGTAAGCCCAATACCTTTATTCAGATCCAATTCATGCCCTGTTGAGTGGTTGTTCCTAGAAGACCTCCCTTTTGATGAGTATTTTGACAATTCTCTATTTAGAACCAAGTCTAAGAGTGAACTTGAGGACACAGTTCTTGATCCAGACTTCACAGCTAAACTTGAAGTCCAAAGAGCAAACTTGTCAATTGATCAGTACCTTCTGAATTCCCCTTATTCATCCCTTACTTCTGATAGAATACGTAAACTTTTTGAAACTACCTCAACTTCTTTTAGCTCACCATCATTTACCCACACCTCTGAAGATCATCCCTCATCTCCATTTATACCTTCACTCCACCATCAGCCTATCACTACCCTTAAAATACCCATTACCCCTGCTACCCCAACTTCCCCTGTTGTCCCAAATCCCCCTATTACCCCAACTCCCCATGTTGTCCCAAATCCCCCTGTTACCCCAACTCCTGTTCTCAATCCTATCCAACTTAGAGATATGGAACTCAGATATGCCACCCTTTTGATGCCTGCTCCTCAAGGTGCCTTACCAGTAGATTATCATAGTAAAATTACCTTATTCGATGGCACTGGAACTTACACTACACAGCAGCACACAAAGAAAATGACAGATTATTTTGAACTGCATGAAATTGACATTGGAGATGTCCAAATGAAAATTTTTGCCCAAACTCTAACTAGAGATGTGAGAACATGGTTTAGATCTTTGCCTCCTAATAGTATAGATATTTTAGATGTTTTTTACCAGGAATTTTTAAATAGGTGGGAGAAGAAAAAGAACCCTCTTCAAATTCTTTCTGAATATGAAAACCTTAAGAGGGGACTAAACGAAATTGTTCAATACTACTAGACTAGATTCAACAATGTATATAACGCCATACCACTTGACCTTAGGCCTCCACCTGGCTTAGCCCTAATAAAGTTTCCAGATGGATTTGACACTGACATGGCTTTTCAACTTAGATAAAGGAATCCCCCTATGCTAGAAGATAAGCAAAGTGTAGCAGTTATTGTAGAAGCTAATTCGCTATCCAAAAGAGCTAGGGTTAGAAATGAAAGGAGAACACCCCTGAAAGATGAAACTTCACCCTTTGATCAAAAAATGGATGCTTCAGCTAAAGGAATGGAAAAATTGATGGACAGGATAGAAATCATTGAAATGAAACCTCACTGGGATAACCAACAGGCACCACTCGTAAGGAATCCGAACTTTAGGAAGAACTAGAACCAAAACACTGGTAAAAATGGGCTTGATCAGAACATTAGACCTCCTTTCCAAGAGAATTATGCTGAAACTTCCCACCAAGAAGATCCTGAGCTAGACACCCAAATCAACTTAATGGGGTTAGATGAAGAAGAAACTATTTTTCTGACTCAGGATGATCAGGAATTATATATGCTTCAACAGTTACAGACCCAAACTGGAGAATCTTTCGACTACAAGCAAGGGTATGATTCTGCTATCTTCGAAGTGCATAAATAGTACAATTTGAGGAGCAAAAAGAACACTGATGTTCCAAACAAAAATAATAACGCAGTACCTAATCAGCCTAAGAAAGTAAAAGCTGCAAATCAAAATCCTCCAGTTACAAAAACTCTGCAAATCCTTTCTAGACCAAATCAAAATCCTCCCGATCCTATCATTGAAGATGTAACCAACGACCAACCTTCTAATGAGAAACCTTCCACTTCAGTTCCCCTCAATTAAACAGTGGAACAATCTCCAGAAATTGTATTAGAAAATCTAATTAAAATTACTCCAAACAATGAAAAAGAAGAACAAACTACTTAGAACCCTGTTGCTAAGACTTCAAATGTTCAAACAGAAAAATCCCCTCTGCCTTTCAATTTGGGAGTAGAGGTAGCCAAACTTAAAATATCAGTTCCTTTAACAGAACTGGTTAAACATGAAACTTACAGATCTCAAATAAGCAAATCTTTAAACTTCGTAGAAAATGAAGACTCTGTTAACCTATTTGATGATCGACCTGAGTTAATTTTCGGACCTGATGTTAATGGAAAACCAGTGGAAGGAGGGATACCACCCTTCTACATTAGCCTTAACATCCATGATAAAATCCTACATAATGCCATGCTAGACTCTGGGGTTTCACACAACCTTATGCCTAAATCCGTTATGGAGAAGCTAAACTTGGATATCACTAGACCCTACAAAGACCTATTTTCCTTCGATTCAAGCCAAGTTAAGTTCTTAGAACTTATAAAAGACTTGTGTGTTTCCCTAGTGCAATACCCTGCTAAGACCATTCTAATGGACATAGTTGTTGCTAATATACCACCTAAGTATGGTATGTTGTTGTCTAGATCTTGGGGTGCCAAACTCCAGGGATCTCTACAACTTGACATGTCGTATGCTGCCATTTCAGTTTTTGGACGTCCTAAGAAACTGTATAGAGAGACTCTGATGAAGTATGTAGTGAGTACACAAGAGAGGCCTCAAAACTTTCCTATATATTCAATGCATTCTGATATTGATTCTTTCATTCTTTACAATGTTGAATCTATCTAAGAAAATACTATAGACAGCATCATGGCAGAACCAAAAGAAATTACAGTGACAGAAGAAAATCAAAGTGTCCAAATTTATGAGATTTTAGACAATAAAGATGACTTAGATACTTTAGTCAAAAAAGATTTTATTCCCCGAGATAGTGAGAATTATGAACATGAAATTATTTGGCATCTTGAATTCGATGGGTCAATAAACAAACTAGGTGCAAGAGCAGGAGCATGGATTTACAACTTAGAAAATGATCATTCAGAGGGTCATGCCTACAGATTGAACTTTAAATGTACAAACAATATGGCAGAATATGAAGCGCTTTTGTTAGGTCTGAAATTGGTCAAAAGGTTAGGAGCCATAAGAGTCTCTATTATGGGAGATTCTGAGTTGGTAATAAAACAAATTAACATTGTTTATATGACTAGGGATCATAGGTTAGGATTTTATAGAGGAACAATTGTAGAAATACTAAATACTTTTTTAGAAACCAAGCTTGTTCTTATTCCAAGAAAACACAATATGCAAGCTCACAGTTTAGAGATGTTTGCTAGTACTTGCAAGTTGCCATTTCAGCCCAACCATCAGTACACTGCTAAGGTTAGGCATAGACCTGCTATTCTTGACAACTTAAAGAACTGGCAAGTGTTCGATAATGATCAACAAATTAAAAATTTTCTAACTTTAGATGATGAATTTGTAAATAGTAACATAGACACAGACATAACATTAGATTTTGATTACACTGATGAAGTAGAAATTAACAAAGTAGAAGATGAAAAGATAGATAATTTCTATCCCACAAAGTTTACAAAATCTGATATTCAAAACCTAAAACAAATGGAAATTGATGAAGCAATTGATGAAGAGTCTGAAGTCATCAATCTTAAAGACAATTTTTTGCCCAAAGGATTAACTCATTTGGAGGACTTATTTGATTCAAACGATGTTCCTAAAAACCCTAAAATGCAACCCTTGAAATCAGACATTGAAGAATGTAACATAGGCTCTGAAGAAGATCCAAAAATGATAAAACTTTCAAAGTCCTTACCTCCCAATGAAAAAGTGAAATACATAGAACTGCTAAAGGAATTCCAACATGTTTTTTCCTGGAATTATGAGGACCTTAAATCCTATGATACCATCATAATACAACACACCATTCCATTAAAAGAAAACCAGAAGCATTTTAGACAGAAGCTTAGAAGGATTAACCTGTTCTGTTACCTTCTATCGAAAAGGAGATCAAAAGGATGTATGAAGATAAGATTATTGCACCAATTAAATTCTCAGACTGGGTTTCTAATTTGGTACCTATAAAAAGGAAAACTGGCGAAATTAGACTGTGTGTTGACCTTAGGAATTTAAATAAAGTTTCACTCAAGGATAACTACCCTCTTCCTAAAATGGACCACATATTACAAAGGGTAGTAGGTTCAACCAGAATCTCACTGCTAGATGGGTTTTCTGGTTATAATCAGATCCTAATCCACCCAGATGATCAGGCAAAAATTGCATTCACCACTCCATGGGGCACTTTCATGTATGTGAAAATGCCTTTTGGGTTAAAAAAAGCAGGGGCCACCTTTCAAAGAGCAATGGAAATAGCCTTTGCTAAGGAAATCAGTGATTTCCTGGTAATATACCTAGATGATATCACAGTATTCTCTAAATCAGATCAGCAACACTTGGATTATCTCAGGCAAGTCTTCACTAAGTGTAGGAAGTATGGAATTTCTCTGAATCCTAAAAAATCTTTATTTGGGCTGGAAGAGGGAAAATTACTAGGCCACATAATCTCCAAAGATGGTATCCGGATCGACCCAACCAGAATTGAAGCCATTTTGCAGATACCACATCTTAGGAACATCAAAGAACTACAAGCATTTTTAGGTCAAATAAACTTTTTGAGAAGATTTATATCTAACTTAGTTGAACTAATTAGCTTACTAAACAACATGTTAAAGAAAGATTCGACTATTAGATGGACTCTAGAGGCTAAAAGGTAATTTTAAGATATAAAGCTAGCCTTAACACAAACACCAGCCCTCATCAGTCCAATGTTTGATAGGGATTTCATCACTTTTTCTTTCGCCTCATAACATACAATTGTTGTAGTCCTACTGCAAAAGAATGATCAAGGTTTTAAACAACCAATAGCCTTCTTCAGTAAAGCCCTGAGAGATGCACCTTTAAAGTATAATATAATGGAAAAGCAAGCTTTTTCTCTAGTTAAAGCTATTAAAGATTTCAAAGTTTATATCTTGTACTCTCATATAGTAGCTTATGTTCCCAATGCTGTAGTCAAAGACATTCTAACACAGGATGGACCAGATGGAAAGAGAGGGAAGTGGATAGCTACCATATTAGAGTATGATTTAGAAATTAAACCTACAAAATTGATCAAAGGCCAAGGTTTAGCCAAGCTCATGGCTGAATCAAACTGTCAGGCCCTAGACATAAATTTCATTGCAGAATTGGATAATGAAGAGGAGATGGCGACTCCACAGATCATCCAGGCCTTTATAGACTCACCATGGTATGCTGACATTATATACGTTTTACAAAATCTTCAAGCTCCTCGTGAGTTGTCTAGAACTAAAAGTAGGTTCTTAAAAATGAAGTCTTTGAAGTTTTACATAATTGAAAATGCTTTATTTTGGAAAAATCATGAAGGCATCCTTCTTAATTGTTTGTTAAAGGAAGAATCTGACAAAATATTGCAAGAATTTCATGCAGGTGACTATGGGGGACATCTTTACTGGAAGACCATAGCTGATAAAATATTAAGAGCTGGTTTTTACTGGCCCACTCTGTTTTATGATGTGAAGAAATTTGTAACCTCATGCCACAAATGTCATATTTTTGAAGGAAAAAGAAAACTATTGCCATTACCTTTGAAACCTATATCTACTGAAACATCATTTCAACAGTGGGGTCTTGACTTCATTGGTGAAATTCACCCCCCTTCCTCTGCCCAACATAGATGGATCTTGATTGCCACATATTATTTTACAAAATGGATAGAGGCTATACCCTCAAGACAAGCCACTCATACTGTCATAATAGGTTTCCTTGAGGCCAACATTCTGTCCAGATTTGGTTGCCCCACTAAAATCATCACAGACAATGCAGCAGACTTTAAATCAAAGAGGATGATTGATTTCTGCAACAAATATCATATAAACCTGGGTCACTCCACTGCCTACTATCCCCAAGGAAATGGACTAGCAGAGTCTTCCAACAAAAGCTTAGTGAATATCATCAGTAAATTGTTGGAAGATAACAAGAAAAAATGGAATAAGAAGCTAGTAAATGCCTTGTGGATAGATAGGATGACCACTAAGAAATCCATTGGTACCAGTCCTTACCAGCTAGTCTATGGAATGGAGGCTGTTTTCCCATCTTCCTTGGGAATACCAGTAACGAAATTGCTCCAAGAAGCACAGGCTAAGCCAAATGACATTGAAAGGAGGATCAACCAGACAATTCACTTGTAGCAGACCAGGGAAGAAGTGTATATCAGATCCCAAATTGTGCAGGAGAGAATAAAAAAGGCTTTTGACAAAAGAACCAAGGCAGAAGATTTCTATCTAGGAGATAAAGTTTTGAAATGGGACTCAAGAAGGGAGGAAAAAGGTAAACATTGGAAGTTTGAATTCCTATGGAAAGGCCCTTACATTATTTATGCTTTCAGAGGTAATAATGCTTATTTTCTCAAAGAATTGGATGGTGCAGAAGTAGAAGGAGGACCAGTTAATGGTCGAATGCTAAAGCACTACATAGATCCCAGTCAATGATTTCACTAATCACTTGTACATATTATATCCTTCACAAAGTTTAGTGTTGATTGGATGGTAAATTTTGGAGTTGAAGCCCGAAGAGAAGGCCCTAAGCTTCAAAAGTTTCACTGTCATAAATATCAATAAAGCAGCAAAGTAAAAGGGAAAGTTGCAGAGTAAAATCACAGTAATTCAGAAGGCCATTGATCTACTAGTTCTTGACATTTCACCAAGAAATGCCATCCCCAAGTGGAGCCACTATTATGTTCCTATACCAATAGGAGTCATAATTTTTGAATGGTTGAGGTCAAATCTGTAATATGTACATACCTTTGCTTTCTGCAAATGTTTTCCATATTCAAAAAATCAAAAAAGAAAATTATTAAAAAATGAAAGAGGGTATGTCCTAAAAGAAAAATCAAAGGACAAAAAGAATGAAAAGGGTCAAAAAAGATGAAAGATGAACCCCAAGAAACAAAAAGACCATGAAAGTGTGCAAGTACAAATGCCACTACTATTTACTTTTCTGCATAAAAATGATTGTGTGCAACTCGTTATTCATGCCACAATCCATGGTAATCAAACAATTTAATCTTGGTTATTCCATGTTTTGAATTTCATGCTTAGAGATAGAAAATAAAATCTGACCAAACTGTTTAATCTTGGCAGATAAGTAGATAGGTAGAGTAAATAAAAGGAGCTCAACAGTTTAATCTAAGCCCTTGGATGTAATAAGGATAGACTTAGATAGATTTCTATTGTAAAAGAAAAGGAAAATGTTTTGAAAAGGGTTTTCCAACTTAAGTGCACCCTAATAAAGAGTAGAAACAATGGTAGGATGAGTAGATGGGTAAGTAGTTGCATAGTTGCAGAATTGTGATGATTGATTAGATAAAATCATATCATTTACTTTCATTATCAAGTTGCTAAAGTATGGATGATAATTGAGCATTTACACAAATTCAAGTGATTAATTTCCCCATTCATTTTATCCTTAATTTTACTAATTTCCCATAAGAAAAGTCAAAAGTACATAAAAACCTTAAGTTAAAGGGGCTCAGAGCATTTCTCTGACTTCTGGAGGGACCAGACCCTTGGCCCAATAACTTATAGGTCCTAAGTACTAAAATCCCCTCATGAAAATTCACCCCCCTTCAATTCATTCATTTTCCCCTAAAAAATCCCTTTTCCTAAGGTAAAATCACCATTTTCTTAGGGAAAGTAATCACCCCCAAGCAAACCCCTTTTCACTCAAACAACTCATAAAAACCATCTTACCCTAAGTATTTTGTGTATATGAATAAAGTGTGCCAATCATGTTTTATACATTAAACTTATGGTAAAAATCATTTCCACCCTTTTCATATTAATTTATTAACCTTATTATCTAAGTCCCTATAATACCCCTTTTCCCGTATATTTTATTAAACCCATATGTTAATATCCCGCCCCGAAGTTTGAAATATAAACTTTATTAATAAACTGATTAAAGGGTTAATTAAGTTGATTAGTGACTAATTAATAACCATGACCCACAGCCAAATAAAAGAGGTTAATTAATCAATCAGTGATTAATTATTAATCTGTCCCCACCAATGAAATCATTCTTGACGTCATTAAACCTTCATAATCCATAATTAATTAATCCCTCCACGCATTAAAGCCTCGTTGGGCCCCTCTGTTAAACTTCATATCAAATCATCACCCCGATCACCGTGTGATATGACCCCTTTTGATCGAACAGTCGACGCTCATATCGGGCGGCCTCCGAAGGCCAATCTTTACCCGCCCGATATGGGTGGTTTCACTATTCACCCCGCCGCTACATAGTGCCCGATGAATGGCATCGGGCAGCCTCACCCCAAAACCACTTTATCCCAAAAGTGGTACGATACGATCCTGCTTACCGCCTCCTGCTAAACGACAAAATGTCACATCCCCTGCTTAATGCCAAGTGTCATTTTCCTAGTGTACTTGCCATAATCATTGACTTCATGAATAAAACTAAAAACTCATTATTTTTTGTTTTATCGTGAAGAAGACCCCTCAAACCTCCATGCAAGCACCAGAGTACGTGCAACCGTCAAACCACGTCCAATTTCCAACTTACTAAAGTTGCTGAAACTCCAGACCACCTTTCAGTCACGTGCGCTTCCTGCAAATAGTGCACATTCGATATTACTGTGTTCAAAAGCCGAAACCAGGTATTTACCCAAATTCGTTGAGAAACCCTGTTTTATTCCCAAACCTAGACCCAATTGCTTCAAATTTAAGTAATTCAATAAGAAAGTTTCCTAGTGAACTCCAAAATACTCTGAGTTAGACCAGTTTTTCCCAATTTTCACTAAAAACCCTTCGCCCCCGTCCTTGAATCCACAAGAACCAAGGATGTCTACCCCAATTGCATAGAATGTCATGCCCATTTCTACTCCAGGGATTTAGACCATCTTCCACTAGTAGATAAAGATTTTTAGATTAAAGATACCTCTGTCCAAGAATCCCCTTTGAAACTATACTGCAGGTACAGAGACTAGTACCTGAACCATGCAGACTACATAGGACTTTGGGAATCAGGTTTACCCAAATACTAGTTCCCCAAAGCTCATATCTTCCTGGAAATTATCCACTACTGCCACATGAACTACAGCCCTAGTCAGAGAGCAGTGATGACCCCTGACCACTCTGTATTGTTTACCATCACTGCTGAGTCCATAAATGAAATGTTGCAGTTACAACCAAGCCAAAACCTGACCCCTCTTTCTGTTGGAGATTTACTTAATAGATTCCCTACACTCACCTCAATCAAACTTGCTAGGTTTTTCCAGACCTTCATTAGGGAAGAACAATACATTCCAAAGGATCCTCCCCCTTACATGTGGACTATATTCTTTGATCTTGGCCGAGACATCATAGAAATGATATCCAGTGTGTTAGGCCAAACCACAAGTGAATTTGTTGATGAAATTATTGTAGCCTTTATGTCTATCTACTCTCCTAGGCAGCCCCCAACCATCATGTTTGATTATGCTAAGTTCATTGCTGATAAGATGCATGATCAATTCATGAGGATGGATAATGAAAGAGTGTTTAAATATTCCTCAGTTTTATATCATCTTTTCTTGTATTATCAAGCTGACAAATTCCCAATCACACTCCAGAAGCTTGATACCAGAGGTAACCCTAGATCAGTGGTCTTCTGGACTTCATTAATCCACCTATATGACTCTCAATATTATTATACTGATTTCATAGATTTCTTTGTGCACCTAGTGGAAACTATGTTACTAGGAAGCCCTCCCCCCAGAATCAGTGCAAACATCAGGAGGGTCCAACAGTTGTCCAAACAATATAGAGTGGGGGATTGGTACTTGTACCAAAAGCACACTGAAATCAGGATATATGGATGTAAGCTAGCTCCCTACAAACTTCCCAGATACCTCCCTATGAGATTGTTTGCCCTGGAGTACTACAGGCAAATGATAAACTCAGATGAGGTGCATTTTGTGAAGGCCAAGAAGAAATCTTAACTTAGGATAAAAGATCAGCTTGGTCCCTTCATTTCTAACAGTAGGGAAGTAGGAAAGATAATAGAGAAAATCCTCCAAAGACTGAGACTGAAACAAATTTTTATCTGGAGATATGACCCTTTAGAATTCATTTGCAATATGAGACAAAAGAACAAATTATCTCCTTACATCCACCACAGAATTCCTGAAATTGAACAATATGATAATCAACTTGAATGGGTGGAAAACACTTTGGTAGACCGAGATAGCACAGAGGATGTTGTCGATAATGTATTGATTGATTTAGAAAGAAGGCTTGATGAAGATTCATTTGTACAGGTGCCAGGAGAGTCCCAATCTCAAAGGGAATCACAGGGATACAGTGGGAAAACAACAGAAGAAAGACCATCAGAGCAACCAAAAGCTTCAAAGTAGCCAAAAGAATTAGAGCAGCCAAAGGAATCAGAACAGCTAAGGATTTCAGAAGAACTTGCTCAGCCAGAACATATCATGAGCAATCCTCCTATTTTACAGACTCCTCTAAATGAGGAGAGGAATCCTAAAAGAGATAGAGAGGAGGCCACTACTTCTAGCAAACCTGTTGCCCAAACTTATGTCAAGAGGCAAAGGTTGAATCCATTTTTAGAGTAGGAGTTTACTGAAGAAACAGCAGGAACTACAGGTGCAGAAAGCTGGCATACCACTCCCTCAGGAGGTACACAAGAACCATCCACCTCACATGCTCAGATGTTAGAGAAACAACAAAGCATGGAAGTATCCTCCTTCAGAGCTCCAAGTGGCCAGAGCCAATACATTAGAGAGAAATATAAAGAAATAAAGTCCAGGAATGAAAGATTTAAGGCCCAAAGCTATGCACATTACCTAAACATGGCTCCTACTAATCAGGCGAGGCTAATGTCAGACTTTGATGTGAAAGAGGGCAAAAGGGAAAAATGCAGATGAATTTTATGAAGCCCACTACACAGCAGCCCAGGTCAATTGCAGATTATTTGAAAACAGACTTTGAAGTATTGGCAAAAGATATCCATCCTATTGACCAACTAGAATTACATAAGAAGACTAGGGAAATGGTCTACTCCACCTTGACCAGTAAGACAATTGCAGCTCACCAACTTCAAAATTCGCTAAATAATATATCATCACAATTCCAGTTAGAGAAGGCCTCTTCACTGGCCAAAGGTACCAGAATAAAGTCCTTAGAGGACGTAGCTATAAAATTGGGCCATGATCCCAAAGATGTGAAAGCTGCAGAAAAGCTTATTAAAAAGAAAAATGATGATATAGCTGCACTGAAAAGGCATCAAAAGATTCCTCTTTCGCATCATCCTCAAACAGCTGAAGTATTGGAAACCCAGAAGGAGGAAGAGCTTATGGACTTAGTCCTTAAGCTAAATGAACAACTAAAAGAAACAGAGAAAGAAC
Organism: Pinus tabuliformis; assembly: GCA_031772625.1. NCBI lineage: Eukaryota > Viridiplantae > Streptophyta > Pinopsida > Pinales > Pinaceae > Pinus > Pinus tabuliformis. The sequence goes on along the minus strand of CM062811.1, from coordinate 405,617,045 downwards.
TAGATAATTTGATACAGTCTAAACAGAGTGAGTTGGCTAGCACTCCTCAGACTGTAATTCCTACAGTTTCTACAGCAGTACCCTCCACTTTGGCTGCTTCATTAGCACCTACAGTTCCACCAGCTACTGCTCTACCAGTTACAGGTACATCAACAAGCGCAGGGACATCAACAGAAAAGACAGCTGAATTGGTAAAAGCCATGGAGGAGATGACCATCCAGGCTACTAAGCTCAAAAAACTTAGAGAACAAGTGTCAAGTTTGGAAACTAATTGCAAACTTGCACAAATTCACCAAAAAGAAGAAGCTCAAAAGAATCAAAGAATGGGAGAAAGAATAAAAGTACTTGAAAAGGACTTGACATTGCAACAACCACATGGAGACATGAAGGAAATTCTTCGGTCCAACATCATTGATTCCATCAATGATGTTTGGCCATCTATTCAAGTTATTTTTGAACAGATTGAACTAGTAAAAGTTGCTACAGAAGAAATCCACAAGACAATGGAAGAATTGGGAGATAAACCTGAAGAAGCCAACCAATTGATAACATTCCTGAACAGCAGAAACATGTATCAGCTTGATGAACTGGAAATAGAAGACAGAACAGGAACAATCATAGAAATAAAGAAGGTTCTCACCAAGAGAAACCTTATGCTAAATCTTGAGAAAAAATGCCAAAGTATCCAAACAGACATTGATATATTTATGAAAAAGTATGGTATTTTAAGAGAAAAAGGACTTCCCAGTCCTATGGTAATACATGACAAGCTAATGACTCAAGATGATTATATTGAAAGACTAAACAAGCTAGCCAGAAGCCAAGCTAGTACTTCAGGGGTAAAATCTTTGCCCACTGAAAAGGTATTATATGATAGTCTTGAAAATGTGTTTTTCATAGAGCATGAGGTAAAGCACTTGTTTACCAGCAGGCCAAATTTTGCTAAGTATACAGAAGCTGACGAGATATACAGAAAATTGATAAGGATGAAATTACCTGGCAGTGAATGGTGGAGAAAACTGACAGATTTACCATGAAGTTACTGCAGTGAATCTATATGGTAAAACATGGTTGCCTGGTAAAACAGGTAAGACGGAGTCAAAGTAGAATAGGTAAAGAGTATCAGTAGGTAGAAGACATAAAGTGAATCCAGCACATAAGTATCCAGCAACTAAAGAAGCCAAATCTGAATTACAACAACCAGCACAGTCACAATAAAAGGGACAGCAAGAAGACAATTCTCCATCTCTCTCTATCTTCGTGCTTGAAGATATTTTTGGTTTCCTAGAATAATTCTCATATTGTTATGAGATATTTTGTAACAATTTTTGTATAAATACTTCACAAAATGAAGTAATTAGGGTGGATTAAAATACATTTCTGTAGACATTTTATATTGAGCCAAGGAGCTTTTGTATTCGAGACTGGACTGGTTTTGCTAGATATGAAATAAAGCTAAGGACATTTCACTAGATTCTTGTGCATAGTTGGAACAAATAAGTATTATCTCTTCATGTTTAAATATTGTTTTCTCTTCATGTTACAAATATTCATATGTGTCTCTTATAAAATCTTAAAAGTAAACAAGGAATGATATCTCAGAATTAGCTTAAGGGATCTTTGCTTTAACTGTTTACTTTCTATATGTTTTCTACTAAACTATCTTGGTCTAGGAATTCTTAATTTCTCCCTTACTTCCATAGTTTACCCCCCCCCCCCCCCTTTGGTCCATAGTAAAGGATTCTTCATTGCCCTTTGCTACTGATCATCCTTCCTTTCTTCATCTTAATCCCAGTTAAGGATTCTTCATTTCCCTTTGCCCTGGTTAGGACTACCTCATCCATTTGAACCTGCAAATTTGCTTTTGTTGTGCTAGCCTGCCCTGTGGACTCCTACCTTAGTGATTGATCAGATCCAGTTAAGCCACTCTTGATTGACTCCATAGCCCAATGGCCTAAATACTTGCTCTGCCCATCTATTTTCTTAATTCCACCACCCAATCAAAACAAAACATCATGAGCACTAGTAACTAGCATGAAATCCTACCCAAAACAAAGTTAAATTATAAAGAGAGAGCCCTCTTTGGGCTTAGGTTGGCTAGAACCTGAGTTTAAAAGATTAGGTTTGTGGTTACCTTGAACTATTCCTTCTTTGATAACTTCTAGGGAAAACATCTGAGTGATAACAAGAGGGAGATACATTTCTCTTCTTTTTTATTCATGCATTCTACATATCTTAATTTGCATAAGAAAACGATGTTGGTTGCGTTTTTCTCCTTTAATAACCTCCTTGAAAACCAAAATGTTGGGGACTTTTATTTTCTTGTTAAAAATAATAAATCCACTTAACATGAATTATCGACTAGGGAAGGTATTTTTATTTCAAGACTATTTTGCGCAATATGTGTAGGAAATAATCATTAACTACCGTTAACTACTTCCTAATATACTATCTCCTATTATACTACAAGAACATAACCCTCAATCAAAGCCCATAAATTCTTTCACGCATGCAAGAATTAAAAGCACACTTCACTCAATTATGGAATTAAAACCTCATGGTTGAAAACTTCACTTGCATAAAAATGAAAGCATTCTACACTTTATTATGGAAATGCAAATCACTCTTTGAAGGAATGAAACAACATTTAATCACTCTTTACAAAAAATAAATAATACTTATTCATTCAACACAACCAAATATTCACTTGCATAAATAAAATATTTCAACACGTCAATCAATCATAAATCATTCACTAATTCCACTTAACCAATCTGAAGAATGAAAGGTTAAACTGTAACTGCATCAATAACATCAAGATGGAAAGAATAAAGGTCAACATTACTAAACTATATCAGCTACTAGTAACAACACTACATAATAGTAACCTATAATAGTAATTGGTAACAAGAATCAAGTAAAATTAAGAAATACTCATCAATTTGTAAGAAAACCCAATTAACACTCTATAAAGTAATAGACCATAACAATCTGTAACAACAAGAAGTAATAACAGAAACAATAGAAAGCAATAAAGACTTATAATGGATACAATTAAGTGACAGATACTTGGATTCAAGAACTCCTGAAAGTACCATGAGTAACAATTGTATGCTAAGCACACAAAGAATCAATAACACCAATTGGTTTCAATCCAAAAAATCTAACTCACAACCAACAATCTAATGAAACAAACAACTATGCTACTTTATACAATCACAACAATCCTTGTTAAAGAGGAGGTCCCTTTCTCCTTAGTAAGGACTTGGAGGAAAACTAATAGCCTACAAATTACACACTAATTCATAAAAATGAGCCATGAACTTTCTAAACCTTGCATTAATACTGATAAGTATTGATGCACAGTGTAAGAGAAAATAATGCCAACCCCCTTCTTGGGGTAGGGAGATCCCTTTTTATAGGTTTTCCCTTACATCAAATCCTGGCAATAAATTAAAACAAGAACAACCTTGAGAACATTTTGATTCTCAAGATGTCCAAGTAGAGTTAACTGAGACTTCTTTAGTGACCAATTACAACAAAGTAATTATAGATAAAGTGATTTCAAAAATAGTCACTCGATCATAAAATGACTAAAAAATCAGGGGATCATAACCACTATGGAAAATTGGACACATCATTTAGAAGAATCAGATATCCGCTGACACAACAAACCATATTTACTATGTTAGCTAACAATGTACATAACAACTACCCAAAATAAAATTAAGCCTTTGGCAGTGATGACAAGGTAGAATAACAGTGTCTAGATAGGTTGGAGTAACAATAAAGTGGAATCTTAGATTAACAACATCGTGTCAACCTGGAGTAACAACATCCTAAAGAAAGTGGAGTAACAACATCATGGACTAGCTTTAGATTAACAATATCGTGTCAACCTGGAGTAACAACATCCTAAAGAAAGTGGAGTAACAACATCATGGACTAGCTAGATCATCCTATAAACATTTCCCTCAGCATGTTATTAGTAATAACATGCAAAATAGTTATTCTCATTTCAAATGCAAGAAACAATCAGTGGATTGGAGTTACATAAAGATTTGGCATACCTAAATCAAAAGACAAGATATTAGGTATAAAAGAGGTGGCTATTTAAAGATGAAATAGGCAAAAGGATGAGGAAAAAGGTGATAAGCATAAGCCAACTCTTGAACTCAAAAATACCATAACAATATTTCCCTATAATTTAAAAGTCAATATTACCTCCAATTATTTTATTTAAGGCAAAAGGATGAGGAAAATGGTGATAAGCATAAGCCAATTCCTGAACTCAAAAATACCATAACAATATTTCCCTATAATTTAAAAGTCAATATTACCTCCAATTATTTTATTTACTTGTTAATAAAAAATAAATACCAGTTTCATTAGATTCAACATAAATTATTTCATAAGAAATATTGTCACAATATTTATAGTACAATTGTATAAACTAAGAAGCTGTATTAATGTATCCATTGTCAAACCATATAAACAAAGAAACATAAAAATCACATTAACAACATGGAAGATGATATGTAAGTTCGAAAACTCCTTTATAGTTACCATCAAGACATCACAATGATAAGATATATTTAACATGTTTGAGACAATTATTAAGATCTACACGGATGTTAAGATGCATTCAAAATTTGCACTATCTGAAGATGAATGATTTGAAGAGTATATATGTGGCCCATATTTCTCTCTATTATCAATAAATGAACTGCTTGAGTATTTGTATACACCCAATATTCCATATGTTAAAAGCCTTCTATATCTATAAAATTGTTGCATGAAACTTCCATCTTTCAACTATTACCTAAGCCATCAACCTCTTGATAATTTGTATAGCCCAAGAGTGAAGATTTTCTCCCTTTGTAAAATAGAATCATATCATGATGATATGCAGGTAGAGTTAATGATGAAATATAATGACGAAATGCAGGGCATATTGAAGGTTATAAACAAATATGTCAACATCTTATGCTTTAATATGTTAATGTAGTGTTCATTAATATTTTGATCCTCTTCTTTCCCTTTTTGTTGATCTATTTCTTGACTAGCATCTTAGCTTGTACATTCTACTAAATGGGTGTGTAGTCATTGCATACTAATGCACTTAAATTGCTATAATTTCTACTTTTTATTTATTGATCTTCATATCTTTTTCAATCTACAATGGATACAAACATTTCTTTAGTCAATAAAGCAACAATCATACAATCCTAAATATCTTACATTGAGCCCCTGTACAGGTATTTTGTGGCTTCACACTTTGCATATGATATGTTAGGCCTAATATACATTTATTTTTATTTTTGAAGGTTTTAAAAAATGACTTCCAACCAACAAAATTGAAAAAATAGAATTATTCATATATATATATATATATATAAAATGTCTTTGTGTATTGTGGATTTAAATGATTGATTTAAATAAAACTTTAACATATACATTTAATGACGAAGGATGAACTTCAAAATTCCAAACTTGATTAAGACCCCATTTGAGGCTAGTTGGCACCATATAAATGTTTTCCCATCAATATTTTGATACAAGATTGAATGGTTCACTAACCTTTTCAATATTGTCAACCTTTTATTTGGTGAGATCTTCCTCTTGAATTTCACCTTACTCAATCCACCTCTACATCTTGAATTGTTCCAAAGTCTTTAATCAATGCTCCCCAAGGTTGAATGAATAGTGAAGAATATGAAAGAAGAACGTGTTAATATAAAAACATTATGGATATTGTTATGTTAAGCTAATGTAAAATGGACAAAAACTTACAGAAGAATTATTAATCTCATGTATAAGAAACAAAAATAGTAAAGCACTATTTACTGAAAACATTTTAAAATTTTAGTCTACAAGTTATAAGATTATTTATGAGAGGTTGGATAGTCGTATCATCATTTATATATAGTTGGAGAAACCATGGGTATTATATATATAAGTTTTCATTTAAGAAGCACCAACATATCGTTCATCAAAATCTTATTTTACTACTAGTGAATGTTATGGAAATACCTCCAATGACAATAAATAGGTATGTTTCTTACTTAGTGAGTGGTTTGTTCACCTCACAAATAATGATATTGGGAATGCTAATGAGGAACTTTCTAGTTTTGAGGGCTTTCAAGGCACATGAACGGAAATATTATGATGATAATCCTTCTTCTCATTAGTTTAATAATAACATTAATTATTTGGACAATGACATCGAGGATATTTTAAATGTTGGGATGGAAACTTTCCTCTTAATGATTAAGGATGTTGACTTAAAGTAAATATTTTCAGAGGGAATATTGAAAGGTTTAAACTACAATTAGGCTGTGGAGAAATGGAAAACATATTTGTCGATGAATATAAATATACAAAATGCATATTTAGTGGGGTGCATGATCTAGTCTTCATTTATCAAGAATACAAACACAATTAGAAAAAAATCCTACATTTTATTTAGAAGTAATTCATTGAAGATAATGATCATTGATAAACATTGCAATTTCATGGATGCATGGATTCCTTTCCCTCCATGGAAAGTGCATGCAAGATAGAGACATGATGCATATTCTAAATAAATTCGCAAGGTGAAAAATCCACAACTTATATAAAGAATATTATGTTTAAGCTACTACAGGAAGGAAAGGAAGGAAATTTATTGCATATGGATATTTTATAAGATTATGGAAAAATAACTCCAACAATGTTCATCTTCCTATCTTCCTAAGAAGTTAAGTATGGGGATTTGTAGTATATATTCTTATGTAAAGGAAAGAAGGGATAAAACATAGGGCCTAAATAGAGTTATGTATTTACACAACTAATTTTAAAAATTGGATGGTTATAAATTATAAAAGCTTATTATCAATATTTATATTTTGTTTCTCCACAAATTCCATTATTAAATCATTTTAAAAACACCACAATAAATAATCAAATGAGTGATAGAAGTTGTACAAACATTGAAGAAGCATTATGATGCTCCAACTAAATATCTAGGATTCATAATTATTGATATGGATTGGAAAAAAACAGTTTTTCACATATTGTTCTTCCATTAAATATTTAGAAGAGAAAAATTATATTTAGCTTCACTTGGTTAGTTGTATGATTTTTAATGGTTAAATGTCTCCAAACATTTAATTCATGTCCAAATATTCACAATGATGCAAATATGACCATAACCATGATACATGTGCTTACTCAATATTTTGAGATTTTTAAAAAAGTGGTTGCATGTATATATGGACAATGGTAGTTGTGAAAACAAAAAATTTGTTGTGTTTGGAGATTTAGGGATGCTTGTTAAATAGTAAATGCTCAAAAGGTAGCAATTGGTTTTGTTCTTGTTGGGCACACACATGGACATATTGATCAAATGTTTAACCATTTTCCAATAAAGTAGAAAGAATGTTTGGAAATTGCTATTGTTAATTGAAACTATTAAGGAAAAATACTCTCCATAACATATTTTTCACAATTTGGAAGAAATGAGTATTTATTTTAGATAAAATATGTGTCCTTTAGCAACATGTACTCAGGGACTACATCTTCTATCATCTGATTTTGCCTTCTTATGAAAGAAATTGGTTTCAAACTCTTTTGGTGCACTGGAGAATTTTACAAAATTGACTACATATCAAAATGTATACAACTAACAAATGTGTCTAATATAAAGAAACAATTACAATAGTGCATTGATCATTTTGTGGTCTCCTTCAGAATTTGATTCAGATTTATACATTGGTTCACCTCTTACCCACTCCTTGAGCTAAGTTATTTTGCATTGTTTTGCAATATTTGAAGTTGCACTTACAAGGTCACAATCTATTGTCGTAGCACTTCCATCTCATCCATTTGTCTCATTTCCATTCCTTGAAGCCTTAGGAGTTTATCTAATATGTTTGAATAAATATCCACTTGTTTTTGTTTCCTCATTTCCATGGCTATTATATTATCATCATGCAGAGTACCAAATTGTTCTATCAATTGGTTGATTTTCTCTCTGCAGGTGCACCTATGTGGCCTTTCTCTGCCACTGACACTCCCAACAATTCCCTTGCTGCTCTTCATATTCCCGTGAACCTTCTTGGCGATTCCACCACCTATCTCCAAGGAATAAATAGTTCCCCACACTTTGTTGTTCATAGCCTTTCTCCCAAAATCCTTTGGCTCAACCCCTCCAAAAAGGTCGTCTAGCCAATATAAGCCTCGATAACCACTATCAATCTAATTTTCCTCCATACGCTAACCAAAGAAACTACATCACAAGCTCAATCATTGATCAGAAGGCATAATAGATGTGTAAATAGAGGATTCAAAATCTCAAGCATAGTCAAGGTTGGAAGAGAGGTATGACCATCCTATGATCCAGTAAATACAAATGTTTTAGGGAAGTGAGGGAATTCATCAAATGAGACCCCATAGTTTCATTGTGATCTACGTTCATCCTAAAAATTATGCACTAAAGGAAGTGAAGCAAAAGACCAGAATCCCCTAGTTGAAATGACCAAAATGCTTGTGAAGATAGTTGAGAGTAGAAAATTCCCTCCAACCATATGAACTAGGAGAGAAGAAAACAAAAATAAGGAAAATAAACTTACTTAATTGGCTCTGCATCCATGAATCCAACAAAATAATGAAGTTTTCCCCAAATTTTTTTGATGCAAAAACTTTCATGTCCATCGACCTACATATGTTATGTATTCCCTTAGTACTAGAGAGCATCTGATAATTCCTATATACGTGAGAAGTAATTGTGATTTTCTTGTTCGTAATGGAAGCCACGGTGTGGGTGATCATAAAAGAGATTGGGAGCCTCACTTCAGAACTGTGAGTTGTGTCCTATAGAAGTGGAGTGTACTAGCTCATGCTTGAATTATAATTGTTGATCATGCAAGCTTACATGATAGCAGTTGACGCTCCCTTTTTTAGTTGCATTTGGCCCTTTGGTTTAATCATATAAATAATATATTTTGAAGAATTGAGTTGGACCATTTGTTCTTATTGAAAATACAACAAGAAAATCCTAATTTAATTTTGTCCTTAAATTAAATTAGGAATAAAATTGTAATTCCACATCACATGACAACTTGTATTAGTTAACTAAGTTAATTTGACTTAGTTGGATCATTTAATTTGAGTTGAGGATCTAATCTGAGTCATGTAGAGTGTCTCCTACATTATAGGAGTCATGGTTGAGTTTATTTTGAGTTGTAATTAATTAATTCGGTTCAACTGAGTTAAAGTAAGTTAAGCTAGTTCCAATTGTTGGAAGAAATAGCGGGAGGTCTAGTAGTGTTGTGTTGCCTACAATGATTAACCAGTTAAATGATGATTCACTCATAAATAACTCATCCATGTTAGATGTGATATTTACTGAGTTGATATTGGAGTTCAGGCATAATGTACTATCAATTGTATAATCATCTGAATTGTGCAGTTGGTGTATGCAGTCAGAGGAAGGTTTATGATGGATTGAGTAATTCCTTTGAGGAATTTCCCTAATTAATAGGGGGCTAATTCCCAAGGAAATAGGGACTTGGGAAAGCGAGAAATTGGTTAAGTATTGGCCTGGTTTTTTTCTAGGAAGTTGTCAGACAAATAGAGACAGTGCAGAGGTTTCTCGAGCCTGAGCAAAGAAATGGAATCTTCTCATTTCTTACTAATGTAATATATAGATAGAAGGGGTTTTTAGCTATGGATTTCCCCAGCAAATCATTGTTTAATGTGTTGATTGAATTCTTTCTCTTGTATGCTTCATGATTTTGTGATCATTTAATCGTTTCCGTTGATGAGTAGAGTAGATTCAAATCTATTGTTTTAGTAAATTACAATTAGAATTTTGATTCTACATGGTATCAGAGTAGAAATCACTCTAGAATAGGAGAATACGAGTTTTTCTTTTACAGGTGAAATCGAATTTTCAGTATCATTCTTCAAAGTCAGCATGATGTCGTTCTATGGATTGAGACTCAAATATTCCCTTGAGGGTAGTTCGAACTATATTTCTTGGAAGGATAGGATGGAGGTAATGTTGGAAGACAACATGCTTAAGAAAATCATAGCTAAAGATATTCATAAGCCTCCAGCAACTGATGATCAAGATCTGGCAGAGTAGAGAAAATGTGTTGCAAAGGCGAGAAGGATTATCCTAGACGGAGTTCGAGATCATATTGTCTTGAACCTCCATGATAAGGAGACTCCATATGTAATGTGGAAGGCCTTGACAAAACTGTTTCAAAACAGTAGTGACCATAGGAAGCTGGCACTGAAGGACAAGCTCAAAAAAATCAAGATGGAGAAGGGCGACACAATACCAAAGTACTTGACTAAGTTCACCCAATGTCAGGATGATCTTGGAAGTGTTGGTGTTACATTAGCTGATGATGATTAGGTCAGCTTATCACTTTTGGGCATCCTAAGAGCTTGCACAACTACCAAGATTTGGTAAATGGGAAGGAGAAGCTACTAGAGTTGGAGTGTTTATGTTCTGAATTGGTGCAAGAAGAGATTTGGCGGAACACCAGAGATGGATCCTCATACAAGCATGATGATGAGGAGAACTGTGCCTTAGCTGGAAAGGAAAAGAAAGGGAAAGGGAATTCATCCCATTCCATATCATATTCCAGTTAGGGCAGCAAGAAGGACTTGTCAAAGATTAAATGTTTTCACTATCATGAGATGGGATACTAGTCCGCACAAGAAGGTTGACAACAAGGCCTCAGGAGGAGCAGCGCGTGAAGCTCTTGCTTCAAAATTTTGGTTGGATTTCACCCTCATCGCTTGCATGGTGACATCAGTGATGGGTATTGTGTGGTATCTAGATAATCGAGCCTCATTCCATATGATCGGCAACACATAGTTCTTCAATGACTTGGAGGAGAAGGATCTCCAAATGGACATCAAAATGGGGGATGAGGGAAGGTATAGCGTGACTGGAATCGATATTATTACTTTTTAGAGGGAGTATGGTTCTCCCCTTACATTAAAAGATGTCATGTATGTTCTGGGTCTGAAGAATAATTTGGTTTCAATGGCTATGTTGGAGGACCATGGCTATGATGTGGTATTTAGCAAAGGAAATGATTTCCTTCGTCACATAGCCTTAAGACAAGTGAATAAGATCATGTTTCGAGTGAAGAACCTCTTCAAATTGGATGTAGAATATTGTGTTGCTTTGAGCAAAAAAGTAGAGAAGGTGCAAAGTTGAGACATTAGTGAGTTGTTGCATAGAATATTGGGTCACTTGCACCACATAGCTTTAAATATCATGCAACATATTTCTACAGGACTTCCCAAGGGTGCACTAGAACAGAGAGATACATGCAAAGGATGTACATTGGGGAACTACACCAAAGACACCTTTCATGAGATGGACAGTTGAGAACAAGTGATCCTTGAAAGACTTCACTCACATGTGTGTGGACCGTTCTCGAAAGTCTCCACGTCTAAGCACAAATATTATGAAATATTTGTAGATGAATTCTCTCGTAAGTGTTGGATTTTCTTCATGCAAAATAAATATTAGATGTTCACTAAATTTTGTGAATTTAAAGCACTTGTTGAGAAATACATTTGTAAGAATTTGAAGGCTCTCAAGAGTGATAACGGTGGAGAATATGTGTTGAACTAATTCAAGAACTTATGTGCATCAGAAGGAATTTGACGGGAGTTAATAACACCCCATAACGCACAGCAAAATGGAGTGGTTGAAAGGAAGGACATATTTATTGTGGGAGATGCACAGGTGATGTTACATGATCAAGGCCTACCATTGCACTTGTGGTATGAAGCATGCAACACATTTGTATATGTGCAAAATAAGAGTCCTCATTAGATTCTTGGGATGAGTACAATAGAAGAATATTTTTCAGGTAAGAAACGAGATGTGGCACACTTCATGATCTTTGGTTCATCATTTTATTTTCATGTTACCAAGGATGCAATAAAAACTCTAGAAACAACATCTGAGTTGGGCATATTTGTGGGGTACACTGATACACCTCACAACTATCGGGTGTACCTTCCATCTCACAGGATGAAAGTGGTTTGTAGAGATGTGCAATTCGATAAAGATAAGGCCATGAGATGTACCCTTGAGAGGGAGATTCAGTTACATGTAGATGATGATATGTTAGCATCATAGGAAGAACCTCATGATGATGTGGAGCAACCACATGTAGAGGAGCACGGAGTGGAAGAACCCACTCATGCAGAGACTTCCAAATATGGAAGGAAGCACACCTAAGAGGCTAACATATTGATGCATGATTCTAGAGAGAATGTGGGAGCACCCACATCACAGCGTAGGTAGAGGAGGTCATTGGATCGGTACACTGGCTACATGGATTTGATGAGTGAGAGTGTAGAGATTGAGCCATCCTCATTTGAGGAAGCAGTGTAGCAACCAGTATGGGTTGATGCCATAGTAGAGGAGTGTGACTCCATTATCAGAAACATTGTTTGGGAAGTGGTCCCAAGACCAACATACAAATCAATGGTGAGTTCTAGATGGCTTTACAAGGTAAAGCAAGTAGAAGATGGGAGTGTGGAGAATCACAAGGCCAGATTTGTGGCAAGAGGTTTCTCTCAGGTGAAGGGAATTGATTACAATGAGAACCTTGCTCCAATAGAAAGGTACTCTTCAATCAGATCTATTCTAGCACTTTCAGCACAGATGGGATGGAAGATACAATAGATGTATGTGAAGACAACATTTCTCAATGGTTTCATTAAGGAATATGTGTACATTGAGCAGCCAGAAGAATTTGTGACCTTCGACAAAGATTTTCATGTGTGCAGACTCAAGCGAGCATTATTTGGATTGAAAGAAGCACCCTGTGATTGGTACCCCAGGATTGACAGCTAATTTCACCAAGATGGGCTTTTACCATATTGTGTTTGAAGGTAAATTGTTAATTATAGTATTATATGTCAATGATTTAATTATAACATGTGATGAGAAGCATGTAAAATCTTGCAAAGAGGATATTGCAAGAGAATTCAAGAGGAAGGATTTGGGCCTCATGTATTATTTCCTTGGTATGGAAGTATGGCAAGGAGATGGCGAACTATTTGTCTCTCAGGGAAAGTATTCCAATAAGATATTGAAGAAGTTCCACATGGAGAGCAACATACTGATGGAGATTCTTCTAGCAGGGGATTGGAGGAAGGAAGATTCTACTTCAAGTGAAGTAATGGAGGCTACTATTTATAGGAAGCTTGTGGGTTCACTTATGTATTTGGTGAACACATGACCAAAAATATGTTTTGCAGTTAACCATCTTAGTCAAGCAATGGTTAAGCCAACCAAACTCTATTGGAAGGTAACTAAACATGTGTTGAGATACCTCAGAGGCACCACTCAGTTGGGTCTTTAGTACATATGGATAGAGTAAGTGAAGCTGCAATGGTTCACAAATGTATATTGGGAAGGCAGTCCATCTGATAGGAAGAGCATATCAGGGGGAATCTTCAGTATTGGGCTAGCAACAATTTCTAGGTACAATAGGAAGCAGAGAATAGTTGCACTTAATTCGGTAGAAGCAGAGTACATGGCTACTAGTAAAGTGTCGTATGAAGCTATATTGATGAGGAAGATCTTTATTGGATTATTTTTTCATCAAATTGATCCTACACTGATTTACTGTGACAATCATAGTTGTATCAAACTCTTTGAGAATCTAGTTTTTCATGATCGGTCCAAGCATATCAACATCTGATATCACCATCTACGAGATTGTTTGCAGAGGAGAAAAATGTTGTTGGAATATATTCCTATAGAGGAACATGATGTAGATATTTTGGTAAAGGCATTCTCAAGATGAAAATTCAAGTTTCATAGAGGCAGGATTAGGGTAGCAGATAATCCCTTTCTTGTTGAGATAGAGTTTTTAAAATGCAATAAGAAAATCCTAATTTATTTTTTTCCTTGGATTAAATTAGGAATAAAATTGTAATTCCACATCACATGACAACTTGTATTAGTTAACTAAGTTAATTTAACTTAGTTGGCTTAGTTAATTCGATTTTAGGGTTTAACTTGAGTCATGCAGTGTATATCCTGCATTATAGGAGCCCTAGTTGAGTTTATTTTGAGTTGTAATTAATTACTTCAGTTTAACTGATTTAAAATTAGTTAAAATAGTACCAACTATTGGAGGAACGAGTGGGAGGTCTAGTAGTGTGGTGTTGCCTGTAGTGATCAACCAATTAATTGATGATTCACTCATAAATAATTTATGCATGTCAGATCTAAGAGTTACCCAATTGAGATTGGAGTTCAGGGGCAATGTATTGTCAGCTGTATAATCATCTGAATTGTATAAGTGATGCATTCAGAGGAAGGCCTATGATGGATTGCGCAATTCCTTTGAGTAATTTTCCTAATTAATAGGGGCTAAGTCCCAAGGAAACAAATCAAGGAAATAAGAACTTGGGTAACTGAGAAATTGGTTAAGTATTGGCTTGGGCTTGTCTAGGAAGATGTGAAACAACTAAAGATAGTGCAAAGGTTGCTCAAGCTTGAGAAAAGCATTGTAATCTTCTCATATTTTTTGACTAATGCAATATATAGATAGTTAGGGTTTTTAACTATGGATTTCCCCAGGAAATCAATGTGTAATGTGTTGATTGAATTCTTTCTCTTGTATTCTTCGTGATTTCATGATCGTTTAATTTTTCCCGCTGATCAGTTGAGTATATTCAAGTCTATTGTTTTAGTAAATTATAATTATCATTTTGAATCTACAAGGAATTTCTACAGTTCTATGGTAGATTACAATGGCCTGCAACACCACTGATTAATATTTTCCCTTTTTTCAGCTGACAAGCTTGGTTGGAAAGTTTACCTACTTCTACATTATGAGCTCGAAGAACATGGAAGTATTATATCTTTGGGATATATTCATGAGTCTTCTGATCATGTTCAATAAATTTCCCAGGTTCTTGTCTCTAGGTGAAGTATTTTTGAATAGATGTCGTATGATGATGATGCAGTCACTTAGTATTATGATGTTGGATACTTGAAGGGATCTAGCCAAAAATAAGCCTTGGAGTAAACCATGCAATTCTGCTTAATTGTTTTTCATTAATCCTAGACTCCAAGTATATGCATTTCCTAAGTTTCCTCCAGGGCTATGCAAGCCCTTGCCCATTTGTGCCACCCCTAAATGATTTTAAGAACTTAAGAATAGATTATGCATCAAAATATTGAAGGGAATATGTTTATATAAGGATAACTAGACTATAATTGGGGCATATGTCTTTGTGTATATTTGTTTTTTATTTCCTCTAAGCCTTCAAAATAATATACATATTTATTATTTCTTGGTATATAAGACTTGATAGAAACTACCCCTATGAAAATGGTTTTCCAATCTTAAAATAATTTAAAATTATCTCTTAATGGCTAATTACTATCAAATCTTATATAATCTTTAAAAAGGCTTGCTCGCTCCTTTTTATATTTATAAATATTTATTTAGTTCCTTTGTTGATGGCTGGAGTGTCCACTTGAAATGTTGGGTTATTTTAAAACTATAATCAAGTTCACTTCCAAAAATCTAAACATAGTTATGGATAACTATGGATACCTACCTACCTACCTATATAATTCATTTTAAAAAATATGTAGCTAAAAATGTAAAAGATAAAAATAAAAATTCAAAATAAAGCATTGTCACCCTCTCCTCCACCTTTCATATACACAAAGCATAGGAAATGGGGGGCAAGTACTAAAATTCCAAAGTGTAAAGGAAGAGACAAAAAAAAACAAAAACAAAAGAAGTAATAAGGCTAGAAAAAATAGATTTAAACCTTTGGCATCAAAAAAACAATTTGGTGTTCACATTGTCCCAATGATGTTTCCACTATTTTTCAAAAAAGAAGAAACACAAGAAACACAAATAAAGCATGCTTAAAGATGTTTCCATTCCTAATGATCATGAACATATTTTTTTTAATGTGAAACGAAATTAAATAATAAAAGGAGGATATATAATTATTTGATGATGTTAATGACGAAGCCAAGGTTAGCTCTGAATATAATAGTGAAAATTTTAGTCGTAGTGGGGAGACCATAGCATGAAGAGTTGATTTATATGATGGTGTCATAAAATCAACATAGAGTATCATTTGATATTGGTTGAGGAAGAACGCATTTGTTAACAAAGTTTATACATTTCAATTGAGTGTGAAGAAGATTTATAAACCAATAGAAGGCCAACATAAAAAACTTGAAGTTAAAAGGACATAACACATGCATATTCACAAGTAGAAAACATTGAATAGGTATATGCACATGTAGTTGACTACCTTGTTCTCATCAACCTAAGGGAGCTTCCTGCTAGGAATGCATTTGATTGACCAATATTATTTGATTGGGGAAAATAATTATGTAGAAACTAGAAGAGAATTGATGGAGGAGCATCTAGGAACTTATTTTTGAGACAACTAAGTGTTTTATTTATGATGGTTTAACATATAAAAAAGAAAAATTATTAGCATGGAGTCGTAACATGTATAGAGAGTATAGGATTTCCATGACACTCCTTCAAAGGATCAAATTTATCCATATTGAATTTAAAGAGGTGTTTAATGGGTATAGATGAAATGTTGATGGAGATTTTCAAAATCAATTTTATATGAAAATATGCTTTTCAATTGATGAAAAAAGTATAAAAATAAATGATGTCGTCATAGTTATTCAACCTTATTTTTAATTATAATTTAAAGCTTGAAAATTGTGGGATTTGATTAATTAGAGATTCATCTTGTGATAGAGTGAGGTTATAAAAAATAAGAGGATTAATAATTGTAATGCATATGTAGTAAACAATGGTAAGTTATATGGACTTATATAAGAACACAACATAATACAGATACAAATATAAATAATGAGATGCGGTAGAAATAAAACTTCATTCATTAATATCAAAGAACTGGAATATGCTTACATACAGAATGGAAATAAACTAACTCAGATGATGGTATCTTATCTCTAAGAAGAGATGTGGCAGCTACATGGCTTTGAATTATGTTACAATGAGGCTCAATGAGATTTTTATTATTGAACAACAGGGGAAAACTCTAAACAACCAAAACCCTGACCCCAGAAGATGGAACGTCAAGGGTTTGTGGGCCTTGTAGGGATTAGTGGGCATCCAACTTTCCGAGGTCATAACTTGGTCATATGATCTTCGTTTAGCATGCACAATACCTCGTTTTAAATATCTCTCCGTGTAATACATGATTTATCGAAAGTGGACCTCAAACAAATGTTGTTGAGAGGGTAAAAATAGCTCTGAAAGTTTAGGACAATAAAAAATTCTAACAATAGTAAATGCTGCTATAATCAAGGAAATAGATGAAACTGACTAGAGGTCTAGGTGGAGGGTGGCCACCAATATCCACTTGGAGAAATCCTCCCCCTTAGGAAGAAATGGTCCTGATTGCATGCAGAGCCCCCTTAAGGTGAGGAAATTTTTATTGAACCTGTTCCCTATTGAACTACTTGCCCTAATGAAGGAGTTGGCCTACTATGACAACTTGATATAGTTGGATCCTCTACTAGAAAGTGCTCTTGATCTGTGTGTCCATGATCCATGTTAGTTGTGGCATGTTAGATGTAGCTTGGGTTGAGCTATGTTGGTGTCAGTTGCTCATCAATGCTAGATGTGTCCAATAATGGGGGAATGTATGGTTGCTGCCAGTCCACATTGAATACTAGGTGTAGGCCAAGGAATGGTGAAATGTTGAGCTCGAAGGCATTGTCCCCTATAGCATTGGTGCTGGTGTATGACCCATATTAGAGCGGGCGAAGTTTACGGTGGGGCCCAACAAGGAACTTCTTCTATAAATGTAACCAAACTTTGTCACCCACCTAGAACTTGTGTGGCACCCGATGTTGATCATGACACTGCTTGTACTTAGCATTGGCTATGTTTACTATGTAATGGACCTACTAGCAGATGTGCAGAATGTGCTCAATGAAGTTGTTAGCCATTTCAGTTTTGGCTTCGACATGAGCCGAATCTACCTGAGTAGCTGCAAATGGTATGACCACATCAACAGGACATAGTGGTTGTAATCCCAATCCCACCTGAAAGGGGTTGTGGCCAGTTGAGATATGGAGAGCTCTGTTGTAACTGTGTTGGAAATAGGGGAGGCTTTCATCTCATGTGCTTGGATGCTTCAATTTGTACATGTGCATAATGTTCATGATCGTCTTGTTGACGACCTTTGTTTGGCCATTAGTTTGGGGGTGGATGGTCGTGGGTTTAGTGAGCTTGGTATCTAGCTTCAACCAGAGGCTTGACAAAAATTTACTCAAGAACTTTTTGTCCCGATCTAAGATAATGGACTTTGGGATCCCAAAGTGTACTCACACTTGTTCAAAGAAGAGCTTAGCAATAACTTCTATTATGATACTCTTCTTGCAAGCCGTCAGAATGTCCATCTTAGAGAATCTGTCGACGACCACAAAACACAGCCATTGTCATGCTTAGTAGAAGGAAGGCTTGACATGTAATCCATGGAGATGGATTCCCAAGGCCAACTAGGAGTAGGCAGAGGAGTATATAGGCCTTGCTTCTTGATGGTCGATTTGGCAATGGCACACGAAGTGTAGGATCTGATGTACCTCCCAACATCTTGTCGAAGGTTCAACCAATAAAAATAATTCTGCAGTACTGCTACTTTTTTCTCTACTCTGAAATGTCTAGGGACCCAACTTTAGTGCACCTCCCAAATCATCTTGGCAAGCACATTGGGCGGAACATAAAGGTGTCCCAGATGGCATAACAATGCACCCTGGAGGTGAAAATTAGGTACTTGCTTTCCTTCTAGGAGCATCTGGTATGTGTTGCTGAATTATGGATCGCTCTTGTAAAGATGCGGCCACCCCGTAGTCTTATGTCCACGAGAGTTGAGCACAGTGGTCAACACCATGACCGGCGGTTGATTGAGGAAGTCTGAAACATTATTGGTGCTTCCCTTCTTGTACTTAATGTTCAAATGGAAGTTTTGTAGGTATGTGGACCATTTCTGATGCCGATCATTATGAAACTTTTCTTGTGTTTGTATGAACTACAGGGATTGGTGGTCTATGTGGATGATCATTTCCTTCCCCATAATGTAATGCTTCCATTGTTGGCAGGCCTACATAATGGAATACATATCTTTGTCATATGTGGGATACTTTTAGACTATGTCTGAAAGTATCTCACTTTGATATGCCACTGGATGCCCTTGGTGAGTAAGAATTGCACCAATAGCATAGTTAGAGGCATCTCTCTCAATCTCAAATGGTTGTTGCAGGTCTGGTAATGACCTGAAATGTGAGAACTTCTTAGATCTAATACAAAGATTGATTGTAGTGGCATTTACTGGATATGTCACCTTTAATGAAAGGATGTGATCCTTTACATACTCTGTATATAGAAATAATAGAAGTTAACACTAATGATCTGAAATGAGGGGTTGAACAACTTGTCATGCTTGCAAGAACCTCCCACTCCAAAGATAAAACAAAAAAGGATATAGCTTGTGTTGACAATTGCGGAATTAGGTACTTGAAACAGGTGTATGTGTTGATTTATTTTCATCTGTTTAAGTGCTTTAACTTGATTTGTTTCAGCTGATATTAAACACATATATCAGAGTATGTAAAGCCATCGGAGAAGCTTCCAAAAAGTCTCATTAAAGACAACTCATATAATTTTTATATAGAATTTATTGAAAATATATTATTAAGATAAAATATAAAATAATTAATGAATATATTTTTGTATATATTTACATTGTAAGGTGTTTCTTTTTGAGAAGAACTCCCCGAGATCCCACTCTTCACCCTCAGATTCGTTGTTAGACAATTGGGATTTCTTCCACCATTAGATCCCACTAGGTTAACTGTCAACAAAATCTTGATATATGCAACCGTTCAACTTGTTCATATTTAAAATAAAAATAATTATAACCCATTAACATAATGCAGTCATGTACCTCAGTGTTCGGTGTTGTTCACGAATTTTTTCAAGACGTCAATGTATCGGATAAGTTATGTGAACTGAAAGAAATTATGCCTATTTAGATTAAGGAACCAATTCTTCTTTAAAATTTCGTGTAATCATGACCTGCAAATCTTTAAGAAATCAAGAATATTCTCGGGAGATGCAAACTGGGGTTGGGTTGGACAATGGATCTTATAAAGTTAGCCCACTTAACTGATGAGGTTAGACATCAATGATGATAGGAGACATCTTCAATACATTCCCTAAGCACAAGTACATAGTTGAGCCCGAAACGTATTGCACAATTACTATCCATTCCCCATTAGAGAACTTCCCATAGCGCAATTACCATAGTTCCACATATGACCCTGTTGGGGGGTGGTACAACAGATCACTCTCAAAAGATGTTATCCTAGGTAACTATTCATTGCACTGGATTTTCTTCGCAATCGTTACTATTTCCCTTTTTTTTTAACGACCTTAACTCAATTCCTTTCTTGGTTATAAAGGAATGCGACAATGTTGGAATTTGTTTTCAAGTTTCAGGAATCACCTCCAAAAGCAGCAAGGTAATAAGTTTTTCTGTCCTCCTTCCGAATTATTTTGGATATAATGTGATTCAAATCCTACCATAGTGTAAACTTCATAAATGAATCCCTTCCATTGGGAATTGGACAACGCATTTCAATATTTGGTGTCTCCCTTTGTTTCTTGTATGTTTGAAATAATGACCATAGGATTTAATTTAGGGTGCTAAGGGTTTGGAGCCCCATAACCTTGAGAGATTTTATTATCTTTTTACCAATGTTATGTCTCTATGGCTATGATACTGAAACTTATTCCTTTGATATGTTTAATGTTAGTTTTATGTTAGTGTTTAGGATGTTAATGTATCAGGTAAGATATGTGAATTGAGAGAAATTATGCCTATTTATATTAAGGAGCCAATCCTGCTTTAAAATTTGGTGTGATTATGGCCTGCAAATCTTTAAGAAATCAAGAATATTCTCGGGAGTTGCAAATTTATATAAAATTATTTTGTTCTTTATTGAATTACTTAAATAAGCCTTTCAAAGGAATCTTTGCGGTTGAATTTAGGTAAATTTGTTAAAAGTTAGACAATAATTTCTATATTTAGAACACTGGTTGAATTTAGGTAAATTTGTTAAAAGTTAGGCAATGATTTCTATATTTAGAACACTATTTAAATCCCAGAGGATTTTCCCTTAAATTTGAGCAAATTTGGTAAAATATTGAAAGAATTTTTTGATATACCAAAGATAACGTTGAGAATAGTAAATTAATTTTATAACAAGAGAAAATAAATTCTATCTTTGCACTTGAATTTAGGTAAATTTGTTAAAAGTTAGACATTAATTTCCATATTTAGAACAATATTTAAATCCTTGGAGGGTTTTCCCTTGAATTTGAGCAATTTGGTAAAATATTGAAAGAATTTTTTGATATACTGAAGATAACATTGGGAATAGTAAAATAATTTTATAACAATAGAAAATAAATTCTAATCAGTATAAGCAGTATAATTTTTTTTGCTTTACATATCATTACCTATCATGTTCCATTTTTTTAAAGAAAGAGACTTTCAATAAGGCACCCACCTTATATTAAATGCTACTCAATTTAAATAAGATATTTTCTTTGCTTCCTACCTACTCCCTGTTTCTACAAACCCTCACTAATATTTCAACAGAAATAATATTGGTTATGACACCATACTAATGTATATTTAATGATGGATACGAAATATTTCATGCATTGAAGTGGGAGTTCAGTGATAAAATATACTTTGACTAGAACAAGACATTTAATCACTTGTATGCAAACATAGTTGAAAATTGAATCAATCTACGTCAAATGTTGTTAGTTTTGTTTTGTATTTCACTAATGCATCTTCAACATGCCTTTGAATTAAAAGCTTATGTTAAATTTTTATCCAATTCCATTCTATTTCTAATGGGAAGTCACAAATTTCTCATATGGTTACTTATTCGTTTTAACATTCCTTAGTTTAAACTATAAACTATAGATGGTTATTTGATCTACCAGTCATGCAATCACATATGGGTCGGTTATAAGCCTAAAATCACATTGATTGTTGCACAGAAGAATCATCATACAAAGCTATGTTAGCAACCAGGCAAGTATTCTTTGTAAATTTTATCATTTGGATAAGTACAACTCTATTAGAATCAACCATCATGTAGGTATCTAGACCATTAGTGTGAATCATTATTTAGTGGAAATCTTTCCTTTTGTGTTATGTGCACAGATTATGTGTATAACTTTTATGTTTTGTGTTCAAAGCCATGCAGAGACCAAACATCCTCTGTAGAGAACTTCAACTTAACTTAACAATGGAATTATGAGAAATTATTGGATAGGCATTTGTGTGTGAAAATTGAGCAAGGTATAGGGAATGGGGCAATTGGGAAGAAGTGCAAATAGTAGTCCATAACATTTAACAATTTGGTTCAAGATGATATACTTTTATTGCTTTGGCATGGGGGTAAGCTTTAAAATGTGCATATGGTTGAAATAAAAGTTCACAAACTATTTAACAACATAATGGAATGGAACAAGATGATCCCATTATCATCCAAGAAAATTATAATTGAAGATTCATAAATATATTTGGATCCTTTGTAGTTTTGGTACATCCACAAGGGAATGTTTGACAAGAGAGGAACTAGAAGAAGGTATAAAATGGGTAGCTACCAGGAAAGCAAAGGATATCAAATGCCTCCAAGAAGAACACCTCAAATCAAGGTAGGAATATATTAGCCACGCTTATCAGCAATACTCAATGAAATGATTTGGGAATGCCATTCAAGAATCGGGGCAAGAATATATTAACCATGCTTATCAACAATACTCAATGAAATTATCTGGGAAGGCATTTCAAGTTCTAGCATACTAAACAACAAGTCTTGTTATATCAATATTCAAAGGAATGGAGAAGAAGAACCTAGGGAACTACAGAACAATAATGATCAACATGGTGTTTGTGAAACTAATGGAATGATTGATAGGAAGGAAATTTGGTAAATAGGTAAAAGATGAAGGGAAAAGGGCCTGAAGACAAGTTTGCTTCTGGCCCAAGAACTCTATTGTTGATCATTGCATCAACTTAAGACACATAATAGAGAAAATTTGAGACTGAAGATGAAGAATATTATTGCTACTTCACGGACATAGGATTCAACATATAACAGGAGACATTAATAGGAGAGAAAGTTCTTGCCCACATATTACATGATAGGAAGATCATAGTGCTTGCCCCACAAATGACTTGATAGGAAGATCATAGTGTTGTCAATCAAAGGAAACATGTTACTAATGGAAAAATCACATAGATAACCCTTCACTTCCATAGTCATTTAAGACAAACAAAATATGAAGTACAAAGATTGTCTATACACCAAGTCATTAATGATAACCTGAGACCATTTTCTTAGGACATTGATAATAAAGAACATAAGAGTGCTTATAAATTAACAAAAAAAGCAGGTCATGGAAACATCAACATTCATATTATTCTTCATGTCAAGAATTGCACCATGTAAAATCCATATATCTTTCAATCACTAGGAACATAGAAAGGTGAAGTAGAAGAAGAAAATTCTTCTATAATAATTTAAGGGTTGCACATTAAGCACATGTAAATATGTGGGATATTGTATCATACTTTAGAGCAAATGCACACCCATACAGACAAAATGGCCACAACAACCACACTGTTTGATGGGAAAAAATACACACTTATCAGGAATTGAACTCTGGTTGGGAGGATATCACCATCCCCACTTAAGCAACCAATCAAGACCTTGGTGTGATTTTAGTTAATATATATGACTAAAATAATTCACATTTAGAGTTGCAAGTTGAAACAACACCAGAAAAACCAAATTGAAGAATAATATAGAATACTTTGACTCTCTCCTCAGCTCTTCCCGCTTGTTTCAACAAATGGCATGAATACCCACAACTCACAAAAGATACCTAACAAATGAACCTTCTCTTATGAAATTTCCTTGAAAGGATTTTACATGAGACATAATACCCTAACTCTCTCCTCAACTCTTCCCGCTTGTTTCAACAAATGGCATGAACACCGAGAACTCACAAAAGGTACCTAACAAATGAGTCTTCACTTATGAAATTTCCTTTAAAGTATTTGACATCAGAAAAGATACATCAATTAAACATTTGTTATGACATTTCAAATTATCATGTTACTTTTCTCTTATAGAAAAAAATACTTAGTGTTTAGCAATTGCACAATAAAAATTAAAAATAAAAAAAGATGATACCATGTTTGATTCATATTAAAAAAAAACAATTTCCATAAAAATTGAAAAACATTCAAAAGCATTTTTAATTTTATTTCCTTTCTTCACTTTTCAATATCATCATCTTTTATTATTATTTCCCTCTAACCTCTAAAGCTTCTTCAACATCTTCATGTACTCAAATTTTTGCTGGCTCTCTTGATTTTCTTTTACACATTGAATTTATACTCACTACCTTATTACTTCTAACTTTTTCACTACCATAGGTAACAGGGTCAAATGTAGTCAAATCCCTCGAATTTAATAGCCATGCTTGTAGTTCAAGGTTTACATATACCTCAATCAAAATATTAGAAGAAAAAAGGGATGTAGTTTAAGTCATTTCCCAGAGTGTTTGAAATCATTATACAAAGGGTTATTGTTGGAGTGCTTCATGAATTATTTTGAAAAGTTCATTTAGAATATAGTCTATCTATTATAATGCATAACAAGAATTGGAAAATTTGATTGAATTATAGTGTAATGTTAGTCTCTCAGGAATTGAACTCTAGTCATGGAAACATCAACATTCATATTATTCTTCATGTCAAGAATTGCACCATGTCAAATCCATATATCTTTCAATCACTAGGAACATATAAAGGTGAAGTAGAAGAAGCAAATTCTTCTATAATAATTTAAGGGTTGCACATTAAGCGCATGTAAATATGTGGGATATTGTATCATACTTTAGAGCAAATGCACACCCATATAGACAAAATGGCCACAACAACCACACTGTTTGATGGGAAAAAATACACACTTATCAGGAATTGAACTCTGGTTGGGAGGATATCACCATCCCCACTTAAGCAACCAATCAAGACCTTGGTGTGATTTTAGTTAATATATATGACTAAAATAATTCACATTTAGAGTTGCAAGTTGCAACAACACCAGAAAAACCAAATTGAAGAATAATATAGAATACCTTGACTCTCTCCTCAACTCTTCCCCCTTGTTTCAACAAATGGCATGAACACCCACAACTCACAAAAGATACCTAACAAATGAACCGTCGCTTATGAAATTTACTTGAAAGGATTTTACATGAGACATGATACCCTAACTCTCTCCTCAACTCTTCCCGCTTGTTTCAACAAATGGCATGAACACTGATAACTCACAAAAGGTACCTAACAAATGAACCTTCACTTATGAAATTTCCTTTAAAGGATTTGACATCAGAAAAGATACATCAATTAAACATTCGTTATGACATTTCAAATTATCATGTTAGTTTTCTCTTATAGAAAAAAATACTTAGTGTTTAGCAATTGCACAATAAAAATTAAAAATAAAAAAAGATGATACCATGTTTGATTCATATTAAAAAAACAATTTCCATAAAAATTGAAAAACATTCAAAAGCATTTTTACTTTTATTTCCTTTCTTCACTACTCAATATCATCATCTTTTATTATTATTTCCCTCTAACCTCTAAAGCTTCTTCAACATCTTCATGTACTCAAATTTTTGCTCACTCTCTTGATTTTCTTTTACACATTGAATTTATACTCACTACCTTATTGCTTCTAACTTTTTCATTGCCATAGGTAACAGGGTCAAATGTATTCAAATCCCTCGAATTTAATAGCCATGCTTACAGTTGGATATTTACATATACCTCAATCAAAATATTAGAAGAAAAAAGGGATGTAGTTTAAGTCATTTCCCAGAGTGTGTGCAATCATTATACAAAGGGTTATTGTTGGAGTGCTTCATGAACTATTTTGAAGAGTTCATTTAGAATATAGTCTGTCTATTATAATGCATAACAAGAATTGGAAAATTTGATTGAATTATAGTGTAATGTTAGTCTCTCCCCAATGTAGTTTTACTTGTCTATCATTGATCATCTAAATAAAGTGAGAAACATCGCAATTCTTTTCTTTATGTGGAACCCTAGGACACATGGTATTGTTGAAATTTAGTTTTTTCGAAAAGTGAAGTGAAGAAATGCAGAAAAATGATTGCAAACATTAAGCAAAGTACAATGATGTAAAATATGTCTTTGTAGTTTTTGAAAGTATGCTAGTGTATGTGTGTATTATGCATGGTTGCTAGCATAAATGGGCCAATTTTATGAGAGAATACGAGAGATGAAATTAAAATGAAGGACAACCAATTATATGGGATCAAAACTTTGAAATATATGTATAAGACATGCCTAACATATTCACCCCCATTGATAATGCCCTCATTGTGCTTTATTTGATGCATGTACCTTTATCCTCATCTTGTAGATTTTGAGGCCTAGCAGTGCTCTCTTTGTAAATGTTTTACATTACCTTGTTATCTATTTGACAGTTAAATGTTAAAATTATGTTGCTTTTTCTTTGTGAAGAGCTACCCTCCTCAAAGAAACATTATTGAATTTAGTTGACCCAGTGCAACGTCATATAGAGAGGAAACATTTCAATCACAATTAAGACAATGAAATGA
This sequence comes from Pinus tabuliformis, assembly GCA_031772625.1. NCBI lineage: Eukaryota > Viridiplantae > Streptophyta > Pinopsida > Pinales > Pinaceae > Pinus > Pinus tabuliformis. The sequence continues at coordinate 405,590,229 of CM062811.1, read as the reverse complement.
ATTGTTTAAATTAATATTTGCAAGAAGTATACTCTCTTTACTAATGCTGGAAAAAATTGTTCATATTACATGATATAAACTTGATAAAAACAATAAAATAATCATGTACAAAATTTATACTTCATAATTAACCTTACATCAGTAGACAAAATTCAAATGCCCACACTCAATTAATTGTCTCTATTATTCATTGCGAATAGCCTTGTAGGGTTGACATTAACATATCTTCAGGACCTCCTCGAAAAATTGTGCCCTATTCCCTCTTGACTTATTATGTTGAGGTTCTATTTTGTTCTAGTGTTGAACTAGCAAAACTCAAGGCTCAAACATAACAGAGAATTGTTCTAAGTGATTTTCATAAATATGATCAATGAATCAATCATCAAGCTAATCTAGGTGGAAGTGTTCCGTTGTAACTTCCACCCAAACACTAAATATGTTAGAGGACTTGATATCTAACCATTGATGCTCAATCTGTTGATCACAGATGCCATGCACCAGAGATCTTAAGTCTCTAGCGAGTTTAAAAGGTTTCCTCACATGAGAAAACTCCCTCATATCAAGTTCTTTTAAGCTAGATAATTGCCCCAATTGATATGGGAATTGATTTAGGCAACCACATAATGAAATATCAAGGGAATGTAGTTGTCTAAGTTTACAAATTGAATACGATAGTTATTCTAAACTTGGACATGCGTACAATTTGAGCATTTTTAGTGAGTTGAGATATTCTATATCATTGGATAACTTTTGAAGATCATGGCAGTTTGTGACGAACACCTCTTGAAGGGAAGTCATATTATATATACTTTGAAGGCATTTCCTCCAAATTGCTACAATGATCAATAATGAACTCGAGAAGATTGGGGAACTTCAAAAGCAACCCTTTATATAATTTGGTCATATTTCCACAACCCTCACATAGAATGAACAATAACTTCTATAATTTTTTCTAGGATTGAAAGTATTTTTCAAGGGGAGGAAGAATTACTCTCTCTGACTGAACAACTTTTAGTCATGTTAATGAAGACAACACTGATAGTCCTTGTAGTGTGGCATGCTTAAAATTGTGATTGACAATTACCAACACCTTTAATTTATGCGTTGATTGCATAAAATGGTGGAAGAAAGTGTTCACTTGTAGAAAAGTTTAAAATAAAAGCCTTGGCATTTGGAAATTTCATATGACACCAATCCTTCATTAGACCTTGACATACAATAATGCAGAAATTTACACATTTAGAAACAAATTATGTGCAGGTAGAATGTAAGGGATTTGAAGATTTTGTTCAAGTGAGACAGTGAGACAGTTCAATATTGAAAAATGGTGAGAAATAACTAGAAGAGGAGAAAGAAATATGCACCAAACATGTGTGGAAGGAAACAATCTTAGCATCAAATGTACTACTTTTTATCTTTAATGATTTTTTTATATGTCACAATTATTCTCAAATGTATACCTTACGATGATTCCTTTGCAACATTTGGTGCAATTGCTAGATATGTTAATTTTGAATTTATTATATGTGGTTGTTTGAGGTCCATTTTTTTTTTTTAGATTTTTTTTTTTCACTTTGAGGAATTTGATTCTTAGTGCATGAAAAATTTGGAATTGAAATGGATTTAAGACTTTTCTTTTTTACACACACTATGTGTCAAAAGTTTAACTGATTAGAATCTGGATTAGGGGCAAAAATTTGCTCAAAAATCAAAGTGCTCAGAATTGCTCAAAATCTTGAACGATCGCATCTGTCTTGGCGATATGATCCCAACACAACTCGTTTCACTCAAAACGGAGCTCGTATGAGAAAGATAGAGACTTATGTCTGCTTTGTCAAACAGGGAAAATTATGGGTACAGGGTTGACTTGGATGCTGACTAGGCATTCGTACAACCCAATCAACAAAAAGAATATTCCAAGGAATATTCAAAGGAATATTCCTTGAAATATTCCCACAGGTGGCTCAATCGGGTTGTGACAAGTGTCGACATATTATTGGTCAAGGGCATTTGAGGTGGACCAATGAGAGGTTGACACGTGGAAAGCTCGGAGGCTGCCACGTGCCCTCTCAAAGGTTGGGTAAAATGTTATTTGGGAGGTTGGCAGAATCAAATCTGCAACCTCACGCACACAAACCCAAAGCCTTACCACTATGCCACGACAACGTTTCTTACCATACAATGGGTGCAATTTGTGTTTTAAGACATAATGTGTGGCGGATTGGGGGGAGAGGGCCAGCTCCCTCCGCATGTGACCAACAGCTCAAAACCAAAGGCCAATGCTTAATGCTAGCCATGTGCTTAATGCGCTAAGTGGAGTTTAACGGTAATTAAACCATGTTTATTCATTAATTAAGCACGGATTAATTTGGTGGCAATTTTGGCAAGTCCGACAACGCCGGCATTGCTCCATTTTTGGCGAGGTTAACTTGTAGTAACCTTTAAATCATGTGAACTACTTTTGTCCTTTCTTTCAGAAGTCTTAATGGCCTTGTTGTAAGTTTTTGAAAGGCCTTTTACTTACATTTTTGTCTAGTACATTTTTGTGAAAAATTATATTTTGTAAAGAATGTCGTGTTCACTAGTTTTTGGAACATTTTATCTTTAAATTTGAGCTAGTTAGAAGAATAATTGCAAAGTAATTAGTCTTTGGTTGAAGATTATGTATTGAACTTTGAAAAGCAATCTATAAAGTTGAGATTTAAAATTTGAAAATGGAAATAGTTTGTTTTTAAATCTAACTTGTTATTAAGTTTAGATAACTCTATAATTTACAATAAAAATAAGTAAATATTTTCATTTAAAAAAATAATTAAGAAAATTAATATGCAAAATAACACAAATGGAAAATATTTATTAATAACTTCATTAGAAAGAAATTAAAATAATAAAATAAAAACACAATCTAACTAATAGATGTTTTGTTTTTAGGTCTAAATCTTGTGATAGAATTTCTTCAAAAGATTGTGAATTTTCATTGTTTAAAATGAATTTTTGAATGCATATATGGATTTAACACTTTGAAAAAATTTTAGAACACTTGAATTCTAAAAGCAAAACTCAAACTTAGTTCAATCAAACTCTATCTAACAAAATTCTTGAAAAATTACCTTAATAATTTAAAATCTAAAACATACAATAAAAGTAAAAAATTATTTTCTTATAAACAACTATTTAATTATTTTAAAAAACATATTTTTTCCAAATTAAATAATAATTATAATTATTTATTAATAAACAAATTAAATTACAATTAATTTATCCAATAAACAGGTTGTTGGGCAGTTCCTAAAATGCCATGGATGGAAAGGCTCTGCCATATATGTGATAATTGGAACATCGAGGATGAAAACCACTTCCTCTTAGAGTGTCCCCCGTACAACCACATTAGATCTCAGTTTCACAATCTTTGTTACAAAACTGACCTTCCTAACCTTTTACAATGTCAAAATTATAGTGAGCTTGGGAGACTTCTCTCCAAGCTTTTTGAGCATAGGAGTAAAATCTTAAATCAAAATAAATAATTTGTTTCTTTAGGTTCGATAAACCAATGTTTAGTCTAACCAGACGTTAACCACCATCATCATCATCAATATTAAAACTTTTTTGTTTTAACATTGGCTTCAGAAAAATAAATCCATATTATTTCGATTTTATCTACGAAACATGGTTTGAATTTTTTTAAAATTTAAAATTCTCAGTGATTAAATTATAACCACCGATAAAAACAGAGAAGATGATACGAACTGTGTATGCGTGGCAGTTTGGTAGCTGTACGCCGTCGGGCACCAGCCTTGAAAACCTTTCCGTACTTGTTAGGAGGACACGTCTAAACTGCCCGACTATGAGTCAACAATATTATGGTGAGCCACGTGGAGTTATAAGGGTTTTTTACAAATTTTATAAATAATAAAACTATTTTTTATTTAACAAATCTAAGATAAAAATGGTCAAGTCAATGTTCTGCATCAAAAAATAAAAAAAATATATTTTTATTTATTTCAAAATTTTAATTTAATAAAAAAACATATTCTAGATTTAATAAAAATGAAAGTAATTTGACTTTTAACTTCTTCCATCACCGTATACTCATATTTTGCCGCGCCTCATCTCCAAGTGATGGTAACCCCCATCTCAATCAATATATGTCACGTCATCCTTTCCTTCACCATATGTCACCTCAAGATTTGTTTAATTGTAGTTGGAAGGGATAGCAATTTGTCTTATTCAATTAAACCCGCGACCTTAAATTGACCCTCAACCACACTCTGTTTGATTGCTGATGCATTGCTTATGTCATGTTTTTTAATCACATCTATAATTAGGTATTAATACATCTGTCACAAGTGAAATAAATAAGTTTATATAATATAGAAATTACTAAAATGAAATATAAAAATAATTAATGAATATTTTATTTGTATATATTTATTTTAATTTTGAATTTATTATAGATTGGAGGGAATAATTTTTCTTTTTTGAGCCCAAATGTTTTTAAAGTTTTTTTAGGTTTTTATTTTTCACTTTGATTAATTTGATTTTTTTGGTACAGGATAAATTTGGAATTGAAATGGATTTAAGATGTTGCTTTTTCACACATACTACGTGTCAAATTCTAAATTTAAGATACAAGGAATTACACATCCCATTGTGAGGGATTAAATATTTGGGTGTGTAAGAGGTGCAAACCTTTCCTCAAATTTTTTTAATCTAAAAAAATTTCGCCCTGTGATGACTTGATCCCTCTCCTCTAGAGTCATGACAGATCCAAATTTAAGATGGATTTATGTTCTCCCTCTCACATACAGGCTACATGTCAACTCCATATTCTAGATATATATTTGCTTTGAGTTTATATATATATATGAAATTGGATATTTAACTTAATATTTTATTTATGATCAATATTGAAATATCTTGTTATTATTAAAAAAAAATTTACATGCCATGTTCAATTTCATTTTTAATATGGAAAAATGATACATCTCTTTCATATTAAGTTGTAAAAAGCCCCTAAACCCAATAATTGTCTTTCAACTCAATAATTAATTAATGTTAAGTAAGTTTATATTATTTCAATATTTATATGAAATAAAATTGATTAATGTTTTAAAAATGGATACATTAGTAATGATACATAATGTTCAATATCCTTATTTTATAGGTCGGTGATTTTCTTTTTCTCAAAAATTCTAAAAAGTTATAAATTTACAATTAATATTCATAAACTGAAGAATATGAAATTTACCAGTAATATTCATAAACTTAAAAGTATGGTAAAATAATGTATCATCAAACTTTGTATATTGAAAAACTTTTAAAATGTTTAATCTAATAAATACTTAGGCATCAATTTCAATGGCTATTTATAGTGGAACTATAATATCAATTTATTGTGGTTTTGAAAATAATTATGTGTTGAAATTTAGGGTTATGTTTTTAAAACAAATGTGTGTTGAAATTTAGGGCTAACATAAATTTCTTGTGATCTTGAAAAAAATTGTATGTTGAAATTTAGGGTTACATTCTCGAAAAAAAAAATGTATGTTGAAATTTAGGGTTACGTTTTTTAAAACAAATGTATGTTGAAATTTAAGGCCAAGATAAAGAAAAAAATGATACTGTAAAAAAATTGACATAGATTTGAAAACATATATATGTTGACAATAAAGTTTATTTGGAAAACAAATATATATTAAAATTCAAGTTTAGAATAAGAAAAATATAGCTTTTTAGGGATTTACTTATCATATTTATGCAATCTAACTTTGATCTCTGGGCTTGCAACAATTTTTTTAAACATGAAATAAAATTTAAGCAAATCCAAAGATGTATTATAACTTATAATTTAAGCAATACTTCTTACCTCCTTTTCTTTATTAACTCATTTTCTTTATTGAGATTAAGTTTATTTTTATGAAAATGTTATAATTAAATGACAAAATTTTTGATAAATTAAGTATGATATTTTTAAAATTTAAACATCATAAAATTAATTTTATAACATAAATATTTCTCTATATATTTCTAATATAAATTCAAATTATTCAAATGGAATAAGGATAGGGTTTAATGTTGTTGTTTCTAACACTACACAATATAAAAAAAAAATCTCAATTATTGTAATATAAAACAAACACATCTTATTCCCTATAATTCAAGTGGAAAAATTAATTGCCTACTAAAGGACAAGGATTTGCATAAATTTTGATGGGTTGAATTTTTTCCAATTAAGAACTTACTCAATAGTTTCTTGCTGCTTTTATTGAAGCTTTTATTGAATGTCTGTTGTCCATGACGAACATCTATTGTGGATATTTTAGGCTAGCCCTGTTTTATCAAAGTTCTCTCTATTTTGTTAACTTTAACAACAACAAAAATTTAAGATCTAGGATATTGTAGAAATATCCAAACCCTTGGGATAACTTTTCTTAAATAAGATAACTTTAAATTTAGAGATAGTTGAGACCAAATTCAACACAAAATTTACATAGAAAAGCTAAATGAAATGAATGTAATTGATTCTACACTAACATAAGCATGGTCTATCAAGGTACATTGAATTTGCACAAATAGAAAACCTGAAGATTGGAAATAAAGAAATTGTACACGTTAACTTATGTAAAAATTCAATATGATGAATTGGTCAAACGACTTGATGCATTTGAAAGTCAATAACATCCAAATACCTTCCTTCTTTCAGATGGATACCTCCCTTCTTTCACGTCTCCATCATGGTGTAAGGAGCAACATAGTTGAATCTACACTCAACAACAAAAAATTGTCCTTCCAGCACTTATTTGTCTATTCAATCGTCACAATTTACAATATTACTAATTTTAATTGTTAAATGATTTATTCTAAATATTTACTATTCAATAGTATAAATATATTCATTTTTTTCTAATAAATGATTTTGTTGGTTACCTATAATTCCAAGTTTGTACACACAACAAGAAGCTATATAAAAACTATTTTTTATCTTGAAAATGTTTTGTTATCTGTGCAAAAAAAATTTAGAGTGAAAAATACAATGTGTTATTTTCATTATTTAAATTGTATTTTTGATTGCTAAATAGAATATATATAGGACCAAATAAAAAATTTAACCGTAAAAACTTATTTTTTTCTATATATAGATATATATGAAGTTGATATTGAAATAAATTAGTTAACATAGATCCTCAAATAGTTTATTTAAATCTCTTGTTGTAATATTCTTGAAAAGTATAAGATTTACACATCTTATTCACACATTTTTTATTTTACAGCGTATTCATTGTTTTTAATTATAGCCTATATTATTTTCTATTTATAACATATTTTTTATTTTTTATTTTTTATTTTATTTTAAAGGGGCACATACGGATGGACAAACTTACACATCCCTTTATACTAGGTTGTAGAATGAGCTTCCCAACTCAAAAATTAATCAATGCTTGCATTTTAACTATGGGTTTCAAACTTAAGAAAAAACTTCAAATACATCAATATAGGGAGCTCTCAAGTAGATGCATTTTTCTATGTCATATGGGGAGTCGACATTGCAACATTTTCTGTCTTACCAACCTCTATTCATACTCCCTTGTTTTTTTAACTTGATTAGATTTTTTTAGCATGTCTCCTCCCCTAACACAAGGCACAACCATCCTAAAGTTTAAAGGTCATCCTCAACTGGTCATGCTAATAAGACTTAACAAGATACCTAAATTATTAATATTAACAAAATTTATGTATTATTAAAATTAAATATGAAATTTAAATATTTAAAAAAAATAATAATAATAATAATTAATAAAAAAATAAAATAGTGTAAAATTATTATAATTTCATCTAATGAGTTAAAAAAAAATTTATAATATTATAAATTTAAAAAATAATTAAAATATTTTTAGGATATTATAAATAAAAATACAAAAATTAAAAATCAAGAGTAGTATCTATCATTTTCATCATTCAGTGAATTTGTAAATTAATCAAAAACAAAAATTATTATAAAATAAATAAAAATAAACATTATATTATATTATATTATAGATTTAAAATGTATAACTTATATAAATCATAATAATTGTTATTTATAATTTATTAAATTATAAAAATAATATTTTTTTTGGTAGGTAAGCATCCACAGGGGTTTTGAACTAGTGACTTATGGCAAAGAGTACACTCATTCACCATCAATCCAAAGCTCCATAGGCTTAAAAAAATAATATTTAAAATTTATTGAATTTATCCTTTATATTTATTTTAAAATAATAAATCTCTAATTAACTTACTTTCAATCATTTTCTTGATTATAAGATAAAATCTAAAATGTTTTCCATTTGATAATGACTCTTATCAATTGGATAATTAAAGATGTAACTCTGAACTCCCTCCCACCTTTCCTTGACCTCCATGAAATCATGTTATGAAACATATAATATTTTCGTTAGGAAGTGACTATGTATTTCGTCAAATGTCGTGGTTTTCAAATCTAACTCAATCTAGTGAGAAATCATGTTATTTTATAATATGTAAAATTACAATGATTATATATGTTTAAATTCAACAACAATATTATAAAATATTAAATTAATAATGAAATTTAATATGGCTCAATGGTTTACAGGGATGAAGGGTTTACATCACTGGATGTAGCGTTTACATTTCTTTTACCTCTTATGAGTAAATCAAGGTCAAGGAATACGTTACTCATTAAGTTATAATATAATGATAAAATTACACGTTTAAATTCAATAACAATATTATAAATAATAAAATTTAATAAAGCTGAATGGTTTATGTGGGTGAAGGGTTTACATCTCCTTTATCTTTCATTAATAGATATTGTCGAAGGCCAAGTACTATAGTAGTAAGCTACCCATTAATCTTTTATTATTTATTTTTGTCTTTATTTTTTATTATAATTAAATTTATTTATTTATTTTACATATGACTGATTTTGAAATCTTATTTTTATGTTGGTGATTCGGTGTTAAATAAATTTATAAGTATATTTGAATTTGTTTTTTTATAATGGCTAAAGTTGAATTACATTTTTGTAATTGTCATTGTTTTTTTCTAATTACCATTATTATGTTAGTGAATTTAATAGCTGCAATTATATGTGTATGTGGTGATTTTTCATTTTCTTTATTTTCTATTTTTATTTCCATTTTTCATTTTCTCTTGTATATTGAAAACTCCTTTTTACATAGTGGCATATCACACTTCAGACTAACTTTGTATCTTTTGATTTTTTTTAATGTTGAGCTATATGTAAGTATGTAATTCAAATCCTACAAATATATATTAATATTCAATGCATGAATTAGATAAAATGGTGAAATCTAATAACCATCTATTCTTGATATAAGTTAGCTATGTGAAATGTTTCTATTTGATAGTTAGAACTTAATGCCTTGAGCTACAATTGACTATAAACCTCTAGATACAAACTATAAACACATGTAATTCATTACTAGGAATTCTTATGCTTATTTATCATATTATAAATTTATTAATTGCAAGCATGGAACAATAGAAATTCAATGTTATCTAGAGTTCATATGTGTTAAGAAGCGTGATTCAAGCACTCTTTGATGTTTTTGCATCTACAATTTGCACAGTTATGTGTCCTTCAAACTTATGTTTATGCTAGCTAAATATTTTGAATCGCTTGCTTCCGCTTTATTTATATATTTAAATCCAAGACATACAAATGGTTGCAGATTGTCACAGTATATTTTAATCCATGATTTTGTTTTTTTATCATAGTATTTTTATTTTTTCACTTACTGGTTCACGGATACCCGGGTCAGTGGGTAGCCGCTACGTCCAGGGTTTTAAACACTGAGTGGACGCCACCCGAAGGGCATCAACACCCCTCGGCCTATTTACTGACCTAACCCCAAGAGCTTTCAGGATTCGACCCTGTGACCTCCCATTGGCGAGGCACTTGATTTGACCGATTGAGCTAACTCTTGGGGCTATTTTTTTTTTTTTTTTTATCATAGTATTAGTTGCATATAGTTATATATTTAAATCCAAGACATACAAATGGTTGCAGCTTGTCACGGTATATTTTAATTTATGATTGTTTTTTTTTAAATAGTTTGGTATTTTTCTACAGGTTTGGTATGAACATTGAGATTTTTTAGAATAGTAATTTGAGTATGGTAATATGTATAAAATTTAATCGAGATTTAGTAATTTTAGATTTTATTTTTTTTTGTTAAGCTTTGTAGGATTCTTATTTTCGATTTTACATGTACATTATTTACCCAGCAATGGGGGAGGGTAGTACAAGATTTGAACTCAAGATCTCAGGTTCAATGAGACTTCATTCCATAGACATCACCACTTGAGCTACCTGAGACGGATAGTAATTTGAGATTTTTAATTTGTATAATAAGAATGATTTAAAGATTTTTCGATGGGTTTGAATTATTTATGTATTTGGAAACTTATTTTAAACAACAAGAAATTAAAATCTCATCTAAAATTGTATCATTTGATTTCTACCAAAAAAAAACGTAAAATATCTATTAGTAACATTAAGCCAATTAAAACATGTGTTTTTAAACATCAAACTACACATATTATTTAAGGTAAACACTGATTTTATGATTATTTTATACTTTCAAAAATTTGTTTTGAGACTTTTTTCCACTTCTAAATAAATACCTAGTTATCTTTATGTTTTTGATAGAGTGGTAATGGGAATTGTTTTCACTGTCTTTATGTACTTAAATTAAATATAGTTTTGAGTTTCAACTGGAAGAGAACTTCATTCGAACTTTGTTGTCTAATTTCACAATAGACATGGTGGTTCATTCATTTGATCATTGACATTAGAAGTGTTAGATTGAGCCATGTTTTAACCATCACATTAGAAGTACTATATGGAGCCATGTTAATCATTATTGTTTATCATCTAGTTAATGATAACCATAGTGTTGTGGGAACAAAAATCATAGTAGTATCATGTTAGTTGACTTTATATGGATGGTAGTATTACTATGCTTGTGGTGAATTTATTGAGAGTTATTTAGTTGATGAACTCAACCTTGAGGTATTAGGAATGAACACATAATTGGAACCAAATCAAAGAATAAATGTTAGAAGAAACTAATCTTAGTTAGTAGATAAAATTTCAAGAAATCCAACTGAATTTTGATGAGTTGCACTATTTATTTTCATTGATGATAGAATTTGTCTATTGGTTTGTACATCAAGCATCAATGTTGATTTGGTTGGGAGTCCATATTAATACTATAGTCACAAAACTAAGAACTCGAAGAAAAACTAGACTATAAGTTTCTATATATGCTATGCCATGTCATTCATGCAAAGAGAATAGGAGCCTTGGAATCCATTATCAAGACAGATTTCTACATAATTCCTAAAATAGGCACAAAATTTAATTTTTGTATAAGATCCAAGTTGGTGAGGTGTGAGGGCCATAAGTACCATATTCACAAGTCATACCAATCAAAGTATTTGAATATTTGACCTTGACAAAGCTATTAGTACTCAAGGAGAAAGCAAAGTCAATGTGGAAGAGAGAGGGATAGGAAGATACAATGGCCATCAATGCAGAGATTAAAGAGGAGAATTGGCACTTGAAGGAGAAGGTGCATATGTTTGAACAAAAGTTAGCATAGCTATACAAGAAGTGAGACCTATGCATTTTTTTTTCTATTACTATAGAATCATTTTGTTGGATAACAATTCTCCCTCACCCCTATTCTAGTGGATTGGGACAAGAGTAGAGTCCATCTTATGAAATGTTGGGATGGGGTCCCTTGGGTTAGTTTTGGGGTAAAAACCCAAGTTTTGATGTAAAGTTTCATGAAAAGATGTAAAGTCTCCACGAATTGTGGATACAGAGCGTATAGTTAGTTAGGAGTCAAAAAGGGTTTTTACCCTCGTTTATGTAAAGTTGAGTCGGTTTTGAGATCTACCCATGGTTCGTGGACCATGGGATTGTATAAATAGGTGTGTCTTAGAGAGTCTAAGGCAGATCTATGTCTTTGTCTATGGGTATGACGAATGGAGTCTTAGAGAGATAGCGCAGAGAAGTAAGTCTTAGAGGAGGAAAAGGCTATGCAACTGAGTGCACAGAGCCCTAGAGTAGTGTCTGTAGCTGAGTGCGTAGACCCTTGCAGCTGAGTGCACAGGGAAGTTTTTGAGTCTGTAACCTGATACTGAAGATCAATAAAGAAGATTGTTGAAGAAATTCATGTGTTTTATCTGTTTACCTCTGTTGTTCATGTCTGCGATATATGTTGTTATGAAAGAATGTCTTTATGAATTAATAATATATTGATGCATGAATCTATTGGATGAATCTCTTTAATTTAACGCAATGCATGTTAAGTATTTACGCGAAGGTTATAATACTTTCTATTAAGTTTATTAAGAAATTAAGCAAATCTGTGTGGATTTCGATCTGAGGCTAGTCTATGATGCGCGTAAGTAGATAACCTATCAGTTAAAGGTCTGCAGAAGCCGATCGTATACCTTTGCAGAGGTCTAGGGGCCGTTTGAAGGAAATTACAACGCTAAGCCCTAAGGGCTTAGAGATCTGCACGAAGGCATATCTAGGACATAAAAAAGACATCACAATGATCTATGGATGCAAAAACTTGGTTCCAGCATCCCCCCATACTGCTTCGGGTGAGACTTCAGTCCGCGCTAAGCGGGTTGATGCCAAAAGGACTAGTAGTGTAGGGTTTTGTTTGGCGCAACTAACTCTGAACCTGGGTCGGGACTCACTAAGCCAACATGCAACTAAGAGACAAAATTATTCAATTGTATAATGGGAAAGAGGTGATACTTACTTAGATTATGGCTTAGCTATACCAAGAATTGGAAATGAAGGAGAATGCATTGTCCAAGATACATGTCATTTCCCAAGAGACCAAGGGAGCAAAGAAACCTTCCATCACTATTATATAAGTTAGCACCATGGCCAAGACACACATGGCAAGTTGAACTTCATAGAAATTACTTAAGAATACTGGTGGTCATCACTTAGTAGACTGGTTAGTGAGGCTAACAGAAGGGGAAATTTGAAGGGTGTTGCAATGGCAGGCGATATTTTTCTGACTCTTCTACTAATTGTAGATGAGGTCCTCATTTTTATTGATGGTTCTCGTAGGGATATTGTTGCGTTTAAACATGTGTTTAGTTTATTTTGCAAGGCCACAAGCATGGAGACTAATCATCACAAATCCATTATATTTGCGACAGGGTGTTCCAAGGATGAGATGACTTATGGTCTTGGCCAACTCCCCTTCCAATCAATAAATTTCGATGATGCGCTTAAGTATCTGGGTTTTCATCTGAACCTAAATGATTACAGAAAAGTTGACTGGATGTGGTTACTAGTAAAAATTGAAAAAATAATTAAAGTTTGGATTCACAGGTCATTATCTCGTGCATGAAGTTTAGTGCTTATAAAATCTGTTTATGAAGCCATCTATTTTTTTTGGATGTCTTTATCATGGATTCCTAAGGGTATTTTGAATCTTATCCAAAAAAAAAATTATGGTTACTTATGGTGGGGATCGAAAGAAGGAAGAACTTTTGCATGGGTTAGATGAGATCATATCACTCTAGCCAAAAAATGGGGAGGATGGGGCATTGAAAATTTATCTTGTTTTTTGCAATCCCTTGTAGCCAAAGTTGGATGGTGATTAACTACTATTGACATTATTTGGATAATGATGGTAACAATGAAATATATTTTCCCGCTCTCTGCAGAATATGGATCTCTTTGAAAAGCAAGGGAAGAGCAACTATATCAAAAATTTGGAAAGTTGTTTTAGACTCTTTCAATATCATTGGGTCTGGTCTTGCATGGAGAATTGGTTCGAGTGAGTGTCTATGCATAGGGATCGACCCGTGGTCTAGGTGTGGTGATATGCACATTCTTCCTCTTGATTTAGTGACATTTCTGGAAGAGATTGGTAATAAAACTCTTAATCAAGTGGTAGATTCAGAAAATTCTTCCATTTGGGGTCAATGTTGGTTATCAACTCAAAATTTAAACTTACCAACACATTGGCATCAGGATTGGAATGAATACACAAATGCCTTATCAAATTCACATGTCAGAATTTAGGATAGGGAGGATGAATTGCTATGGATTCACTCGAAAATGGGGATTTATACTCTAAAATAAGGTTACTTATATGCTTATGTGTCAAAGGAGTTAGAGGATCTATTATGGTGGTGGAAGCTCATATGGAAATTGAAGAGTCCATCAAAATCTAGATTATTATTATGGTGCTTACTCTCAAATAAAATTCCTATGGGAGATAATCTTAAAAGGAGATCATTTCAGGGTCCTTCATGGTGTGTATTATGTAACAAAGATGAGGAATCGGTTGATCACCTATTTATCTTGTTTCCTTCCACACAAATCTAAAATAGGATTTATCATACTATAAATATTCGTATTAGGTGGAAGGGTTAAAATTTTAATGAAGTGTTGAAGAATTGGTGGAATGAGGCCAACCCTAAAAAACTATGGAACATTCATGTGCTCATTTGGTGGGGCATATAGATTGGGAGAAATCAGAAAAATTTTCAGGAAATCAATTTCCTTCTAGAGCGGATAGGGGTTCAGGTGTTCGCGATTTATGATCTCCTTCCCATAGAGGAACAATGCTCCAGTGCCTGTATTATTTCCACAAAATCCATTGATCAGTCTAATCCATGGGTTTACTTTGATGGATTTTCTCAAAATGACAGGTGTGGTGGTGGTGCAATAATTTACTTTAGCAACTCTCACTTCTTCAAATCGATGTCCTGATTAGGTTTGGGCACAAAGACGTTTGAAAAACTTTTCAGCCTTCAGTTACTTCTTCTCTTTGCATTAGAAAAAGATTTTCAATAGCTAAAGGTTTTCAGTGAGTCCAAAGTGGTTATTGATTGGTTCAACCAGATTTATATTTGTCACACTCACACACTCAATAATTTATTGGATGAAATTATGATGTTAAAGGCACAATTTTATAATATTTCTTATCAAAGGAATTACAGGGAAAGGAACACACTTTCTGATCATCTTTCCAAAGAAGGTGCACAACAAGCACATGGGACTTGGCAGATAACTGAACACAATGGTCTGGAGAATTATGAATATTATCATCATCCTTTTATTGATCATCTACAAGAGAATGTAGACCTAGGCCTATAAATAATTATTATATAATAAGTTATGTATTTAAAAAAACATATATACTTCTTGAAGTACCATAAGAAAAGTTGGAGTAAGAAGCACGAGGTTCCTATGATGGAGTGGATGATGCAACATTTTGCAATGGCTAGTGTTTTTCTCTAGCTAGTTGCCTATTTTTCTTGTGCGATTTTTTTCGTAGATCCTCGTTGTGTGGTTTCCAAAACTCACTGATCAATGATGAACTATTGTGATTCAGTGAGGAAATAACTCTCTTGAAGGAATGGTAGTTCGTTCGGAAAATTGTTCCTCATAGGAAAAGTTGAAGCCACAGTTTCGTACAGTGCCTTGTTGAAATCCGAATTTGTTCTTCCAGTAGTTCAAGAAGCTCTTGCCTTTAATGTTCCTTTGGAAGAGGAAGCCGTTAGTTGTGTGTGTGTGTTTTTTTAGATCAAGGTTTGTTCTGCATATTTAATGGGTTTTCGCCGCATTTGATTGATCTCCACAAGTGGATTTTTTATTCATGGAAACCTCTCTTAACTGATGAACTGAATATTTACCCTCTACCTTTGTTTTTTTTTTTGTCGTCTTTTATAATATTGAGAATACGAATATTATTTGAGAATTTGGAGCCCTGGTCTCTTACCTTTGATCTAATTACAATGTCAATCTCCACTACTCTAGTTTGGGTCAAGCTCCTGATCCTCCCCCTGCATCTTTGGAATCTCCCATCATTAACTTTTATTGGAAATGTAATTGGGAAGTTTTATTGTCGCAACTCATAAATTGAAAATTTCTCTAAGACCACTTATGCTCGAGTATGTGTGGAGATGGATTTTAATAAGGGTTTTCCTGCCAAGATGTATAGGTTTAAAAGCTTAATTATGAAAAATGTTTCATTTCGATGTCAAGTGTGTTATGAAATAGGGCATGTAATAAAAAAATACCCTGAGTATTTGCAGAATAATAGAGTCCAGAAAAATAACTGGACGATAAAATGGTGGGAATGAGCTCAGAGTGAACATTATACGATATAAAAGAAGAGAAAGAAGAAAAAGAAAAACTTGGAAGAAGTTATTTTCAAATAAAATTCACTAAGGGAAACAAAAATCAATTAAGAAGAAGTGCATTTCAATGAAGACCCTCTAGATTTAGTGACAACGAAATCCCATAGATAGAAAACTCTTGTGAAAGTTGGATCCCCTTCTGAATCCTCAAGGAATAAAGATGGAAAAGAAATATCATGGGCATATGAGGCAGGTGAGGAAGAACTTAAAGACAACAATGCTCACTCACTGAAGAGTGGTCGACCCATCAGATTTAGCAGAAAGCACAGGTTGGACCCAAGTTGGGAAGAAGGGAAAAATGTTTCGCGAAGGAAAATAATAAGCTAGTCAAAATCAAATAAAAGTAGTGAAAAATGGATTGTAAATGTACTTGGATCTTGGGAGCATTCTGGAAAATTTATAGGTGGAAAGGGAACAATTTTTTTGTATCATGTGGAACTCGCATGATGATTTGGATTGAGCTTCGTGGGTTCCCGAAGTTCACATCTTTTAAATCAAAACTTACCTATATTCATCATTATGCCAACGAAACTATACCATTTTCTATGACAAACAGACCATAGATGCATGGTTATATAACACAATACTCAATCTCAAACCCACAAGGAAAATTGGTAGCTTTGATGAAATGTGACAGTTCTGGGATGGATCCCAACTTTATTTTTTAGTAAAACTCTCATATCCATTTCATTTATTTATACCCTATCACAAATCCATTTTGTATGCTTGACCACATACTTATATTTTTATTTATAAGGTCCTACTTAAGTCCAACTTGTCAAGTTGAAAGTTAAGGTTGATTTTTCCTCTTAAAAATACATTATAGTTAATGGTTTTGACCAAGATACTTGAAAACGTTTCAAGAATGGTCTAGCATAATTTGTAAAACCTTTGAAGTTACGTAAATAGTGACCATATATAATTGCACCAAATATTGGCTAGTTTGGCATTATGAATCTAGTTGAATATGTTTGATCATTTTAAAGTAATATCAAATGTATACAAATGTGATATTACTTAGTTGAAGTTTATTTTATGGTCAAGTCAAAATTAAAAAATACTAAAACAAAATACAAAACATATATCAACAAAAAATGTTTCTGCACCCACAATAAAAAAAATTAACAACAAATGAATAATACATGATATTAAAATCATATGTAAAAATAAAAATAAAATGTCATGTGAAGGGAATTTTTAAAAGGAAATTGTCATAAAAAAGTTACTAATGGGTAGGTGTCTGTCAATTTTATACCTTGGTTGCAAGAACTTGTTAGACAAGAATGAGATTGATAATTTTTTCACAAGTTCAAAATTGGATGGTGAAAAATGGAAGACAACCATTTAACATATTCCCACTATTCAATCTGAAAGCTCTTTTCCAGTTAAAAAATATATAGCTCTATTGGAATAATTATACCTATTTGTGACATAGTGTATGGTAATTAGTCCTCATTTAAATTTTTTTGATTTCAATTAACTTACACTATTTGGAAATTTTTATAAATTTTACCAAAATTTAAATTTCATTTTGGTATTGTTGGAAGCCATGTTGAAAATTATAATTACTTTATTTATTTTTTATGTTTTCTAAAAATATGTCATGGTCATTTAAGAATCCATCCCCAAATTGCCATGTAAGCATCCTTGCAATTTTCATGTGGATGTTTCTATTCCCACATGTTGCCATCATACAATTCCATTTCAACTTACCACATAAATGACAGGTGGCACTTTCCTTCCACATGTCATCACTATACAATGCCACGTCAAAAAATACTACACTATCATGTCACATCAACCTGCCATGTCAAAACCTTATTAGGTTTCAACAGTATTGAGAGGGAAGTACAATAAAGGAGGTCCCAACCTTCTGATACTCAACACCCTATACCTGAATTTCCCAACATTTAATATCCACTGGCCCAAAAACTAGATTTCTTAGTGGTCGATATACTATGGCTAGTTGCAAAAATTCTCATTAGTTAATAGGCATATCATGTTACGTTAGCAGCAAGGTTGGTTCGAAGTCCTACTCGTCTCTATCACCCAATACCCAACCTCCCCATCACTTGAATTTCGACACACCATCAACATATGATGGGGACTTCTCGATCAATCAATGGACATATTGGAATCTATTAGCATTGGAGGGTTTGTGTAAGGGTTACTCAATGGTGCAGAAGAATTTCCTAAAAGCCAAATATTGACATCTATAAAGTTGAATAAACCTTTACCAAAGGAAATGGGTTATCGTAATTTATATTAGAAGGTTAGGAATGTGTTTATTCAAACCATAATGTGAGCGTTGTTTAAATGTTGGTTTGGTATTTAAGATTACAAGCTAGGATCACTATAGAAGGTGAAGTCTTTGTAAGAAGATGAGATCCTCGTATGAGTATAAATAACATTTAGAAGATAAATTTGATCCATAAGAGGTTAGAGTTAAGAGTTATTAGAGTAATCAATTGTAGAGCTTATGGATTTGTTATAATATGGAAGATTCATATTCTAATTATTTATGTAAGACATCAGGAATGGATTGAAGTGTGTGGTTAGGACAAACAAAGGCCCAAACTATGTTGAATTATGTCAAGAGTGGTCAAGATAAACCAGTGAATTTAATCTCGAAAAGGACGAGGAGTAGATATTAATGGTAGACAAATATTACAGAGAAATTCTATGTACATATGTAATGATGTAGTGTATTTATGCCTTTGAGTAATGTATGCCCCACTTTGATTGATGTGTTTTTATTTGAGTTAATACATAGTATAATTCTGAGTGAGATCCTTTGTTCTTCACATGCTTTGATATTACAAGATTGGACTATCTCCCAACTCATGGTCACATGTGTATTTATTTCTCTGTAGATCGAATTCTAAGTAATTTATGCATTATTGTGTAATATTGAGGTCGATTTAAGAAACTAAGTAGAAGGAGCATTCTAGCATAGGTCATTGATTAGAAAAAGGTTTCCAGTGTTGCAAGGTTCTACAGATAAGATCAAATATAGGGTTGGGTCATTTGAATTGTGTTTAATGTTTAAATTTTAAAATTTGACAACTCAACACCCAACTCCCAAAATGTTAATTGACAAGTAATAGGTGTATTGCATAACGTTTTTGCTAGATTCAGGATAGAAACACATCAGTTATTTTAATTCAAAGTTGTTTTTCCTAGTCTCTTGAAACTCTGAAGCCCCGATCAATCGATACTTGAACACCCCATCACCAGATATCTCAATCTCTTGAAATTCCTATATTTCAAGGTTCCATTAGCAAGGTTCCACATATTAGATCAGGATGAGACTCTGTTAAGAGTAGTGCATTAAGAAATCCCTGATAATTAATACCCTGATCTCTCGACACTCGATATCCCGGTATCCCTTGGAACAAAATTTAGTTAAAGGGAATATTTTCTTTCTACCAGGATTTGAAATTGTCTGCCTACTGAGACAACTCATATTAGAAAATTTGTAATGTGTTTCATGAATGTGTTTAACCTCTAAATTTTTAATATGCCAAAATTCAATATTTGGTAATGTTAACTAATATAAAAGAGTATCTATCAAAGAAATTTTTGAGGTGCATGGATCTGTGATATTCCAATGAGCCAACATTCTGATATGTCCTATAATAGAGATGAAAGTAATTTCAAATGTTAGGAATTAGTTCCAGTGGGTTGATGAAAAACATTTTAGATGTCATGAAGCATGCTAAGGAGAAATAGATGATAGATAGTTGAAGGGCATGAGGAAAAATTACTAACAGCTACATCACTCGATAGATCTCATGACACGGGAGACCCGATCTCCTAATATCCCAATAGCATGGGTCACGATACTAAAATATATAATTATTTAGTGAATATTTTATCAATATATAATTATTTGACATATGTAACTACAAAATATAATAATATTGGGTTTCCAAGATATGAGTCATTCACTTCCATCTTCCATCATTGGTCCAATGGTTGCATCAACTTGTTTTATCTAAATAAATCATATGTAGGTATTATGGAACTATAATATTGATTAAGTATGTTTTTTTTAAGGGTGGTTCACAGACATTGAGTGACCACTACATCCATGGGAAAATCCAGGTAGATCAACCCGAAAGGATCTACCCATAGGCCAAACTAGCAAGGCCTAACCCCAAGGGCGTCGGGGAGATTTGACCCCGGGATCTCATAATAAGCAAAGTACTTAGTATTTATCACCAAATGGGAAGCGAGAGATGATAATGAATAACATTCAAATTTTGAATTTGAAACTAAACCAAACCCTCCCATCGCATTAATCATGCCCTTTCATCATTATCCGCCATCCACGAGTACGAAATGGACCCATGCATGCATACATCCAACAGACGAAGTGGCCATAACCGGAAAAGGGGAAGTCGGATTTCCTGGTTGGCCTGGCATATGTACTGTATGGTACTGTCTTAGAAGCATTAAATACCGAATAGCATAGGAAATGGAGTTGTCTATAATGCGACTTTTTGAGATTCCGGTGACGGAATCCGGCGGAAGAAATTGACATGAAATCATGATTTGTTGCAGTTAAAATGGTTTTTTAACTGCATATTCGGATTCAGCACCCTGAAAAACCCCTGGGACGGTTTCATTGTGCAGAAATTAGCTATCAAAATTGGATTCCAATAAATTACTGCCGGATTTTCACCGGAAAAAATCGCCGGAAAGGCTTTCAAAAAGTCACGTTAAAGACTACTCCGTAGGAAATATTGGTTGCCGATAAATACAAAGAAGATGATACGAACTGTGTATGCGTGGCAGTTTGGTAGCTGTACGCCGTTGGGGACCAGCCTTGAAAACCTTCCCGTACTTGGTAGGAGGACACGTTTAAATTGCCCGACTATGAGTCAGTAGAACGATATTATGGTAGGAAAACTATTTTTATTTGACAAATCTAAGATAAAAATGGTCAAGTCAATGTTTTGCATCGCCAAAAAAATAAAAAAAATATTTTTATTTATTTCGAAATTTTAATTTAATAAAAAAACATATTCTAGATTTAATAAAAATGAAAGTAATTTGACTTTTAACTTCTTCCATCACCGTATACTCATATTTTGCCGCGCCTCATCTCCAAGTGATGGTAACCCCCATCTCAATCAATATATGTCACGTCATCCATTCCTTCACCATATGTCACCTCAAGATTTGTTTAATTGTAGTCGGTAGGGATAGCAATTTGTCTTATTCAATTAAACCCGCGACCTTAAATTGACCCTCAACCACACTCTGTTTGATTGCTGATGCATTGCTTATGTCATGTTTTTTAATCACATCTATAATTAGGTATTAATACATATGTCACAAGTGAAATAAATAAGTTTATATAATATAGAAATTACTAAAATGAAATATAAAAATAATTAATGAATATTTTATTTGTATATATTTATTTTAATTTTGAATTTATTATAAATGGGAGGAATAATTTTTCTTTGTTGAGCCCAAATGTTTTTAAAGTTTTTTAGGTTTTTATTTTTCACTTTGATTAATTTGATTTTTTTGGTACATGATAAATTTGGAATTGAAATGGATTTAAGAGGTTGTTTTTTTACACACACTACGTGTCAAGTTCTAAATTTAAGATAGAAGGAATTACACATCCCATTGTGAGGGATCAAATATGTGGGTGTGTAAGAGGTGCAAACCTTTCCTCAATTTTTTTTAATCTAAAAAAATTTCGCCCTGTGATGACTTGATCCCTCTCCTCTAGAGTCATGACAGATCCAAATTTAAGATGGATTTATGTTCTCCCTCTCACATTCAGGGTACATGTCAACTCCATATTCTAGATATATATATTTGCTTTGAGTTTATATATATATATATATATATATATATATATATGAAATTGGATATTTAACTTAATATTTTATTTATGATCAATATTGAAATATCTTGTTGTTGAAATATTTACATGACATGTTCAATTTCATTTTTAATATGGAAAGAATGATACATCTCTTTCATATTAAGTTGTAAAAAGTGCCTAAACCCAATAATTGCCTTTCAATGCAATAATTAATTAATGTTAAATAAATATATATTATTTCAATATTTATATGAAATAAAATTGATTAATGTTTAAAAATGGATATGTTGGTAATGATACATAATGTTCAATATCCTTATTTTATAGGTCGGTGATTTTCTTTTTCTCAAAAATTCTAAAAACTATAAATTTACAATTAATATTCATAAACTTAAGAATATGAAATTTACCAGTAATATTCATAAACTTAAGAGTATGGTAAAATAATGTATCATCAAACTTTGTATATTTAAAAACTTTAAAAATGTTTAATCTAATAAATACTTAGGCATCGATTTCAATGGCTATTTATAGTAGAACTATAATATCAATTTATTGTGGTTTTGAAAATAATTATATGTTGAAATTTAGGGTTAGGTTTTTAAAACAAATGTGTGTTGAAATTTAGGGTCAACATAAATTTCTTGTTATCTTGAAAACAATTGTATGTTGAAATTTAGGGTTATGTTCTTGAAAACAAATATATGTTGAAATTTAGGGTTACGTTCTTGAAAACAAATGTATGTTAAAATTTAGGGTGAAGACAAAGAAAAAAAAGATACTATAAAAAATTGACATAGTTTTGAAAACAAATATATGTTGAAAATAAAGTCTAAGTGGAAAGCAAATATATATTAAAATTAAAATTAGAATAAGAAAAATATAGCTTTTTAGGGATTTACTTATCATATCTATGCAATATAACTTCGAACTCTGAGCTTGCAACAATTTTTTTAAACATGAAATAAAATTTAAGCAAATCCAAAGATATATTATAACTTATAATTTAAGCAATACTTCTTACCTCATTTTCTTTATTGAGATTAAATTTATTTTTATGAAAATGTTATAATTAAATATCAAAATTTTCGTTAAATTAAGTATGATATTTTTAAAATTTAAACATCATAAAATTAATTTTATAACATAAATATTTCTCTATATATTTCTAATATAGATTTAAATTATTCAAATTGAATAAGGATAGGGTTTAATGTTGTTGTTTCTAACACTACACAATATAAAAAAAAATCTCAATTATTGTAATATAAAACAAGCACATCCTATTCCCTATAATTCAAGTGGGAGAATTAATTGCCTACTAAAAGACAAGGATTTGCATAAATTTTGATGGGTTGAATTTTTCCCAATTAAGAACTTACTCAATAGTTTCTTGATGCTTTTATTGAATGTCTATTGTCCATGACCAACATCTATTGTGGATATTTTAGGCTAGCCCTGTATTATCAAAGTTCTATGTATTTTGTTAACTTTAACAACCACAAAAATTTAAGATTTAGGATATTGTAGAAATATCCAAACTCTTGGGATAACTTTTCTTAAATAAGATAACTTTAAATTTAGAGATAGTTGAGACCAAATTCAACACAAAATTTACATAGAAAAGCTAAATGAAATGAATGTAATTGATTCTACACTAACATAAACATCGTCTATCAAGGTACATTGAATTTGCACAAATAGAAAACCTGAAGATTGGAAATAAAGAAATTGTACACGTTAACTTATGTAAAAATTCAATATGATGAATTGGTCAAACAACTTGATGCATTTGAAAGTCAATAACATCCAGATACCTTCCTTCTTTCAGATCGATACCTCCCTTATTTCATGTCTCCATCATGGTGTAAGGAGCCACATAGTTGAATCTACACTCAACAACAAAAAATTGTCATTCCAGCACTTATTTGTCTATTCAATCGTCACAATTTATAGTATTTCTAATTTTAATTGTTAAATGATTTATTCTAAATATTTACTATTCAATAGTATAAATATATTCATTTTTTTCTAATAAATGATTTTGTTGATTAACTTTGCTTTTGTTATTGAAGAAAGCAATTCCAAGATAATTCCAAGTTTGTACACACAACAAGAAGCTATATAAAAAAACTATTTTTTATCTTGAAAATGTTTTGTTATCTATTCAAATGCTATATAAGCACTATATCAATTACTAAAATTCTACCTAGATAAGGACTAATAACAACCATTAGATTTGATGTCAAATCTAATCTAAATTATTGTAAGAAATTAAGGGTTCACCATCATTTAAAATAATATATTGAAAGAGCCAAGACTCTTTAGATTACATTTAAAAATCCATATACTTATATATTTTTAATAATAATATATAATATTGTAGTAATTTCAAATTTAGAAAATCAACAATAATTTAAAATCAAATAATATTTACCAAACTTTAAGAGTATATTTAGAGTGCTCATGTATATATGTCGTAAATCCTTCCATCTGTAAGTCTTAAAAAGTGTAGGCTTGGAGAGAAGTGCTAAATTTATTATTGAGTGACCTTTAAAACCAGCATAGATCCATCTTAAAAACGGATCTAACATGAGTCTAGAGAGATCCAATTTCTTCACATGCAAATTTTTTTATGAGCCAACATTGTTTAAATGTTTTGTATAGTTATTTAATTTATTTTTTAATTTTTATTTTTTTATTTAATTTAATTTAATTAATTATTATTATTATTTTTAATTTTGGCGGACATGAGCAAAATTTCAACTTTGATGACCTTACACATCATATGGGTTCTAGAATGAACCTCTCGGCTCAACAACTCTATTGTAAAACTTCCAAATAAATATTACACTTCATAAAAATGCCTAATACAAATAGAGGCTAGACACATCATACTAGGTTGTAGAATGAACCTCTCGGCTCAACAACTCTATTGTAAAACTTCCAAATAAATATTACACTTCATAAAAATCCTAATCCAAATAGAGGCTAGACAGTGAAGCGTGCATACGTTTTATAAGGATACTAATGAATTCTAAATAGACAACAATAAAATTTGATTTAAAAAAAAAACACTATAAGAAATAGTGAAGAATTACATAACCATCTATATACGAAAGAAACAACTATTTTGGAAACCTCGTTAGTTTACCAGTAAAAACATGTTATATATAAGGAATATTACGAACCTTGGAGCTTTACATAAGACTCCACTGTCTGTTAAAAACAAGTTATGTACGAGGAATATTAGGAACCTTGGAGTTTTATATAAGACTCCACTTACACATCTAATATGAGTTGAGAAGGATCAAATTTCTTCAAGTGCAAAATTTTTTTAGAGTGAAAAATACAATGTGTTATTTTCATAGTTTAAATTGTATTTTTGATTACTAAATAAAATATATATATATGACCAAATAAAAAATTCAACCATAAAAACTTATTTTTTTTCTATATATAGATATATATGAAGTTGATATTGACATACATTAGTTAACATAGATCTTCAAATAGTTTATTTAAATCTCTTGTTGTAATATTTTTGAAAAGTATAAGATTTACACATCTTATTCACACATTTTTTTTACTTTACAGCGTATTCATTGTTTTTAATTATAGCCTATATTATTTTCGATTTATAACATATTTTTAATTTTTAATTTTAATTTTTATTTTAAAGGGGCACATACAGATGGACAAAATTACACATCCCCTCATACTGGGTTGTAGAATGAGCTTCCCAGCTCAAAAATTAATCAATGCTTGCATTTTAACTACGGGTTTCAAACTTAAGAAAAAAACTTCAAATACATCAATATAGGGAGGTCCCAAGTAGATGCATTTTTCTATGTCATATAGGGAGTCTGGATTGCAACATTTTCTGTCTTACCAACCTCTATTCATACTCTCTTGTTTTTTTACCAACCTCTATTCATACTCTCTTGTTTTTTTAAGTTGACTGGAGTTTTTTAGCATGTCTCCTCCCTTAATACAAGGCACAACCATCCTAGAGATTTGAGAGTCATCCTCAACTAGTCATGCTAATAAAACTTAACAAGATACCTAAATTATTAATATTAACAAAATTTATATATTATTAAAATTAAATATCTAAAAAAAATAATTAAAAAAATAAAAATAAATTTATACTGTAAAATTATTAATTTCATTGAATTAGTTAAAAATGTTTTTATAATATTATAAATCTAAAAAATAATTAAAATATTTTTACGATATTATAAACAAAAATACAAAAATTTAAAATCACAATTAGTATCTATCATTTTCATCATTCACTGAATTTCTAAATTAATAAAAAAACAAAAATTATTATAAAATAAATAAAAATAAACAATATATTTTATTTTGAAAATGTATAACTTATATAAATCATAATAATTGTTAGTTGCATTTTATTAAATTATAAAAATAATATTTAAAATATATTTAATATATCATTTATATTTATTTTAAAATAAAAAATTTCTAGATAACATATTTTAGATCATTTTCTTGATTATAAGATAAAATCTAAAATGTTTTCCATTTGATAGTGACTCCTATCAATTGGATAATTAAAAATATAACTCTCAACTCCTTGTTTTCCAATTGATAATGACTCTAGCAATTGGATAATTAAAAATATAACTCTCAACTCCTTGTTTTCCATTTGATAATGACTCCTATCAATTGGATAATTAAAGATGTAACTCTCAACTCCCTCACACCTTTCCTTGACCTCCATGAAATCATGTTATGAAACATATAATATTTTCGTTAGGAAGTGACTATGTATTTCGTCAAATGTCGTGGTTTTCAAATCTAACTCAATCTAGTGAGAAATCATGTTATTTTATAATATGCTAAAATTACAATGATTATATATGTTTAAATTCAACAACAATATTATAAAATATTAAATTAATAATGAAATTTAATATGGCTCAATGGTTTACAGGGATGAAGGGTTTACATCAATGGGATACGTTACTCATTAAGTTATAATATAATGATAAAATTCAATAACAATATTATAAAATAACAAAATTTAATAAAGCTGAATGGTTTATATGGGTGAAGGGTTTACATCTCCTTTATCTTTCATTAATAGATATTGTCGAAGGCCAAGTACTATAGTAGTAAGCTACCCATTAATGTTTTATTATTTATTTTTGTCTTTATTTTTTATTATAATTAAATTTATTTATTTATTTTACATAGGAATTTTGAAATCTTATTTTTAAGTTGGTGATTCGGTATTAAATAAATTTATAAGTAGATTTGAATTTGTTTTTTTATAAGGGCTAAAGTTGAATTACATTTTTGTAATTGTCATTGTGTTTTTTTAATTACCATTATTATGTTAGTATCAACTAAATAGCTCCAATTATATGTGTATGTGGTGATTTTTCATTTTCCTTATTTTCTATTTTTATTCCCATTTTCCATTTTCTCTTGTATATTGAAAACTCCTTTTTACATAGTGACATATCACACTTCAAACTAACTTTGTATCTTTTGATTTTTCTCTATGTTGAGCTATATGTAAGTATGTGATTCAAATCCTACAAATATATATTAATATTCAATGCATGAATTAGATAAAATGGTGAAATCTAATAACCATCTATTCTTGATATAAGTTAGCTATGTGAAATATTTCTACTTGATAGTTAGAACTTAATGTCTTGAGCTACAATTGACTATAAACCTCTAGATACAAACTATAAACACATGTAATTCATTACTAGGAATTCTTATGCTTATTTATCATATTATAAATTTATTAATTGCAAGCATGGAACAATAGAAATTCAATGGTATCTAGAGTTCATATGTGTTAAGAAGGGTGATTCAAGCACTTTTCGATGTTTTTGCATCTACAATTTGCAGAGTTATGTGCCTTTCAAACTTATGTTTATGCTAACTAAATATTTTGAATCGCTTTCTTCCACTTTATTGCTCTTGTACAACAACAAAGAAAAATTGATGGAACTATTGAAAATAGCAACAAGAAATGTTAAAAATAGCATCAAGAAAGATCATGATTTAATTTTTGCCTTGAATTTTTTTTTTTTTTTTTTTTTTTTGGTAAAAACTATGCTAATATATTATGTACAAAAGACAAAAATTTACATCATGACAAAACAGAGAGAACCAGGCTCTGGGAATATCATCCAGGAGCAGTTGAGGCCAATCAAAAAGCTAGCCCACGCAGGGGCGCCAAACAGAGAAGCTAAACCATCCAAAAGAGCTAGCCCACGCAGGGGCGCCGACCAGAAATCCGAATTATCCCACGCAGGGGAGACTAACATTAACCAGCCCATTAACGAAGTTTCTAGGACACAAACACAAAGCACTGATGCCAAAACTAAGCTAATACAGACAGCATTAGAGACCAGAAGACCAGACAGAAGAGCCATGTGAACCTTGAGCTCGGGCATCGCTATTCGTCCATTTGCACCTCCTCTACCCGACACCAACCGTAAGCCTCCCTTTCAGCAGCAGTGGGGGCAGTGTCTTCTGCTTCGCTGGTCCTCGCCCTCTGATCCAGCCTGCTTTTCGAGACATTTTCCAGGTCTGAGGCAGGATCCTTTACTTCTTTCTCCGGGCCAATTTCAGGATCCTTTGCTTCTTGCACCTTGCTGTCAGCTTTCCCCTGCCCATGTTCATCCAGGGAGTCATTGTCTTCCTGGGAATTTTCAATGAACAGGACCGAAACGTGCGCACTAATCTGGGGGCTGTTCATGGAACTGCTAAAGTTGAAAATAGCAGAGCCGAAGGCAGGCAAGGAAGCCGAGCTCGATGCACCAGCGTCCATGAATTGACTAGAATGAAGGGGAAATTTTGCCTTGAATTAAATTGGGAATGAAATTGTAATTGTAATTGTAATATATATTAATATATATATATATATATATATATATATATATATAATTTAATTAAATTAAAATTAATTGTATGTTAATTAGATTAGTATTAATTAATAAATAATATAGTTATAATTAATTGTTATTAATTAATTAATAATAGCATTAATTAGATTAATAACTAAAATCTAATTTAGAATTGGAATTTAATTAAATAAATTTTGATTTTTAGCCCAACAATTGAAATTCCAAAATGTTGGCAGTTTTGACTCATCAACTTTGGATGTTCATAGAATAAGTTTTACTTGGACAAATGAGGCCCAGGATGGCTCATTGGAAAGATAAATCAAGGAGAACATTTCTGAGGGGGTTTCACTGACAAATTTGATCATTTATTGGGTCTAAAATCTAGCAGAAGATCAACCTCCGAATCTTGAATAAAACTAATTTTCCTGAGTTTTATTTTTTGCATTTTTCATTTGCCCAAGCCTCTTCTGAATGAAAATCCATTCTTCAATGATATCCTTGGCCAATTAAATCATCACAGACATTAATATAAAGCTTGGATTTCCTTTTCAATTATTTATTTAATTAAATTTGATTAAATTTTGTTTTAATTCCAGATTTGGCATTTTGATTTTATTTTTACATTTCAATTTTGTTTTGACTTGTTTTTACAGGAAAACAGTTGAAAAGATGAGGAGAACAAGATCTTAATCAATGAGAATGCTCCAACAATTGAAGAATGAAATTTTGAGCAAATGAAAATTGATTGAGCAGATCTCTTCTTCGATAAACTTTCTTGTTAAGAATTCCTTTGCAAATATTATAAATAGCAGATTGCAAAATGTAATAAGGACTTCTCTCCTCTGCAATTCTAGAATTCTAAAAGCACTTCTGTAATAGGGATTTAGAGTTGTAGGTGGGAGGAGTGGAAATCTCAGATCTGGGGATTATTGAGGTTTTTCTTTTACATTTTAAGTTATGTATAATGAACAGAGTTTGCACTATTGTAGCTTTTCTTTGAAAGCAGAAGCTCAGGCACTGTAAAAGACTGTTGGAGACCAGAGCTAGAGAATGGATTCAATAAAATTGGTATTTCGAATACTAATTTTTTTTTCTGTGTAAAGTCTAAGCTATTGTATTAAAAGAAGAAAGAAAAATATTTACAAAGAGGTACTAGCCTCTGAGGATGCCTAAAGCCACCCTCTGTCATAAGAGCAAGGCAGGTGCGCATGGCAACCTGAATTACAAAGATAGAGACGATGAATATGAGCATGGGAGAAACAGAAACAGGTAGCCCTCTGGCTTACAAAAGAGATCGCTTCAAAAAGAATCATGACAGCATATTTGTAGAACCATTGATCCTTTGCATGCCTCTTGTGTCTTGCTGCTGATATCATTGTGGCATTTAAGAGCAGAGAGACCGTTGAATCCAGAGATCTGGAGACACCACGAACTCTGGACGTTCCTCTACCCGAAACCAAAAACCTGGGCACCTCGGCAAGAGAAGAAACCTCTCCAAAATTCCAAAACATGACCATAGTGTGGCAGAAAAACAGGAATTAAGCCTTCGAAGGCTCACCTTGTGCAATGTTGTCGAATTCTGGCATGGTTGCATCTTCCATTACTTGCAGGCGGAAGTCCGGTAGGTGTACTGGCGGCTGAAGCGAACCCATGCCAAGAACATGCTCCTTAGGTTTGACAACGCCAGGAGTAGGATTTACGACATTACCAACCTCCACCATTGTTCGGGCCTCACCAGTTTGAGCCTGCTCCCCAACGTCCTCCTCCTGGCTGTCTGAGTCATCTTCTTCTTCCTCCGTAGCAATTACAGTGATCAGTAGAGAGACACGTGATTGATTTCTCCGGCATCTGAATGTAAATCTGGATGTATGAACTTGACTTTCAAGAGGGTCCGACTCCTCTGAAGGAGAAGACGAAGGCGCTACCATGGCAAGCGGCGGAATTGCTCTTGCTTGAGCCTCCTGCCGTCGACTTATTCCCCAAACACCTCCTCTTCTCGGGACCCCTCTCTGTCTCGGCGCCATGAGCAGGGGAAAACGTGTGCTATTCACAGTAGGAGGCCAAGTATTAAGACGCAGAGCCTGAACTCTGCCACCCAGAACTACTTTAGTAGAAGCCCGAATCAGAATGTGGATCCTCTCAATAACTTTGGCAATCAAGAGCCGAGAGAGCATACCCTGAACAGAGGATAAGCCTCCGCCACTGCGCACCCTGCCAGAGATCGGTTCTTTTTCACTCTGCTCAGAGAACATCAAGACAATACACCAAACATACCCAACCTGGAACCAATGCACCATTAAATAGGCTTGTGCTCGGAATAATCTGGATGCTGCCATGACGAACTCCATCGAATCAGCGTACAGGGTGTTTAAGTCCCCTCGCTTGAGACCATCCCCCCTCTGCACAGCCATCTCCTCAGCCTTTAAATGCATTAATGCATGGCAGAGCCTATTAGTGTGGCCGTCCTGGCAGGCCACCTCAAAACGCCAGCTGCCCATCATCCGGGTGAGAATCATATCAAGTTACCACCCGCATCCGGGTGGTATTTCGAATACTATTATTTTAAATACTTATTTCATTTTATGATGTTAGGAATGTGTCAATTCACTTTCATATTTGTGCACTTTTGTTAGTATGGGTAATTTGTCTCCATTTTATGTTATTATGTATTTCTACTCTTATGGATTAAATTCTGATTTCTGAGTAACTATTTACTCATAAATCTGTCTTATAAAACTGATTTGTTGAATAGTGATATGTTGTGAATTTCTTTCGCATATTATTATTTAATCATTCAAGTTACTAATTAAATGACCAATATCATTTTGTGAACTTCTTCTTGAGTGTTGTTGATTGATTATTTCAGTTAAGAGGTCTCAATAGGATGTGTTTGGTATTCATAATGTCAGTTAATTGAACTACTTCGTTAGCTTGATATTCATTAAATGCAAGACATATTTAAATCCCAATACTTTAAATATCTTGCTCTTAATTGGGTTAGATCTATATCTGCCTAATTGAGATAGGATTAAGATAGTTCATTTTGCTTGCATCTTAAATAAGTTTGCATTTAGATTAATTTCTATATTCTTTTAAGTCCTCTTCCCAAAGAGGCAAACTTTAGTAGTGGATTGGTTGAGCCCCAATTTAGCTTAAGGATTACTTTCTTGCCCAATAAGCAAGAGGATTAATCTGATGTCTTTTCTCCATTGGTGAATGAAAGTCATATTTTAAATCCATTGGAGATTGAAAAAAGGTAAGTAGACCTAGTTGAACCAGTCAGAACCACCATTCCAAATGGAAAAGGAGCTGCTTTAAGGTCTAGACTGGGTGGTCATCCCCCATGTTGTTGCAATGATTTTCGAGGCTTCAACATTTTGGCGCTAGAAGGAGGACCTGAAACTTGTTGTCTATTGGAGTCTTTTGAATTTTAACATTTTATTTAATCACGATGTCTCCTCTTAAACTTCCAATTTGGAGTTGTATCCATGGACGTGCATCTTCTAATACTCCACCCGAAGTGGTAAGACTCTTGTCTTAGGTAAAGTTCGATGGTAAGAGAAATTCTTCTGCTTTTAATCATACCTTTCAATTTATTCAAAAATTTTCAAATTATGATTTTCAAGGAATTGATGAAGGCATTTTATGCAGAATTTTTACTCTCACATTCGCGGCAAAAGCTAGAAACTGGTGTCGAACTCTTCCAGTTGCCTCAATTCACAACTGGGATCAATTTGTTACAATTTTCATTTGTAAATTTGACGACTATGATTATGAAAATGTATGTGATGAAATTGAATATCTACGAAGGTTTGAAAATGAGTTTGTTATTGATTTTAATACTCGATTTCATTTGAATTGTTTAAAATTTAAAGTCGAAGATAAACCTCCGGAAGAAGAATCATTAGATTGGTTTGAACATATTTGTTCACTTCCTCCCATTCCCAATCCATATGAAATTAGTTCAAGATTTGTTCCATCCCCTTCCAACATAAATGAGAATTCCAATATGGATGTGCAAATAAATTATGATGAAGTGGTCTCACAAAGCTTGGAAAATATTTCAATCCAAATGAAAGAAGACAACAACAGCAATTTTGGAGAAAGAGCTGCCTTGAAATCTGAAAATTACTTTGCATTGAATTCAGAAAATCAGATCGCAAATCAACAAGTACAAGCAGCAATCAAAGTAACCAATAACACACAAACTGCTGTACAAATTTCTGAATTCTTTCATGATGAGAAAATGCCAAAATCAGAGCAGCAAAGCAACCTTCTTCAAGAAAGCATGAGTACACAAAGGAATGATTTAGAATCTGAAATTTATAATGAACAGAATGCACAAGAGTTCTCAAACAGAGAAACTTTTAAGTTCATTATTTCTGATTCTCATTTTTCCCTTTATCCTGATATTTTTACTGATGGTAATTTTTCCCCTCTTGGTATTAATGATATTTCAGAAAATACAGAGACCGATCTAAATGAAATTCCAATTAGTTTTTATCAAGATAGAGAAACAATAATTGATCATTCTTTTGGCATTAATAAACATGTACTTTATATTCCTTCTTGTTTTGATACATTGGATGAGATCGAAGGGAATTTTAATAAATATCATGAAGTCATTTATGATAATCACTCTGGCAATGAAGATGTTGTTTTGTATTCTTCTCAAATCAATCTTCACGAGAAAATTCAAAACACATATGAAAATGAGGAACGCTTTAATTCAGAAATTATTCCAACTAATCCTCATTCTCAAGCAACAAATTATTTTCATGATTTCAACATCCAAGAAATCATCCCAATTTAAGATTCATAGCATGATCAAGCTCTCATTCCTATTCATGGTCATAATTCTCTTTCTAATTCACAAGTTGGAATTGGCAATCATTCAAATTCCATTATTCTAGCCAATCCTTGTAAAAAAAGAAATTATTTCAAAACAATCCCAATTGTGTTGTAACATTAGTTGTACCATTAGTGATTTTATTTTATTTTTGTTTCCTCACTTATTTTGTTTAAAATCAGATTTAACTTTGGATTTTATTTTTCAAATTTTTGATACTTTACACTGACATATTGAACATTGCACTATCAAACACTCAATTGATGCATTGCCCTATTGGGAAATTGAAGTTTCATATTATAATCATGAACATCAAAAGCTATCAATATTTCAATTTCAATTGATGCTAATTTTTTATTAAAAGCTTCTACCTTCTCAAAGGCAATATCAACAAGAGAGTGTATTTTTACAATCTGATCAGCAGTCTAATTCAATTAATAATATTCTATTGTATCTAACAAATTTCCATCCATTTTTCATTAATTCATTTGAAAAATATTTGGAAAGTTTTCCTTCATGGAAGATTGTTGATAGTTTAACACTTACACATAACACTAACAATTTTTTTCAGGCCTGTGAATCTAAAAGTTCATATCCATAATCTGGCTTTTTATCTTCTCTTTCTAATCCCTTCCAATCATTAATGGAAATCCATTCACATTTCTATGTTCCAATTGAAATCCAGTTGGAAAGGACATTTCAAAATAAGGAGATTTTAAATAAGTTGCTAACAATAACTGTACATTCTGCTTTCATATTTAGTTTTCTTACTTTAATTAGATTTGTATTTCTATTACTAATGTTTGAACTGTACATATATGCAAGAATTAAAATGAGAGAGTGGTTACATTGGAAATATGACTATACCTAGCCATTTTCATGTATATAGTTAGATAGGAGTAGAATTAATGTAGTTAGTTTGCTTATATAGTTAATTTATTTTTAACAATTCTGCAAATAAAAATAAAGCAAGCAATAAACCCTTCTCATATCATATACATGTTTAGAGAAATATTTTCTTCTCATCGGAAACTTTTTGATTTTCTCTTCCCATCTTTAAATAAAAAATTTCTTGCAGCAATACCTCTACCCATGACTACATCTCTACCTATTTCGAATAATGTCTTGACTAAATTTAATTGAGAATGCACTTGGAACACAACACCTCAAAGACACTTTTCTCTGTTTTGACATTTCCTTTTCTTCTTAGACTGTTATGTTGAAAATTTCGATGATGCAAAAGTTTCCTGATATCATTGTTCCGTAAAATATATGATTGTCTAAGCTCGCAATATTAATGCCAATTCAATTATTATTAATCAGTCTTACATTTTTTTGTAAACACATGAAGTTCATGTTATCTTCCTTGGAATTTCTTAAAATGACCTTAAGGGTGTCCATTTTGCTGTGTGCACACATTTGAATCTGTGTTGATATTCTTTCATAATCAGTGGTTGTATTCTATTCTGATCTTTAATTTATTATTTGATGTTGTAATATGCACCATATTTATTTACTAAAGACATTATTGAACAACCACCTTAACAATACAGACTTTGGTTAAAGTTAATTCAGAATGAGAAAAGGTAATAATTACTGTTGCATTTCAAAGGGGAGCATATTTTCATTTACATTTTTGGTGAATTCTATGAATTTCAGATTTCCTGAACATGAATAATTGATTTTCTTTAAGCTGATTGCACACTCTAGTTTAGAATAAATAATGAGATGATTTTGAACAAAATCTGAATTATGAGAAATCCATGGAAGAAATTGAAGATTCATGAGATAAAATTTACAGACAATTTTCTTCCAGGTACACATTCATTAGTTCATTTTCATCTATAGTTGGTTTTTCTTTTTCCTTAGTTTATTTATTATTCTTGTTATGTTTCATTTGTAGGTTTTCATTCATTTTCGAAACTTGAAGTAAGTAGAAAACCCATTTCAAATCCGCAAAAGGTTCAAGGAAATTTTATTTGTTGTTCATTAGAATTTGAGCATTCTTTAATTTTGCTTTCATTCATTAAAAAAAAACAATAGGCCTTTAAAACATTATCGCAAAATTCATATCGGAATATTTCAACTTGACTTTCATATCACTGATACTACGATGAATATACATTTGTGATATTCCCTTCCCACTCATCTTCATCAATTCTTTCCTTTCAATATTACATCATCCATATCACAACTATTTGTATCGCAATATTCCATTGGAAGCGACTCTTAGCATTTACTGATAAAAAATTGTTGGTACAAGACCTTTGATGTTCTTTTACACACCTCTCTCGCAAAATTCCAAAATTATCATATCGTATATCACATTTCGCATTTCACATATCCGATAGTTGACTTTGCCAATATTGCTATGTTCACACAATTCCAGGCCCGATATAAAATTTAAATCAAGTTCATCAAAAATATCGTGTCCATTCAATCTCAATAATAGTAGGGGCATAGGTTTAAAATTCCTAATGTTCTAGATCCGATACGATATTAAATTCATATAATAAATTTATCAGGTCTGTTCTTCATCGCACATAGGCGTATCAACAATGTTACATCATATAAGTGAATTTTCCGATCGTCGATTTCTTTTCAGATCCAAAGCTGGTCCCACCAATTTTCCACGTCATCCATCACATCCCCGCAGTCGCAGAATAATATCGGCATTTCCGACATGACTATTTCCCAATGTCCCAATATGCCGATATCGCAATCGCTTCATCGTAATTTTTTATGATCATATCACAATTATGAATCTGGGATGTGCGATGTGCGATGTGCTTATTCTCGATCCCCAATATAATGATTCTTCGATATTCCCATTGCATCACTTATTTTCACATAATATATGTCCATATCACAAATTTTCCACAGCAACAAATATATCACGTCACAAAACTCAAATGAAGCCTTGCCTTAAGATTTTCTGAAGCGATGGACTCTGATACATGCCCCTTTGCCATTAACATTCAATCGTTATATCCCATATCGGCAAAGGTAAAAATCGCAGATTGAAATTTAAGTATGGTGAAGAAACTTGCGATGTGAAACATCCACTGAGGCATTGTGTTGTATAAAATATTTTTAGGCAATCTTGGGTAATCACTATGGTATTAAAGCAATTGATAGGAAATTTGCAACAAGGTTAGATCATTTCGATTTCTCTTATATTTCAGTTTTAGATATTCTACTCCATATTTAAATATGAAATTTAAGACCTTCCCATCTACACATATAAATTTCATTATCTTGGATTCGGTCTTGATCCTGGACAATTTATGGAAATGGAATTGATATGAAACTTATAATATTATGAGAACATTCATCGTTGCACTTCATTAAGAAGCATAATTTCATTCTCATTTCTGATGGATTTGTTTTACTTTCAATTCCCTGAACACAAAGCATTATATCCTTATAGTTTACTGCTTGCTTTGGTTTAAATAAAACAAATAATGATTTTGAGTTATAATGTTACGGTTAGTTGAACTTTTTCACGCTTTTGATTTTAATTAAAAGAAGAAGTTTGCTAGCATTGGAGAAGATGATACCTTACAGGTAAGATTAAATGCAATTCTCTGATGGTAAGTTTCATATACCCACTTTCATTTATTTTCATTACATTACTTTAGTTTCATTTTTGTTTTTTAAATTCTGCTAATATAAAAATCTGTTTTGCAACTCTTCATAAAAGCTTTCAATCCTCCACCATATCAGATTTTGAAGCCCTATACTCTTTTACTAGTTTGATTTCAAGAAGCAGCAATAATCTTCGTCGAAACAGCTACACTAGGAAGTTTCTGAACCTTTAAGTTTGTTTCTTTAAGCATTCCTTTTATTAGAAAAT
The DNA here is from genome assembly GCA_031772625.1 of Pinus tabuliformis. Lineage (NCBI taxonomy): Eukaryota > Viridiplantae > Streptophyta > Pinopsida > Pinales > Pinaceae > Pinus > Pinus tabuliformis. Next base: position 405,552,532 of record CM062811.1, on the reverse strand, counting down.
GATTAAGATGATGCTTTGAAACAAGAAGATTGACCCAGACAGAAATTTTTTCATTGTGGCTGAATTTTATCATCACTGCTATCTAAAGCCTAAACGCTTATAACCCTGCAAGGTAAAATTTATCTGAATCTCGACATAAGAAGGTGTTGACATGGCGAATTTTTGTGTACCAACAAAAGGGAACCAACCCGATTGCAGACCCCGATTAGATCTGCTTTCGTTTGGAATGGCTAGTTTTGACGGGTTTTAAAGGATCCCGTAAACTGTTATAGGTGTTGAAAGATTGCTCCCCAGAGGAATACTTCCATTAAATCAACAAAAGGAATAGCTAACCTATATGTATCAAGTCCTATCTATACTGATTCTACCCACTTTTGATAGTCCTAACTATTCTAATCTATCCTGCAGGATCGTAATAAAAGAGATTAAATATCATATATAGATTCCAAGTCCAAATGAATCAATTACTGAATTCACTGATGAACAAGACTACATTTAAGCTCAATTGCAATCTAATTATTCATACAAGAATACACATTATGTTCCTACAAATAAAAATTGCCACTGATGTTTAATATAGCTTCGAATCAGAGACCATTCATGAGTTAACCATGATAATGAATTATATTCGGATAACCAGGACTAATCATAAGCTGTTTGTTATCACTGTGCACAAAAACAAAACATATATATCCTCATGACAGTCACAACACCCTAATTCCAAACATAAAAGAAAAAGGAAAATGAATTTGGAAAAAGGCTTCTTCTTGACTGAAATAGTCTTTTTTATTAGCATAATAAAATTGACCCCTCTTCTGCCAAAAAAAATTCCATTTTCTTCCATCCAGAGGTGATACTTATGGAGAAAGAGAACTGACCATCGGTTTCTCCCAACCTTCGGCCTTCCCTCTTCCTTTCCATATTCAAATTAAAATATACAAAATGTAACGGTTAATGAAACAGCGAACACGTTGAAGCCATTGCTACTAGAGTGTTCTATTTCATGAAGAAAAATGAACGGATGTCGGTAGAAATAGGAATGACTGCATGCCATCCCTTTGCACATGTATTGGCTAAATGTTATTCCTTTTCATTCCCTGAAGGCAAATGCAGACAGTCCACTCATTTTTTAACATTTGGCTTAATTTAAGATGTATCCGGAGGTAATAATAACTTGATGGATCTGCGCTATCAGGAGTACCTTTACTTAGTATAGAGTGTGCCTCCATTATACAATGTGGTGGTTCCATATCCCTTTCTTGTGGAGTATGTCTTTGCAACACCGACATCGATGATGCAAAGGTGTCATCTAGAGTCCCCAAAGCAACACACGATCCCTTATAACAACATCTATTCTACTTCTTGTCTTCTCAGAATTTTAGGACGTCCTACCCCATTCTATCCCAAAACCACGACAGATGGCAACAAAATCCAACTAGTAGAGGTATCATGTGGACTAGGCATCCTGTTCATGCTATGATCATTTTAGGCTACGTTGCTTTCACGAATTTCATTACCACCTACCGATCCCTTTACAGCTCGAAGAATTCTTTAGAGTTTAGCTATATGTTGTCCATGTGTATTTACATCTCTATGACTGTGATTGCATTTTTCAAATCAACCGAGCATTCAAGCCAGCGATCAATAATGACTTCGTACTCATTCAAAATTTCTTCGATGTGTTCATACGTTTCTTCGACAGAGTGCGAGGTAGAATGTTGTGTGGTTGTTTCCGTCCATCAAGCCTTATCAAACTTGCACAGATCCAGCAGAGGAAGGCGTTTTTCTAGGATCCATAGAACACTGTACATGTGAAACAAATCTTTGAGCCCATACCCCCTTTTCTTGGACATGTATTTCAAGATGTAAGATCCTTTTGCAAGTCAGCAGTTGCAATTGAAAGCTCTGTTACAAGAGTGGAAGGGCTGGAGGGAGGATAAGCAACAAGAAATCATCATAGTCTATTGCGTAGCTCCCCACTGTGTATTCCTTCCCTATTGCTTGTCATAAATTCCTCTGTTTTGGCTAGGTCTCGCTTGCATCTTTTCCCCGCAGCCATTCCTGATGCTTATGCATAAGCTCTTCGACCTCGTTTTTCTTCTCTTGGTCCTCGCCTGCAGAAATAATTAACATTAGCTATGATTATGAGAGATATAATAGAAACGCCCAAAAACAAACCTTGTATTCATTAAAACTTTCATAAAGAGACAGACTCTGTAACTGGGAGCTCTATGAGTCCTTTAGGCTTTAAGTCTCAAGAGGGCGCGGTGATTTTTTGGGGACTGATGGTTAAAAACAGATTGCAACCATAATCAATAACCATTGAACCGTTCAGCTTTGAGGACATAATTCCATTTGACAACTACGGTTATTATTTGGAGAGACGAAAGATCAAACTTCTCAAGGGAGCCATTCAAATTTCCCCCCAGAGCAGGTTTTAATAGGGTGGTGGTTGTGGCCACAATAAACTCAAAAAAGTGTTTTTCTCTTGAGATAACAACAGCTGTTCCATGGAGGGAACAAAAAAAACCAAATGAGAGCTAATTCAAACTTATATCACCAATAGAAACAGGTTTTGAAAACAAAAAGAATTGATAGGGTGGTGGTTGTGGCCACAACAAAATGGCAAACCACTGGGCGAACCAGTTATCTCTGTTACCAAATAAACATTGATCCATACAAGATCAGGGTGTTAAGATAAAATCGAAATGCAAAATGTATAGACGGACAGGCATGGGTTCCACTTCAGCATTAATCGCTTTAGGCGGGATAAAGACAAATAGCTTATACTTACTGATAGGATTTTGAATTGCATTCTCCAGTGGTCGTATTATGGGATTTATTGACCCTCCTTTACCTGTTTTCTACTTTCAAAATTCTTCCAAGGCCATCACCGGTTTTTCATACCTATTTAGGTGTGTACCTCAGCTCTTTATCGCGCATCAAGCTTGACGAATATATGTAGATATGTTTAACCATACTTTGTGTAAGAATTTTTAGTGTTATACTTTCGTATGATCGAATGGGGCACAATCATGAATCGTGCCATATTTTTAAACTGCTTAAGCAAGGTTGGGCTTGCTATGTCAACTAGTACTCTGAGTCCAGCAACAGTCCCTACTCCAACCAGCTTCCCAAACAACCTGTCCTTCCAGATTGGCACAAGGACTCGGCATTTCATTTTCTTTTAAATATGTCCTTCCAGTTTCGGGCACAAGGACTAGAGGACAATTAAATTCTCCACAGGATATACGACAGCGAGCTTATCCCATGAAAGGAGGTTTACTTGTAGATGACAGATGTTGGAAATTTAGTGTGGTGGATGGAACCAATGGAGAATGACTGCAAATCTTATAGGCAAGTATAGGCTAGGTCTAGGTGGGAATTTTTTTTTAAATGCAGCGTTACACCATGCCAGTCCGACTGTGGTTACACATTTTTTCGTTTTATAAAGATGTCCCTACATGCTTCAGGTATCGAGATTATCAACAGAGCCTACCTAGTTCCCAATAGATGCCAGTGAGTGGTTTCGATTCAAATTTCACCCCTGATTTTCTAGTTCTCAGAGGCCCATCAAAGGCTCATTTGACTTGCAAGGTAATAATGAATTTAGGATCTATAGACTCATCAACAGGCCAGTGAGGGAAGCAAAATTCTAAAGATGACGAATGAGGGCAATCAAAAGAAAGTTACAAAATGTGAAAATGAAATTGAAAGACCGAAATCAAATGGCTAAAAGAGACTGAAGTTCGAAACAAAAGGAAGATAAAACTTTGCATAAAAACAAAAAAGGAAAAAGGAAAGAAAAATATAACTAAGCTAACAGCAAATAAAATAAATCCTAACCTACTCAGGAGGTAACCACCATGTGGTGGCTACTGGAAATACTTCTTAAGATGTTGGTCATTAACAGGGAGTTTTTCGGTTTCTCCCTGTAAATTTTTTAATCTATAGGTTCCCTAACCAATTTTTTCCTCAACTTGGAACGGACAATAAATCATAACAGGCCTGAGGGGAACGATTGGATTTCTTTCTTGCCCTACGGTAGTTTGACATACCTTGCACTTCCGAGCATAGGCATGCGAGTCTCTGAACACTGTGGGCCAATAATACCCAACTCTTAATATTTTGTGAGCAATGGTCTCTCCGCCATAGTGACCACTTGCTGGGCCGTCGTGCATTTCTTTCAAGACATGATCAGTGTCATCCTTTTCCAAACACCTCAGCCAAACTCCGTCATAATTTTTCCTGTATAATGTATCATTGGCCAAGTGATACTAATTAGATTTTAATCTGAGTGATCTTCTTCGTGATGCGTCCATGTGCTCAGGACATGATCCCCATGTTAGATAAAAACGTATGTCGTAATACCACGAATTAGAGTCCAATGGGACTTCCAATATTTCGCGCTCATATATTAACATTTCATTGTCCCATCCGGGCTCTTCCCTGAATGCTACTTGAGCATTTCGCAGGCACTGAGTTTCTAGTTCCTTTGACGTCCCTTCTTTACCTTCCATGGCTTCTGCTGCAAGCTTACACAACCCCTGCCCCCGAACTATGTTTGCTGGTTTAATCTCAAGGTCGTATTCCTAAAGAGCCGTTATCTAGTTCCCTCTCTGTTCTCCCATCTCCCTCCTCACAGAGAGGGTCCTTACAGCAGGGTGGGGAACGATCACCTTGGTCCTGGCTTTTAGTAAATAAGGGCGGAAATGTTTCACGGCTTTAAAAACCACAAAACCTTGTTTCTCCATGTCAGGGTAATTCAGTTATGACCCCTGAAGATTAGAGCTCATATAAGAAATGGGGACTTCATTGCTGTTATCATATTTTTGGGTGAGGATTGCGGCATATGAAACATCAGAAGCGAAAGTGTACAGGAGGAATTCCTTGTCAAAATTGGGGCTACCCAACGCAGGAGCTTCTGTGATGGCCTCCTTAATTCATTGAAATGATATCTTAGCTTCATTGCTCCACCTATACACGATGTCTTTCTTCATCATCAGCTGAATGGGATGCACTATTTCCGCGAAGCCTGAAACAAATTTCCTAACGAAATTAATCTTCCCAAAAAAAGATTGCATTGCTATTTTATTTGCAGGAGGTTGTATTCTCATGATGGTATCTATTCTTTCAGGATAGATAATAATTCCTTCCTTGGAGAGGATATGACCCAGTAGCTTCCCTTCTGTAGCTGCAAAAACGCTCTTCTTGGGATTCAACGATATTCCATACATTCGGTATCTTTCAAAAATCTGTTTCAGGTGATAAATATGATCCCTTTTGCGATAAGAATACACACTAATGTCTACTGATCTGTTAATCAATCCTCGGAAAGCTATGTCCATAGCTCTCTGAAATGTGGTGCCTGCATTAATAAGTCCAAACATCATTTTATGATATGCGTAGGTGCCCCATTTAGTGTTGAAGGTTGTCTTAAGTTGATCTCCATTCGACACCAACACTTGATTATATCCCGAAAACCCATCCAATAGGGACAACATTTCAGACCCAGAAACATATTGAAGAATGTGTTCCATAGAAGGGACAGGATAGTTATCCTTCTATGCTGCTCTGCTCAGGTTTCTGAAATCGATACATAATCTGATGTCTCCAGTTTTTTTCTTACTGGCACGAGATTGGCTATCCAGCGAGTGTGCCTAACCAGAAAAATGATTTTAGCACCCAACATTTTGTTTAATTCTTTCTTTACCAACAGTTCCAAGCTTGGATGCATCTTACAAAGCTTTTGTTGGTAGGGCTTAACATCCTTTTCCAAAGGAATTAGATGTTGCATGATGTCGGTATCGAAGGTTTTTAAGTTGCCATATGTCCATGCAGACGTCCTTGTACTCTTTAAACAGCTTAACAAACACAGCCTTTTCTTGTGGAGAGCATCCTAAGCCCAAATTAAGATTTTTTGGGTCTTTTTTGGTTCCAAGGTTGACCAAATCATGCTTCATGGATGAGCTATGCGTTTTGCAGTTAGTCGGCTTTTTAAATTTATCATGTAGGTCATAAAAGTTCTCCATCTTGACAACTGACTTGGGAATTATGTTGGACTGATCTTTTTCCTCATCTTCAATCTCATTCATAAGCTTGTCATGCTCTTTTGCATCAATGAGTGCATTTTTTAATGTCTTTTTGCAATGCAAGAACTCAAGGATTTGCTTGTCACCTTTGAATACCTGCCACTTTGAGATGTTTTCAGGTACAAATGGTTTGAAAATCAATTCAACATAATATTTATTCTTATTTAATCTAAGGTCAGGTAAAAGTTTTGAAGCCATACCAGCCATCATATCGACATCTTGGTTTTGCCCTCGAGGTATGTATGTGATATTAAAAGAATCAAAACTGTCAATTGAGCTCCATACCTCATGTTGGTATCTTACAAGGTGTGGCGAATTGCAATGTATCCTTTTCCTTACCTGGTTGAATTATTTATGAGTCACCAAAAACTTTAATATTTTTCACCTTCATGTTAATGGCTTTCTTTAGGCCCTGCAGCAAGCCTTCGTACTCTGTTGTGTTGTTGGTGCACACGAACTTCAATCGGCTGGCCATCAAATGTTGGTTCCCTTGTGGGTCAATGAGAATGCTCCCAGCATGTGCGCCCTCTATGCAGTTAGAGCCATCAAAGTAGAGTGTCCAAAATATAGAATCTAATGTTACATCAATTGAACTGCTTTCTACGAAATTAGTCCTATCATTTACTATAATATAGGATAGTTCATCAGTTGGATTATAGGGGAGATCTTCCAACTGTGTGTTCATTGCAGTTTCTTCAACTGTCTCTACATGTAATTCTCCAAAATAGGTTTCCATGGCACAAATGTCAAAACTATAATTCCCAAGGATAGAGTTGGTAAACATTATAGGTTCATTGGGGTCATTTAATTCTGTCACTACATACTTCATATATCTTTCTCAATCAACTCTCAGCATATCACCTTTTCCTTTCTGAGGCAAAAAGAGATGGGACCAATCAGTTGAGAAATATCCATTCAAATTTGTTGACCAGTCCCTACTAAGAAGCATTCCATATGCCTCGGGTATGTCGACTACCACTATGTCAATGACTTGTGTGTACTGTGGTTTGGTAGTCATCCGAATCAGCACATCTTTCAATTCTCCAATTACTTTTACATTCGTTTTGTCTAGTTGCATAATTCGAGTTCCAGTTTTCTCGGGCATTGCATGAAGTTTTTTAGCAACAGCGTAAGGCATAATAGTGGACGAGGCACCAGAATCTACTAGGCAATTGTGTACATTCATGTTGAAGATTTCAAATGTGATAAGGAAAGGTGGAGTCATGGATTTTGATTTCCTTCCTATCATGGTTGCACTGACATCTTGGGGCGTTCGATTCATTTTTGATAGAGTGGCTTCCATGGCTGATGGTGTTTAGGTTGTACCGGGGGTTCTAATAGGTCTGGATGTCGACTTCTTGGTTTGGCTACTCGGATTGGTGGGAGATTTGCAATTCCGTTCATTCATAGCTTTCAAAAGTAGATCTCTTTGCTGTGTTAACTTTAACAAATCGAAGTATGTGATATTAGCTCGAGATTTCTTAAGATCATCTACAATATTGTAATCAATGTTATAAATAGGGTAGGGCAGAGTAAACATACCATTTTTGACGTTCTTAGGTGGGAGTTTACCATTTTGAATCGCCTTCGTTGCATTTGGAGATGTATTATCTTTCTCTGGATAGTTCACGACTAGAATGCTCTTGGAATCACCACTAGGTTTATTCTTCTCAACAGGAACCTTGGGAGCAGGTGTCTTCGAAGGGTGAACATCTCTCTTTGTCTGGTCTACAGGCTTCACCACATCTGCAAGTGGCCCTTTACTTCGTGTGTGGTTTTCATTAGTGTGAATTTCTTCTATACTATCTTCTTCGTCGTCATATTTCCCATTTGCATAGAAATCCAACAGTACATTGACTTGAGATACCTCGTCCCTCGGCTCTTCTATATTTAAATTCCCTTCGTTGGGTGGAGCAGGCAACGCAAGTTGACCATGACCACCTTTTGTTTTCTTACAATAGAAAAGTTTGAAGGATTTTCTGTTGTTATAATCTCCTCCATTCCTACTTGTACTGTCTCCATAATTTATTTTCATATCGATGACTGTATTCATCAATTTCTTAATGATCTGATGCAAACCTTCCACATATGTGGTGTCCTTCTCTTTGATCTTAGCCGCTTTGTTATCACTCCCATTATTCTTCTTTGATGATTGAGAGGCTTTCTTTTCTTCCATCGTATGATGACATGCCATGAGACTGATCATTTCATTCTCAACATTTACTGCTTCATCAATGGCACCCTGTAAGGTTTGTGCATTACTCCTTTTGACCCACATCGCAGTAGGGACAGGGAGAGTAGTGATGTATAATTCCATGAGCACCTCATCAGTAGGTCTATCATTAGCTGGGATTCTGTTGAACAAAGTGTTGAACCAGATGTTAAAATCCCTAACCTTTTCTTTGGTTTCCATTTTTAAACGGGATAGTTCTAAAACTAAGGCCGCAGGTGTTTTGTCATCGCTAAACTTGTTTAAGAAGGCCTGCTGAAAGGCACCCCATGAGGTGATCGATCCTATTATCAAGCTAAAGTACCATGTGGAAGCCATACCAATCAGAGTAAAAGGGAACAAGCGACATACCACATCTTCGTCGGCTTCCCCCAACATGCGCACGGCTAAGAAGAAAGAGTGAATATGGTTATCAATGGTGTCTCCCCACTCAGGGTTGAATTTAGGCAATACTCTTTCTGTGTTCTTGGGTAAGGCATGTTGTTGCCTAGGTACCGCTACAGAATCCTGTGAAAGCCAAGGAGGGAGTGATCTCGGAGGAGGTGGGGGTTGATTCCCACCTGGAGGAGGCGATGGAGGTTGATTCCCACATGGAGGAGGAATGTTAGCCATATTATGGTTGGGGAGGTTCTGGTTGAAGGTTTCCCCTGGGTGTTCTTTGTTAGGATTTCCCAAATCGAGCCAGGAATTATCTTTAGAGAGGGGGTCCTCAGGAATTTCTTCCCAAGGAGTGTCGATAATTTGCAAGGACTCTAGCACAATATCTTCAAGAGAAGGGGTTGCAGATGTCTCTTCGTTTATGGTACAGATGCTTGGCTTTATTTTAGTTGTCAGAGGTAAAGAATGAAAGATGGGAAGCTGAGATAGGGAACGAGCGCAAGCACGAGTAAGTACTCTGACTGGTTGTTCCTGAGTGATAGGATACTCCCATAGTCTCTCTTCCTTTGTTGACCCAAACACGGGACTTAGAGGGACCTCTGCTTCTTCGAAATGAGGCTCTTCTAAATGGGCGGAAGGATCTTTTCGACCTTTACGATCCATACATCAATCTTTTCGAATCCATGCATGAATTTTATAGATGAAATCCTGAAAGCAGTGGACGGCGGTTCAGGCCCTCATTCTAGCACCAAATTTGTTGACATGGCGAATTTTTGTATGCCAACAAAGGGGAACCAACCTGATCGTAGACCTCGATTAGATTTGCTTTCGTTTGGAATGGCTAGTTTCGACAGGTTTTAAAGGATCCTGTAAACTATTATAGGTGTTGAAAGATTGCTCCCGAGAGGAAGACTTCCATTAAATCAACAAAAGGAACAACTAAACTATATGTATCAAGTCCTATCTATATTGATTCTACCCACTTTTGCTAGTCCTAACTATTCTAATCTATCCTGCAGGAGCATAATAAAAGAGATTAAACATCATATATAGATTCCAAGTCCAAATGAATCAATTACTGAATTCATCAATGAACAAGACTGTATTTAAGATCAATTGCAATCTAATTATTCATACAAGAATACACATTCCTGTTCCTACAGATAAAAATTGCAACTGATGTTTAATATAGCTTCAAATCAGAGATCATTCATGAGTTAACCATGATAACGAATTATATTCAAATAACCAGGACTAATCATAAGTTGTCTGTTATCATTGTGCACAAAAACAAAACATATATATCCTCATGCCAGTCATAACACCCTGATTCCAAACATAAAAGAAAAAGGAAAATGAATCTGAAAAAGGCTTCTTCTTGACCGAAACAGTCTTCTTTATTAGCATAATAAAATCGACCCTTCTGCCAAAAAAAAAGTCCATTTTCTTCCATCCAGAGGTGATACTTATGGAGAAAGAGAACTGACCGTCAGTTTCTCCCAACCTTCGGCCTTCCCTCTTCCTTTCCATATTCAAATTAAAAATATACCAAATGTAACGGTTAAAGAAACAGCAAACACATTGAAGCCATTGCTTGTTGGGTCCCTATAATACTAGTGATTACCCCATTACTATTGTATTGTATCCCTTATTAATATTTTTGTGCCCCTATTGTCCCCATATTGTTATTACTGTGCCCCATAGAATCCCTCTATTGTTATTTTTGTGGCTTTATATTATTATTGTTAGGTTGGCTAGGTTATATTGTGACTCCTTAGACTCCTATATATAGAAAGGAGGTTTTGTCATTTGAATCATCCAAGAATTTCTCATTTGTGTAATGTAAAGGAGGTTTCCCCCTCGAAGAGGCTGAATTCTAAGGCGTTGATATCTCTTTTCTATCTTTTTGTGAGCTGGTTTCATAACATTTGGTATCAGAGCTTTGGATTCTAGGGTTTCGCTACTCCAAACAGGACATCGTGGAATTTTCGCTATAACGTTTTTTTCTGCAACGTTTCAGAAGCTAAAAAAAAACCCACTTGAGAAGAACTCGTGCTGAACCTTGGGTCCAAATTTAAGAGCTTTTCGCACTATATTTGTGGAGATACGATCTGAGGAAGTTGGTCTTTTTGCGGACTCCTGAATTACATTCCAAACAGGTGACCTGGGGAAAATCGTCATAACATTCTCTCTGAGCATAGGATTAAAATTTCGTAAGAAGGTGCAGAAATAGGACAGACTGTAGTTTCTTGTATATATTTTTCAGATCCAAAGGTCGAAACAGTGACTCGTGGAACGTCGTACAAGTTCGCTCTACTGAACTAGTCTATAATCAGGTCATCTTAGGATATTGTGCATAACTCTTCCTTGGAGAATCCAACTTGGATCAGACTGGTGGCATTGGAAAGAGGACACAGAGGGCTACTACAGGTCGCAATTTCAAAACTGGATGATCCGAAATTGCAGAGATACATCAGATTCAATATCAAACTTCTACAAAGTGAAAAAAGGTGTGTAGTTTTTTTTAAATTTTTGCATAAGCTTGGTTTGAAAAATTAGTTTGAATCGGTAATTTATGCCCTGAGGAAAGAAAATGCAAACACCTAGTAAGAAATCTGAAAGCTCTAGCATGACTCATGAAGAAGAGGAAGAAATGCAACATGATATATCAAAATTACGAGACCAAGTGCAACAAGTGTCACTTGCACAAAAAGCAACAGAATCTAAGATGGACGGTTTAAGGAAAGATGTAGAAGCTAAGATGGATGGTTTAAAGAAAGGTGTAGAAGCTAAGATGGATTGTTTAAAGAAAGGCATAGAAGCTAAGATGGATGGCATGGAAGCTAAGATGAATGGCATTGATGCTAAAATTGATGGCATGGATGATAAGATGGAAGAATTGAAGATAAATATGAATAAGTTGCTACAAGAAATGGTCACTAATGGTGAAAGGGTAGTAAAGGAAACTCATGATGAGAACAAAAGAAATTTAATCATGATTCCATAGACTCTAATGTTGGATCGAAGACCCACCATATTCCAAAAATCGATATGAGGAAGTTTGATGGCAAGGATCCCGCAACATGGATATTACAAATGGAGCAATTTTTTGATCTCAATAATGTGCAAAACACACAAAAGGTACGTATTGCAACTTTATATTTGGAACCAAATCAGTTTGTATGGTATCAATGGCTTTGCTCTCGTAAACAAATTATCACTTGGGCAATTTTTACGGAAGAATTGACAGCACATTATGAGGATACAAAAAGCAACACTTTTTTTAGCCAATTGATAAGTCTCAAACAAAAGGGTTCAATAATGGAGCACATTGAGGAGTTCCAAAAATTGAACATAAGGGTAAAAAATATTCCAGAGGAGCATAGGATTGATGTGTTCATAGGGACTTTAAAGGATAATATCCAACATGATGTTCGCCTTTGGGAACCTGATTCATTAGAGAAGGCATTCAGGTTAGCAAGAAAAATGGAAAGCAAAATTATGGCAACCAGGAAGCATACCACTCACAACTATAAAGATGCAAGTGTTGTTGCCCCTAGTCTTCCACAACCTATAAAGTTGACACCACAACATTTGGAAGAAAAAAGAACAAAAGGGCTTTGTTACAGTTGTGATAGCAAATACACTAAAGGTCATAAGTGTGCTGAGAAGAAATTATTCTACATAGATTGTGAAGAGGAAGAAGAAAAGGAGCAAGAAAGGTAAAAAGAAGAGGATATACTCCAGGAACAAAGCCTAGATAAAGAAGAAATGAATCTGACCATATCTTGTAATGCATTGGCGGGAATTACCACTCCTCAAACCATCAAGATAGAAGGACAAATCAAGAAGAAAAAGGTAATAGTGTTGATTGATTCAGGAAGTACCCACAATTTTATTCATTGTAAGGTAGCAAAAGAATTGAATTGCTTCTTATATCCAGCACCAGAGTGTCAAGTGATGGTTGCAAATGGAGGAACAATAAATTGCTCTGGAAAGTGCCATAATATCAAGCTATCCATGGGAGAATATGTATTGACTAGCCCAATGCTTTCCATTCCAATGGGAGGTGCTGATGTTGTACTAGGAGTCCAATGGCTACAATCCTTGGGTACAATAGCTTTTAATTTTCAAGAACTTTTCATGAAATTTTCTATGGAAGGAAAGGAAGTTGAATTAAGGGGTATTGCAGGGAAACCGGGAAAGATAATCAGCTCTAACGGTATGACAAAGCTTCTAAAAAAGGAACAAAGAGGTGTAATTGCACAATTATGTTCGCTAGATGTTTCCACATTGGAATCATCTATTTCTCCAGATCTCCAAAAAGTCTTGGACAATCATTCCAAGGTATTTGAGACTCCCAAAGGTCTCCCACCTATTCGTGATCATGATCATGCTATTCATCTGATTCCAGGAAGTGTTCCTCCAAACATCAGGCCGTACAGATATCCCTATGCCCAAAAGAGTGAAATTGAACGTATGGTTGCAGAAATGCTAGAGGCTGGTATAATTCAACCGAGTCAAAGTTCTTTCTCTGCTCCATTAGTATTGGTGCACAAGAAGGATGGATCATGGTGCATGTGTCTGGATTATAGGGAGCTCAACAAGCTCACTATTAAAGATAAGTTTCCCATTTCTGTCATTGATGAATTACTGGATGAATTGCATGGATCAATTTACTTCACCAAGTTGGATCTTCATTCAGGATATCATCAAATCAGAATGAAGACTAAAGACATTCCGAAAACAACATTTAGAACTCATGAGGGTCATTATGAATTTTTGGTCATGCCTTTTGGCCTTACCAATGCACCTTCAACATTTCAAGGTTTGATGAATTCCATTTTCAAACCATCCTTAGAAAATTTGTGTTAGTATTTTTTGATGATATACTAATCTACAGCAAGTCTTGGAAGGATCATGTTGAACATGTTGACAGGGTGTTACAACTATTGGAGGAGAAACAATTATATGCAAAAAGATCCAAATGTTTCTTTGGAGTACAGGAGGTGGAATATCTGGGTCATATTGTATCTCATGAAGGAGTTAAGGTAGACCCTAGCAAAATTAAAGCCATTAAGGAATGGAAAATCCCCACATCCATAAAGCATCTGCGAGGATTTCTCGGGTTGACAGGGTATTATCGCAAGTTTGTTAAGAATTATGGGAGAATAGCAACACCTCTAACAACATTATTGAAGAAAGATGCATTTTCATGGACTCTAGAAGCAACAAAGGCCTTCGAACATCTTAAAGAGGCAATGTGCCAAGCACCGGTCTTAGCTACACCAGACTTCACAAAAACCTTTATTGTGGAATGTGATGCTTCAGGAAATGGAATTGGTATTGTTTTAATGCAAGATGAAAGACCCATTGCTTTTGAAAGTCATCCAATCAAGGGAAAGTTTTTACACAAAGCTATTTATGAGAAGGAAATGTTGGCAATACTCCATGCACTTAAGAAATGGCGACCCTACCTAATGGGAAGACACTTCAAGGTAAAAAGGATCATGATAGCCTTAAATACTTTTTAGAACAAAGATTATCCTCTGAAGAGCAACAAAAGTGGGTCACAAAGATGTTGGGTTATGACTTTGAAATCATCTACAAAAAAGGGAAGCAAAATGTGGTGGTAGATGCACTCTCAAGAAAGGATGAGGATGTGGAAGCATTGTTGTGCGCCATTTCTATTATCCAACCAGATTGGATAAACGAAGCAAGGGAGGAATGGAAGAATGACGAAGAAGTGTGGGCACTTATTCGAAAGTTACAACAAGATTCCAGTACGTATGATACATTTAGCTGACAAAATGATTCATTATGGTACAAAGATCGCTTATACCTCTGTAAGAATTCCCAGCTAAAACAAAAGATTCTTATGGAATTGCACACTTCTCCCTTAGGAGGGCACTCAGGATTTTTAAAAACTTACCACAGGGTTAAGAAGGAATTTTTTTGGGATGGCCTTAAATCAAATATTCAAAAGTTTGTGGCAGAATGTTTGGTTTGCCAACAAAATAAAGTTGAAACAATTAAGACACCGGGTCTATTACAACCTTTATCCATTCCAAGCCAACGTTGGGAGGAGGTTTCAATGGATTTTATCACAGGTTTACCCAAGTCTGAGGGAAAGAGTGTCATCATGGTGGTAGTTGACAGACTTACCAAGTATGCACACTTTTGTGCATTATCACATCCATTTAAAGCCAATACAGTTTCTACTGCATTTATGGAAACAATTCAAAAGCTACATGGAAACCCAAAGATTATTGTAAGTGACAGAGATCCCATTTTCACTGGAATTTTTTGGACAGAATTATTTTCTTGTCTTGGTACTCATTTAGCTCATAGCTCATCTTATCATCCTCAATCTGATGGGAAAACTGAGATAGTAAACAAATGTTTGGAAGGATATCTTCGTTGCTTTGTATCTGATAAACAGACACAATGGGTCAAATGGTTGCCTCTGGTTGAATGGTGGTATAACACTTCCTTCCATACGGCAACAAAAATGACCCCATTTATGGCACTTTATGGTTATCATCCACCATCCATCACATCATATTTAAGAGAAAATTCTAAGGTTCAAGCAGTGGAACATCACATCGAACATCAACAACAGGTCCTCCAACTCTTAAAGGATAACCTCGTGTTGGCACAGAATAGAATGAAACAACAGGCAGATCAACATCGCAGTGAAAGAAGTTTTGATGTAGGTGATTGGGTATTCCTACGGCTACAACCATATAAGCAAATGTCCCTCAAGCAAGCTAAGAAGGATAATAAATTATCACCAAAGTATTATGGTTCGTACAAGATGTTGCAAAAGATTGGTACTATGACATACAAATTGGAGCTTCCCGCAACTTCTCGATTGCAACCATTTTTCCATGTTTCATGTTTAAAGAAGGTTATAGGTGACAAGCTCCTAGTTCAAACAATATTGCCAGAACTTGACGAGGAAGGAAAAATTATATTGGAACCTGTTGTGGTCACCAACAACCCCCCTCCTTCTTTAGTATTAGCAATAACACTAACCAAGTGGGGACCCTTAGTAAAAAATTCAAAAAAATTTATAAATTTTTTTGTATTATACTCCTTAAAAATACATCGCATGGAGAAGAGTAAAACATTTCTTTATGAGCACAATAAAAAACTGCGAAGAAGCGACGCGAAATTCATCGCATCGCATACATTAAGAAGCACCCATAAATGAAGATCTTAAGAAATCTCCGATGGCCGATATGCGACATCGCATATCGCAACATCGCATAAACAGCACACAATAACTTAACAAATTGCAATGATCTGCGATCTGCGATCTTGCGATAAACGCGATGCTGCGATCTTGCGACAATGCGATAATGCGATTCTGTGATAAACTGATCAGGAAACTCTGCGATGACACATCTTGATAATGCGATCCGCGATGCTGCGATGTGAGTCGCAGAAATCACCCATCGCAAATTTTCCTCGGCTCAGCATTCAAGAAAAGCTATCCCTAAACCAAAAATTGGGCGCGCGCCTTAAAGGAAATTAATGAATGTACGCCAAAGTATTCATGAAGGACAGTTTTGTGTTTTTTGAAGAGTCAGTTCACTATGGGTGTCATGATTTTATACATTCGTAGAGCTTAGAGCTTTCGTGTCAAAATTTATTATCATTACTCTTTTCCTTTGCGTGAACTACAGGAATGAAAAACAGGAAACAACATGAAGCAATGTGCAGGAAACATCTAAGGAAAAAGGGAAAGCGTCAATGCTCGGAGAACAGAGAAGAGATGTCCTCATAAACGGATACCGCATGCAACAGAAACACAGATTTCAGAGTATTACTGAACAGATGCTGATATCAATAGGCGATTCGACACTCAAGGTCAAAAGCTCACAAAAGCAGCATGTTTACAAAATTCTGAAGCTTATGCCCGGTAAAGGCGGAAAACGCACCAGAAAGGCCCGGATCAAAGAACGGAGGCAGTTTTCGATGCGCGATTAGCGCCTAGCGCTAATCGCGCATCGCTAAGAAAATTGTTCAGAAAGCAAAGTCCCTAACTTGCTTAGTCATCCACGAGTCTGGAAATCGAGATAGCAAAAGCAGAAGCAATTTGAGAGAAATTTGGGTTGTTACCAAGTATATACGCAGTAAATTCACCCAGCCAGAGGATGATTCCCAAAAATATCTTCTAGTTTACTAAAAGAGTGGTGCCAGCGCTTGCCATTTCTATTTGCGTAGCTCAAGCAAAAGCAGAAAACAACCAGCCGACTCTTCCCAGGCAAATGTTGAATGCTCGCAACATTAAGGAGCAAATGCAGAAATAGTTAGGAATTAGATTCAACTTTTAGAAATAAGTTTGCTTAGATAAAGGGTGGTCATTTAAACCGTATCCTAAATTTGTATAATTAAGTTATTTAGTTAGCAGTATTTAAACCCTTCTCATGCATTTAGAGAAGGGTCCAGAAATTTTTCAAAAAGTTGTCCTCAGAACATGCACTTTTGCACCCTCAGAGGAGGTTTTGGTGAATGAATGGATCAAGGTTTATTGATGTTTGCATTTGATATCTGCTACTGATGTTGCACTTCTGTACTCTTGGTAGATATTAGAACAAGGAGAGATAAATCATTGTTGCTTGAAGCTTATGAGTAGGACCAGTCATAAATGGTACTTTTATCTCTTGACCATTTCTGCTTATATTCTTAAAGTGATATACATTTTTTAGTTGTTTATATGTTATTGCATGAATGTTTGAGTTACCATTTGGCACTTTTGTACGGTGGAGCCATTTATTTATGTTTGATATATGAATAACTTATTATGCAATATGCTGTTCACAACTGTTTTGCCTAACTTTTTATGCAAAGTGGTTCATCTTAATTGATTTCCATTCTTATGATAGCTGAATGATCTTTATTACCAGTTATTATTTGAAATCTCTTTAGATCGCATAATAGAAGAAATACATCCCGGGTTAGCATAGATTAGATGTGCTGTTTTCATTAGATTACAATAGCATAGAATTAGATTAAAGTAGCTTAGATTAGAACTCTTAGATCAGCATCATCCAACTCTGTACACACACACACCCTTAGATTGGGAAACTGGTCCCATTATCCCTAGTCGGACCCGCTATACCAAACGGATAAGGAGCTGCCAACCAAGGTCCGGACCGGGCGGGTATCCCCCTTGTTGTCAACCCGATTTTCAGGGCTTCAACATATTTGGCGCTAGAAGGAGGGCCTGAACTATGAATGGCACCTAAATCAAAATCTAAATACCATTCTGAGAGTAAATCGCCCTCATCATCTCCCCCGACTTCTCCAGTATATTTAAATCCAGAGTCAGAAGTCGCTCGAGTATCAATCGCTAATACACACCCTGATATTTCAGACCAATCTACCATTAAACCTCCTGGAGTTGAATCTCTGATTCACAAACTTCAGGGATTTTCCATTTCTCCTCAGAGATCTGATAAATCTCAAAGCAATGTGACTTCGCAGTACAATCCTGCTCATCCCCTAACCAGGTTAAAGAGTAAAAAATTTGGCATCCAGCCAACTGAGTTGCCTCTTCCCACCAGGAAAAGAGCGAGGAAATCACCATAAGAGTCTGACAGTGAGACTCTTTCGTCCACATCGCCCATTTCAACTACCTCACCGCGAAGTCAACCACCCACACCTCCATTCCAAACCATCATCCATCCGTCTACTGGAACTCCCACAACCCCTCTTCAATCCTCTACGATCATAGTATCCTCATCTTCCCAGCCACAGAGATCATCTTCTGCACTTTTCTCTACTAGCAGCTCAACGATGGCCCAGTCTCCATGGAACAACCCTAGGGCAGTTTTAATGCACGTGCCCTTGAGTCAAATATCGGCCCATCCTGAGAAATGGCTGCCCAAATTCAATCCAGAAGCAGGCATGCTAGCAGAAGAACACATAAACAATTTCATGCTTTCTATCAATCTCAACGGAGTCACTAACAAAGATGTTGTTGTTCGGCTTTTTCCCTATACACTGCAAGGGACATCCGGATCATGGTATTTTTCATTACCCTCCGGGTCTATCACAAGTTGCGATATCTTCCAGAATCAATTCCTTATCAAGTTTGGTGATGACAGATCAACGACAACATTAATCAATGACCTATCCAATCTTAAGGCCCAAGCTAAAGAACCTATCAAAGATTTCGATTTACGGTTCAATAAAATTCTCAACAAAATTCCCACTGCTTCCCAACCCAGCGAAGAAGTACGATGTGAATGGTATATTACTGCTTTACCATCAAACATAGCAATCTTCGTGGATAGAGCAAATAAAACAACCTTAGTTGAAAACATGACAGAGGCGATAGCAGTAGAGAAACGCGTAATAGCCCTGGAAAAGAGATCCGCGATAGAGGAACGCAAGTCTAAAAAAGTCACCTTCAAGGAAGACTCCAAGAAGAAACAAACAAAAGACCCTTTCGATTTGGAAGGATTGCAGAAAGTATTAAAGACCATGTCTAATGAGATGGTTGACATAAAAAAACAAGTAGCAGAAACTTCTTTAAAAAATCCCTACAGAGCTTTTAAAAGAGGTCCTTCAACGGATGCAAAACCACCCAATGCCATCTCCAATGCTGAAACTGAGGAAGAGGAAGAAGAAGAAAGTGCCACTGAAGGGTAGACCGATGACGAAGAAGTTGTGGAATTACAAGGAATGTGGGATTTCATCCTCCCACAAGAAGAAGATCAAGAAGTATTTCTGGTTAGCACACGAAGCAAAAATCAGCTTGATCCTCCCCAAACTACCCCTAAGCAGAAGAGCGCAAGCCCTACAACAAAAGATAAAGTCGCAACAAAGAAAACAACCACTAAAGCGATTCAATCTAGCCCAGTCCAAGCAGATCAAACAACTCCATCAAAAACACTGATAGTGTCGGATGAAATGGAGTACAATATTATTGATGACATGAAAAAGACTAGGGCTAATATTACCCTTTATGAATTGAGCAAATTGAAGCATCAACAGAAGATAATGATGAAAGAATTACATGCCGTGCCTATTGTACCTTTGCCTACCGTACTCTCTCAAGCTTCCCACAACATGGGAAGACCTCCAACTAACGCGATCAATAAGATTGATCCAAATGATATCGCCTTGATTGGAGGAAGATCAAGATCTCACACTCCCCCGTTTCTTCTCACTTATGAAATTTTCAATAAAAATGTGCACAATTGTATGGTAGATTCCGGTGCTTCATCGAATATTTTACCCAGATCAATATGTGCTAAGTTAAATGTTCAACCACAAAAATCCGCAGTGCGCATAGTTCAGCTTGATCGATCTCAAGTCGAAGTGATTGGTGAAATTAATCAAGTAACCATAAGATTGTCATCTAACCCGAAGGTATGTTAGGTTATTGACATTCTAGTGGCTGATATCCCAGAATTCTATGGCTTAATTCTTAGCAGGGATTGGTCCGAGAAACTCCATGGATACTTTGCAACCGACTGGTCGCACATGTGGTTACCCTACAATGGTAAACCGAATCAAATAAAGGTTGAACGAGAGTTACACCAGAAGTACATAGTAACAGAATTAGAGGGAGAAAATGAAGCAGTATCGTATAACAGCAGTATCATAGGCAATTACTTGGTAGATTCTTTTCTCGGTAATTTCAATGCTCACACATCACCTTACTTAGAAAATTCAGTTTTATCCCAAGTCGAAATTTTTTCCCAAACTGATAGTTCAAAGTGTGTTAATTTTGTAGATACACCTGTAAATACATCTTTTTTTTGGAAATTATATTTCGATGGCTTTAAATCTAACGAAGGAGCAGGAGCAGGATGCGTTCTGATTAGTCCAGAAGGAAACAAGACCATGCTTACGTGCAGACTCGAATTCAATTGCACAAACAATATAGCAGAATATGAGGCCTTGGTGCAAGGCCTATATAAAGCAATCGAGTTAAACGTCAAGTATCTTCAAGTCTTCGGAGACTCTGAGATTATCGTCAAACAGGTACGTAACACTATACATTGCCTATCAGGTCATTTAAAACACTATCAATCTTTAGTACAAGATCTGACTGAGCATTTCATAGCATTTAATATTTCTTCAATCCCGAGACTCCAAAACGCAAGCGCAGACCTTTTGGCTAACGTAGCCTCTAGGCTTATTCCCTCCGAAGATTTTAGTCCAGATAGATTCTCAATAGAATTAATCTTTAGACCATCCATCCCTGACAACATTACAAATTGGAGAGTATTCAATGACGATCCTGATATTGTAAATTTCCTCACTTCTGAAGGATCCTACTCCAATCAGATAATTGACGAAGACCATCACGATCGACAAATACAACAAAATAGCACTGATAATGCTATACCTAAATCGGTGGTTAAGTTAGAAGACTTATACGATTTGAAAAATCGGTTTAAAAGGTCTACCAATTCAAAGCTCTACAGTCCAACTCTGAACTACAAATTAGTAAACCTAGGAACCGATGATAAACCACAAAACGTTAATCTAGGCATCGGCCTAGTCCCTGAAGAAAAACTAGCGTATATTCGTCTTTTGAGACAATATAAAAATGTTTTTGCCTGGAATTACGATGAGCTGAAGACGTACGACACTTCTATCATTCAGCATACTATTCCTATGATTGACAATGAAAAACCTGTCCAACAGAAACTGAGAAAGATCCACCCCAATTTAGAAAATTAGATAAAAACTGAGCTAAATAAGTTATTAAAAGCCAGAATAATTTTCCCCGTCAGACATTCCAAATGGATCTCCAATATGGTACCCGTTAGAAAGAAAAACAGAGATATTAGAATCTGTATCGATTTTCGGAATCTTAACAAAGCCTGTCAAAAAGACAATTTTCCTCTTCCACCTATGGAACATATATTACAGGCAGTAGCAGGCTCAGAACTGATGTCTTTCTTGGACGGATTTTCAGGATATAATCAAGTGCTGGTGCATCTCGATGATCAGTTGAAAACCACATTCAGAACTAAATGGGGCACATATGCATATCGGAAGATGCCATTTGGTTTGATTAATGCCGGCGCTACATTTCAAAGAGCCATGGACATCGCATTTAAGGGTTTAGTCAATAAATCTGTAGTAATTTATTTGGATGATATAACAGTGTACTCCAAGAAGCGAAGCGACCATCTCAAAGATTTAAAACAAATCTTTCAATGATGTTTAAGGTATGGGATTTCACTTAACCCAAAGAAATCTTTTTTCGCATTAAGTGAAGGAAAACTTCTAGGATTCATAGTGTCAAAATCCGGTATTCACATTGATCTTGACAGAATCAAAGAAATCTTTGAAATATCTCTACCTCATAATAAAAAATCCATGCAATCTTTCCTTGGTCAAATCAATTTTGTAAAGAGATTTGTCCCAGATTTTTCACGAATTGTGTCTCCTTTGCAAACCATGATTAAAAAGAATTCAAATTTCAAATGGGGTCAAGATGAACATGAAGCATTCAACCTGATCAAACAAGCTATTATTAATGCTCCATCTTTAGCAACCCCGAATTTTTCAGAATCTTTTGTTTTATACACATTTGCCTCAGAGAAATCATATGCTGCGATCCTAACGCAAGAAAATCAAGAAAAAGCGGAAGCTCCAATTGCGTTTTTTAGCTCAAATTTACAAGGTGCTGAACTCAATTATTCAGACGTGGAAAAACAGGCCTATGCTGTTTTCAAAGCGGTCAAATATTTCAGACCTTTCTTACTTAAAACCCATACTAAGATCATAGTACCGTTTCCAGCGGTAAGAAATCTTCTAGTACAGAAGGATATGGGCGAGAAAAGAGCAAATTGGATCATTGCTTTACAGGAATACGACCTTCAGATCAAACCAGTAAACATTGTAAGAGGTCAAGGCTTCTGCAAAATGTTGGCTGGAGCATCGCAAATCTCTGAAATTTCATCTGAAGAGATACAAATGTATGAGGTAAGCCTAAACGATGCAGAATCATTGTATGCTGATATCATTTATTATCTTAAGAACGGGTATGCTCCATCACACCTGGATCACACTAAGAAAATAGCTCTGAGATTGAAAGCTAAACAATATCAGCTCATAAATGATATTCTATTTAGAAAGAATTATGATTCTATTTTTCTTAGATGTCTTGAAAAAACTGAAGCTGAAAAAGTTTTGCAGGAACTCCACGATGGACCAGCAGGCGGACACTATGCTGGAGATGCTACTACACATAAAATTTTACGTGCAGGATATTACTGGCCTACGCTGTTCAAAGATTCACACAGTTATGTGAGGAAATGTCAAGTCTGCCAAACTACTGCTGGAAGACAAAAGAAGCCGTCCCTGCCACTACAACCGGTAAACATCGAGCAACCATTCAGTTAGTGGGGCTTGGACATAATAGGTGAGATCGTTCCTCACTCTTCTAAGCAGCATAGATACATCCTCACGGCAACAGATTATTTTACTAAATGGGTAGAAGCAGTTCCTCTCAAGACAGCTAATTCTGAAAATATTATCGAATTCATAGATCAATTTATAATCACTAGGTTTGGATTGCCAGCGACTTTAATGTTTGATAATGCATCATACTTTTCTGGAAATGCAATGACTGAGTTTGCACTTAAAAGATGGTTCAAACTAAAATATTCGACCAATTACTATCCGCAAGGTAATGGGTTAGCTGAGTCAACAAATAAAAACCTAATCAGGATTATTAAAAGAACAGTTGATCATAACCAAAAGAATTGGCATAAAGCTTTGGTAAATGCTTTATGGGCAGATAGAATAACGAAAAAAGCTTCGATCGGCACTTCCCCCTATAATTTAGTTTATGGGAAAGAAGTGGTTCTTCCAACTCACTTAGTCATTCCCTCTTTGTCTTTAATACAATACATTGATGAAGTACCTACTTCCTCCATACAACTAAGACAAATGGAAATAATTAAATTAGAAGAGCAACGAGAACAAGCTAAGAAAACCCATGCTCATCATCAAGCGCTAATAAAATCCTCTTTTGATTCAAACATAATGACCAGAAAAAATTTTCAGATGGGAGATTTAGTTTTAAAATGGGATAAGGCTCATGAAGAAAAGGGCAAACATACAAAATTTCAAAAGATGTGGCTTGGTCCTTTTCAGATTGTTGAAGTCATAGGTCCATCAACGTTTGTCTTATAGGATTTAGCAGGTAGAAGGGATTCTTTGCCTGTTAATGGACAAATCCTTAAAATATATTTTCCATAGAAGATTATTCTTCTATTTTGTAGAATAGTTTTATTTTTATTTTCTTTTTCACAATAAAACCAATTGTAAATGGTTACTACCGATATTCACGAAAAGACACCAATTCTCTTTCAGATTTTGAGCTTTTCGCTTGTATAAATAGAAAATTTTTGAAAATCTGATCTTTATTATTGACAGATACAGTTAAAAACTTTAGCCTAGATATGATACTAGTTTCAACTTCAAAAAATTTGATGAAAGCAACCTTTAGCGAAGAAATTGTTTTATATCAGCACAATGAAAGGTATCAATAACAAAATAAAGATTCTCTGTAAAACTGCTGTTTTCAAACTCTATTATTGTCGTCCAGAGCTTTCTTAAGGAATACAATGATTTCCTCCTTGTTAAAGAAAATCGCAGCATTCAGAGGGACAATCCAAGAAACACTATATCTCAAAGAATAAGAGGTCTCATCACGAGACGGCTTATCATGATCACAGATATTATAAGTTTGCTGACTTTGCCAAAACACTGTCCATCAAAACAGGGCAATGACTCAAGATTGTTGAAATCAAAAGACAAGGGGTCTCATCACAAGCCAGCTTGTTCAGCAAAAGTGTAAATCAAGTGAATGACTGTGTCATAATTTGGCTACCAAACCAAGACATTGTTCTTTAAGAATAAAAAAGGAAAAAGTGTCAATGTGGATTTTTCTTTGAAGGTTGTAGATAACCTTAAGCAGGATAAAGGATCATTTCTAGGTAACAGGTAACCCTGTCGAGGCTATGGATGCCTGCTGGCAGCAGAGGCTCTACCTACGACAAACGAGCATATTTTAAAGCTAGCACATAGAGAAGACTTTATTTTATCTTTACAAGACCAAGTAATGGCTGATATAAATACAAGGACAAGCCTGAGGAAGCAAACAATTAGAATAGAAAAATGTTGAAACAAAATATCATTGATAGAATAAGGCATAATGTACTCTATCTATCCATAACAAAGTTTAGATTTATGAAAATTTTTCTGTTTTGGAAGTTTAAAAAATTCAATAGAAAAGCAGAGATAACTGGTTCTTCCAAGTGAATCGCCATTGTTGTGGTCACCAACAACCCCCCTCCTTCTTTAGTATTAGCAATAACACTAAACAAGTGGGGAACTTTAGTAAAAAATTCAAAAAAATTTATAAAAATTTTTGTATTATACTCCTTAAAAATACATCGCACGGAGAAGAGTAAAACATTTCTTTATGAGCACAATAAAAAACTGCGAAGAAGCGACACAAAATTCATCGCATTGCATACATTAAGAAGCGCCCATAAATGAAGATCTTAAGAAATCTCCGATGGCCGATATGCGACATCGCATATCGCAACATCGCATAAACAGCACACAATAACTTAACAAATTGCAACAATCTGCGATCTGCGATCTTGCGATAAATGCGATGCTGCGATCTTGCGACAACGCGATAACGCGATTCTGTGATAAACTGATCAGGAAACTCTGCGATGACACATCTTGATAATGCGATCCGCGATGCTGCGATGCGAGTCGCAGAAATCACCCATCGCAAATTTTCCTCAGCTCAGCATTCAAGAAAAGTTGTCCCTAAACCAAAAATTGGGCGCGCGCCTTAAAGGAAATTAATGAATGTACGCCAAAGTATTCATGAAGGACAGTTTTGTGTTTTTCGAAGAGTCAGTTCACTATGGGTGTCATGATTTTATACATTCGTAGAGCTTAGAGCTTTCGTGTCAAAATTTATTATCATTACTCTTTTCCTTTGCGTGAACTGCAGGAATGAAAAACAGGAAACAACATGAAGCAATGTGCAGGAAACATCTAAGGAAAAAGGAAAAGCGTCAATACTCGGAGAACAGAGAAGAGATGTCCTCATAAACGGATACCGCATGCAACAGAAACGCAGATTTCAGAGTATTACTGAACAGATGCTGA
This sequence comes from Pinus tabuliformis, assembly GCA_031772625.1. Lineage (NCBI taxonomy): Eukaryota > Viridiplantae > Streptophyta > Pinopsida > Pinales > Pinaceae > Pinus > Pinus tabuliformis. The sequence goes on along the minus strand of CM062811.1, from coordinate 405,526,648 downwards.
TATCAATAGGCGATTCGACAGTCAAGGTCAAAAGCTCACAAAAGTAGCATGTTTACAAAATTCTGAAGCTTATGCCCGGTAAAGGCGGAAAACGCACCAGAAAGGCTCGGATCAAAGAACGGAGGCAGTTTTCGATGCGCGAATCGCTAAGAAAATTGTTCAGAAAGAAAAGTCCCTAACTTGCTTAGTCATCCACGAGTCCGAAAACCGAGATAGCAAAAGCAGAAGCAATTTGAGAGAAATTTGGGTTGTTACCAAGTATATACGGAGTAAATTCACCCAGCCAGAGGATGATTCCCAAAAATATCTTCTAGTTTACTAAAAAAGTGGTGCCAGCGCTTGCCATTTCTATTTGCGTAGCTCAAGCAAAAGCAAAAAACAACCAGCCGACTCTTCCCAGGCAAATGTTGAATGCTCGCAACATTAAGGAGCAAATGCAGAAATAGTTAGGAATTAGATTCAACTTTTAGAAATAAGTTTGCTTAGATAAAGGGTGGTCATTTAAACCGTATCCTAAATTTATGTAATTAAGTTTTTTAGTTAGCAATATTTAAACCCTTCTCATGCATTTAGAGAAGGGTCCAAAAATTTGTCAAAAACTTGTCCTCAGAACATGCACTTTTGCACCCTCAGAGGAGGTTTTGGTGAATGAATGGATCAAGGTTTATTGATGTTTGCATTTGATATCTGCTACTGATGTTGCACTTCTGTACTCTTGGTAGATATTAGAACAAGGAGAGATAAATCATTGTTGTTTGAAGCTTATGAGTAGGACCAGTCATAAATGGTACTTTTATCTCTTGACCATTTCTGCTTATATTCTTAAAGTGATATACAGTTTTTAGTTGTTTATATGTTATTGCATGAATGTTTGAGTTACCATTTGGCACTTTTGTATGGTGGAGCCATTTATTTATGTTTGATATATGAATAACTTATTATGCGATATGTTGTTCACAACTGTTTTGCCTAACTTTTTATGCAAAGTGGTTCATCTTAATTGATTTCCATTCTTATGATAGCTGAATGATCTTTATTACCAGTTATTATTTGAAATCTCTTTAGATCGCATAATAGAAGAAATACATCCCGGGTTAGCATAGATTAGATGTGCTGTTTTCATTAGATTACAATAGCATAGAATTAGATTAAAGTAGCTTAGATTAGAACTCTTAGATCAGCATCATCCAACTCTGCACACACACACACCCTTAGATTGGGAAACTGGTCCCATTATCCCCAATCGGACCCGCTATACCAAACGGATAAGGAGCTACCAACCAAGGTCCGGACCGGGCGGGTATCCCCCTTGTTGTCAACCCGATTTTCGGGGCTTAACAGAACCAGAAGCAGTCACAGAAACAAGAACTCGACAGTTATGAAATCGATCAATTTTGGAGTATCTTATCAAGTGGAAGAACTTATCCGCTAAAGATTCCACATGGGAGGATGAGAATTTTATACAGAAGCATCCAAAACTACTGAAGCGTTGAGGACAACACTTTTTTTGAAGGAGAGGGGCATGTTGGGTCCCTATAATACTAGTGATTACCCCATTACTATTGTAGTTGTATCCCTTATTAATATTGTTGTGCCCCTATTGTCCCCATATTGTTATTACTGTGCCCCATAGAATCCCTCTATTGTTATTTTTGTGGCTTTATATTATTATTGTTAGGTCGGCTGAGTTATATTGTGACTCCTTAGACTCCTATATATAGAAAGGAGGTTTTGTCATTTGAATCATCCAAGAATTTCTCATTTGTGTAATGTAAAGGAGGTTGCCCCCTCGAAGAGGCTGAATTCTAAGGCGTTGATCTCTCTTTTCTATCTTTTTGTGAGCTGGTTTCATAACATTGCTACTGGAGCATTCTATTTCCTAAAGAAAAATAAACGGATGTCGATAGAAAGAGGAATGACTGCATGCCATCCCTTTACACACATATGGACTGAATTTTATTCCTTTTTATTCCCTGAGGCAAATGTAGACAGTACGCTCATTTTTTAACATTTTGCTTGATTTAAGGTGTATCCAGAGGTAATAATAACTTGATAGATCTGCTCTATCAGGAGTACCTTTACTTAGTATAGAACGTGCCTCCATTATACAATGTGTTGGTTCTATATCCCTTTCTTGCGGAGTATGTCTTTGCAAAACTGACATCGATGATGCAAAGGTGTCATCTAAAGTTCCCAAAGCAACACAAGAACCCTTATACCAACATTTGTTCTACTTCCTGTCTTCTCAGAATTTTAGGATGTCCTACCCCATTCTGTCCCAAAACCACGACAGATGGCAACAAAATCCAGTTGGTAGAGGTATCATGTGGACTAGGCATACTGTTCATGCTATGATCATTTAAAGCTGTGTTGCTTTCTCGAATTTCATTACCACCTTCCGATCCCTTTGCATCTCGAAGAATTCTTTAGAGTTTAGCTATATGTTGTCCATGTGTATTTACCTCTCTATGACTATGATTGCATTTTTCAAATCAACCAAGCATTCAGGGCAACGATCAACAATGACTTCGTACTCATTCAGAGTTTCTTCGATGTGTTCATACGTTTCTTTAACAGATTGCGAGGTAGAATGTTGTGCGGTTGTTTCCGTCCATCGAGCCTTATCAAAGTTGCACAGATCCAGTAGACAAAGGCATTTTTCTAGGATCTATAGAAAAATATACATTTGAAACAAATATCTGAGCCCGTACCTCCTTTTCTTGGACAAGTATTTCAAGATGTAAGATCCTTTTACAAGTCAGTAGTTGCAATTGAAAGCTCTGTTACAAGAGTGGAAGGGCTGGAGGGAGGATAAGCAACAAGAAATCACTGTAGTCTATTGCGTAGCTCCCCACTGTGTATGCCTTCCCTGTTGCTTGTCATAAATTCCTCTGTTTTGGCTAGGTCTCGCTTGCATCTTTCCCCGCAGCCATTCTTGATGCTTATGCATTAGCTCGTCGACCTCCCTTTTCTTCTCTTGGTCATCACCTGCAGAAATAATTAACATTAGCTATGATTATGAGAGATATGATAGAAATGCCCAGAATCAAACCTTACCTTCATTAAAACTTTCATAAAGAGACAGACTCTGTAACTAGGAGCGCTATGAGTCCTTCGGCCTCTAAGTCTCAAGAGGGCGCAGTGATTTTTTGGGGACTGATGATTAAAAACAGATTGCAACCATAATCAATAACCATTGAACCGTTCAGCTTTGAGGACATAATTCCATCTAACAACTACGGTTATCATTCAGAGAGATGAAAGATCAAACTTCTCAAGGCACCCATTCAAATTTGCCCCCAGAGCAGGTTTTAGTAGGGTGGTGGTTGTGGCCACAACAAACTCAAAAAATTGTTGTTCCCTTGAGGGAACAGTAGCTATTCCCTAGAGGGAATAGAAAAAAACTAAATGAGAGCTAATTCAAAGTTATATCACCAATAGAAACAGGTTTTGAAAACAAAAAGAATTGATAGGGTGGTGGTTGTGGCCACAACAGAAGGAATGGTTACATGATTATTTTCTTTTACTTCATTTTGTTGAGACAATTGTATAAACATTCTTATTGGAGTTTATCTTTTAAAAACTTGGATTTTCCTTTCTACTCTTACCTTTTTCATTTTTATTTTTGTTTGTTAATTTCTTTTGTCAATTCAGGCTAGGAATTTTTTTCCTATTATTTTTAATTTTTGAGTTTGGAGACTCTGCCATAATTTATACAAAAGGCCTTTTTGTTACCTAACAATGGTTGGCATACGTAGAAAAAGAATGTTAATAGTCTACTATTGGCTTTGTCTTAAATCTCTTAATAAAGATTATTTTTCTTATTATAAAGGTAGACATACTTAGGGAAGAGATTACAAAACAAGATATGTTGACAAAGTAGCATAAAATCTGAGAAATTTCTTTTTTCATCAAAATGTAATTATTTTAATATTTCAATATTTTGGTAAGATCTTTAAAATTTTTATTATCAGTCAAGAAAAGTTATTTTTAACTAAGTAAAGACACTTTACAGCGAAGCATCTTTAACTCTGAAATTGTCATTCTTAACTCTTAAGGAGCCCATAAATCTCCCTGTCCAAAAAATCTTGTTTTTCTAGAGTGTAATCCAAAAATACATTTAAACTTAAAATATAAGAGGTCTCATCATGAGCCTACTTACCATGACCATAGGGGGAAAATAAGCTGACATTACCAACACTGCTAAACAAATCAGGGTAATGACTTATGATTACAAACAATTATAAGACAAGGGGTCTCACCACGAGCCAGCTTGTTCAATCCAATTATAACCAGTGAATGGCATTGTTAACTATCTGACTAGGCTTTTAAGAATTAAAAAATAAAAACAAATACAAAGAAAATAAACATATATAAATGGATTTATCTCTATGTCAATAATTCTTAAATAGATGGGATTCTAAATCATTGATGATTATAAGGTAACTTTGTCGAGACTATAGATGTTTGCTGGCAGTAGTGGCTCTACCTGTGACAAATGAGTATATTTTAAAAGCTAAGCTGTAAAGTGGCCCTTGCTTTATCTCTACAACTAATTAAAGAATGATATAGAGTTATGAGATATTTTGATTCATGAGGAATTTTAAGAAAAATTACAGTTAGATGATTCTTGTTGTTATTTAGACTAATGAACTTAGTCAAACATTCCAAAAATAAACCTCTCTTCTTTAATTATTTGTTTACTTTAATTTTAGGAAAATCTTATTCATATAAAACAGAGATAACTGGTTCTTCTCCCATGTGTCGCCATTGTTGTGGTAAAACACAACCCCCCCACCCCTGGCCCCCACCCCCATTTTTTTATTTATGTACTTCAATAATGGGGACCCTTTCTATAAATTTTTGACTGAGAATCTTTTTTATTTTTATTTAAGATTGTCATACAATTTTATCATTTTTTTATTTTCATCAGACTTAGGTTTTGATTGTTTCATTGAATCCGATTTTCACAAGCTTTCCAATGATACTTGTTTCGCTCCATTTGGTCAACCGGTTTGTAAATGACACTCTTTTAGAGTTTGATCATTTGTGTCGCCTGAGTTAGAAAATGTATTAAATGTACCAATATTTTAATTATCGTAGTTAAAATAATTGTTTATTATAAATATTAATCTTTAGTTGAATTTTAATTAATTTTTATTTTTTCTCTAACGATCTTGCTAAATAACCCAACCAAATCATAGAACACTTAAAAACACATTTTTCGGAATCTCGGTAATTTATTCTAATTTCCTATTTTAAAACAAATTACCAATCCCGAAATCTTAAAATATCAAAGCGGCTGAAGTTCATTCCTTTTTATTACCAAAGTGGTTGTAGTTTATAATAGGCGAATCTCACTTTAAGCAGACCCTAATTTTGTTTCATCTCCATAATTCCACCAATTCACAACAATCCTGGACCCCAATTAAAATATATATAAAATTTTATAAAATCTATCGGGTCCATCGCATTGCAATTTACAAAGAAAATATTTTACAAACCCTCAATCAAAAGTTTCATGCAATTGCAAATACGAAAGTTTAATGCAATGCGATCAAAGTTAACCCATGACTTTCATTTTTCATTCTCACATTCATTTGTTTTAAATTGAATTTGTTTTTAGTAAATGGTCTATGAAATGTTACATTAACTTATGTTATAAAATGTAAATTAATTTCAATATAAATTAATTAATTAATATACAATATAAATAGTTAAATTAAATTAAAATTAATTGTATGTTAATTAGATTAGTATTAATTAATAAATAATATAGTTATAATTAATTGTTGTTAATTAATTAATAATAGCATTAATTAGATTAATAACTAAAATCTAATTTAGGATTAGAATTTAATTAAATAAATTCTTATTTTTAGCCCAATAATTGAAATTCCATAATTCTGGCAGTTTTGACTCATCAACTTTGGAGGTTCATAGAATAAGTTTTACTTGGCCAAATGAGGCCCAGGATGGCTCATTGGAAAGATAAAATCAAGGAGAACATTTCTGAGGAGGTTTCATTAACAGATTTGATCATTCATTAGGTCTAAAATCCATCAGAAAATCAAGCTCTGAATTTTGAATAAAACTAATTTTTTTGAGTTTTATTTTTTGCATTTTCATTTTCCCAAGCCTTTTCTGAATGAAAATCCATTCGTCAATGATATCCTTGGCCAATTAAATCATCACAGGCATTAATAGAAAGCTTGGATTTCCTTTTCAATTATTTATTTAATTAAATTTGATTAGATTTTGTTTTAATTCCATATTTGGCATTTTGATTTTATTTTTACATTTTAATTTTGTTTTGATTTGTTTTTACAGGAAAACAGTTGAAAAGATGAGGAGAACAAGATCTCAATCAATGAGAATGCTCCAACAATTGAAGAATGAAATTTTGAGCAAATGAAAATTGATTGAGCGGATCTCTTCTTCAACAAACTTTCTTGTTAAGAATTCCTTTGCAAATATTATAAATAGCAGATTGCAAAATGTAATAAGGGCTTCTCTCCCCTGCAATTCTCGAATTCTAAAAGCACTTTTGTAATAGGGATTTAGAGTTGTAGGTGAAAGGAGTGGAAATCTCAAATTTGGGGATTATTGAGGTTTTCCTTTTACATTCTGAGTTATATATAATGAACAGAGTTTGCACTATTGTAGCTTTGCTTTTGAAAGCAGAAGCTCAGGCACTATAAAAGGCTGTTGGAGACCGGAGCTAGAGAATGGATTCAATAAAATTGGTATTTCGAATACTATTATTTTAAATACTTGTTTCATTTTATGATGACAAGAATGTGTCAATTTACTTTCATATTTGTGCACTTTTGTCGGTATGGGTAATTTATCTCAATTTTATGTTATTATGTATCTCTACTCTTATGGATTAAATTCTGATTTCTGAGTAACTATTTACTTAGAAATTTGTCTTATAAAACTGATTTGTTGAATAGTGATACGTTGTGAACTTCTTCCACATATTATTATTTAATTATTCAAGTCACTGATTAAATGATCAATATCATTTTGTGAACTTCTTCCTGAGTGTTGTTGATTGATTATTTCAGTTAAGAGGTCTCAACAGGATGTGTTTGATATTCATAATCTCAGTTAATTGAACTACTTCGCTAGCTTGATATTCATTTAAAGCCAGACATATTTAAATCCCAATACTTTAAATATCTTGCTCTTAATTGGGTTAGATCTATATCTGCCTAATTGAGATAGGATTAAGATAGTTCATTTTTCTTGCATCTTAGAATAAGTTTGCATTTAGATTAATTTCTATATTCTTTTAAGTCCTCTTCCCAAAGAGGCAAACTTTAGTAGTTGATTGGCTGAGCCCCAAATCAGCTTAAGGAACACTTTCTTGCCCGATCAGCAAGAGGGTTGATCTGATGTCTCTTCTCCATTGGTGAATGAAAGTCATATTTTAAATCCATTGGAGATTGAGAGAAGGTAACTGGACCTAGTTGAACCAGTCGGAACCACCATTCCAAACGGAAAAGGAGCTGCTTTAAGGTTTTGACCGGGTGGTCATCCCCCATGTTGTTGCAGCAATTTTCGAGGCTTCAACACACTCACAATTATAAATATGGGAGTGTTGTTGCTCCTAGCCTTCCACAACCTACAAGGTTGATACCATAACAATTGGAAGAAAAAGGAGAAAATGACATTTGTTACAGTTGTGATAGAAAACACACTAAAGGTCGTAAGTGTGCTGAGAAGAAATTATTTTACATTGATTCTGAAGAGGAGGAAGAAAATGATCAGGAAACGTCAAAAGAAGAGGATATACACCAGGAACCAACCCTAAAGAAATAAGAAATGAATCTGACCATATCTTGTAATGCATTGGCAGGAATTACCACTCCTTGAACTCTCAAGATAAAAGGACATATCAAGAAGAAAAAGGATAACCTCACTTTCGTGTAGAATCAAATGAAACAATGGGCAGATCAACATCGTAGTGAAAGAAGTTTTGATATAGGCGACTAGGTATTTTTACGAATACAACCATATAAACAAATGTCCCTCAAGAAAACTAAGAAGGATAATAAATTATCACCAAAGTACTATGGTCCTTACAAGGTGCTACAAAAGGTTGGTACTATGGCATACAAATTGGAGCTTATTGCTTCTTCCCGAGTGCCCCTAGTTTTCCATGTTTCATGCTTAAAGAAGGTTATAGGTGACAAGATCCCAGTTCATAAATATTGTTGAAACTTGACGAGGAAGGAAAAATCATATTGGAACCTGAAGCAATCATGGAAACAAGAACTCGACGGCTATGAAATTGATCAATTTCAGAGTATCTCATCAAGTGGAAGAACTTAACCGTTGAATATTCCACATGGGAGGATGAGAATTTTATATAGAAGCATCCAGAACTACTCAAGCGTTGAGGACAACACTTTTCGAAGGAGAGGGGCATGTTAGGTCTCTGTACTACTAGTGTAACCCCTTATTATTATTAGTTCAACTCCCTTATTATATTGGTGTGCCCATGTAGTCCCCATATTGTTATTATTGTGCCCCATAGAAGCCCACTATTGTTACTGTTGTGCCCTTACATTAGTATTGTTATGTCGGCTCTAATTATATTATGACCCCTTAGACTCCTATATATAGAAAGGAGGTCTTGTCATTGGTACCATCCAAGAATTGTTCATTTGTGTAATGTAAAGGAGGTTGCCCCCTCGAAAAGGTTGATTTCTAAGTCATTGATATATCTTTTCTATCTTTACGTGAGTTGGTTTCATAACAAAAAATGGGCGAATAATTTTCCAAAAATATGGATATTGGTGATTTTGTTTTTGGAAAAACATGGAAAATTAGCCCACTTGCCAATATTAGCCCCTAAAAGTTTCCTTGGGGCTAATTCCCAAGGGAGCAACGTAAGGAAATATGGACTCACGCAAGTGAGAAATTGGCTAAGTATTGGCTTGAGCTTGTCTAAGAAGCAGTGAGATAGATATAGATAGTGCAAAGGTTGCTTGGGCTTGAGCAAAGCATTTTAATCTTCTCATATTTCTGATTAATGCAATATATAGATAACAAGGATTTTTGGCTCTAGATTTCCCCAAAAAATCATTGTGTTATGTGTGATTGAATTATTTCTCTTTTGTGCTTCATGATTCTGCAATCGTTTATTGTTTTTGTTGATGAGTAGAGTAGATTCAAGTCAATTGTTTTAGAATATTACAATTTTTAGTTTGAATCTACAAGGAAGTTCTACATGGTATCAGAGTTGAAATCACAATAGAAGAGAAGAATTCAAATTTGCCCTTGTAGATTGATGGAGCTCTAGTTCAAGGAAGATCTAGAAGACCCTATGTGCAGACTTCTTAATGGAGCTAGAAGGTTGCTAGTGGGAAAATCATTATCCAATGTTCACCGACGCAAAAAGGAGTTTTGGTAATTGATATTGGTAGATTGAGGAGCAAAGAGATTTCCCACATTGAGATTAAGACTCAGAGGGAGTCTAGTTTCAAAGGGAACATCCTTATGGAAGCTAGTACTTCAGAATATGGGGAGATTAGACTCACTATTGCAGTAGTTGTAGCAATAGTGTAAAAGCAGCAACAAAGAAGTCACATCAGCAATAGGAGTGATCAGATTTATCTCATGCATGCAAATCCTTGAGGAGCAAGGAAAATGTTAGATACTTGGTTGTTGAGAGGGAGCATGAATTACCTTTCAACATGTAGCCTCAAAAGAAACCTCAAAAAGTTGTGGAGCAGCCATAATTGGAGAAGCAAAGAGGAAGCCGAGTGGAGACATTAATTTAGGAAGAGACCTCTAGTAGGGGGAGATTTCAAGCCAAGTGAGCAAATGGAGCACATGTAGCTATACATCCATTTGAGAGGTGGGGCGATGCAAAGCAATAGTCCCAAGAGTGAAAAATTTTGGGCAGGATCCATTGAGGTCTTTTTTGTCTCATGGATCATTACCTTGCTCTGGGGGCCCACGGTATTTAGTAGCAAGAGAATCAATGTCAGTCAGATACTGAGGAGTGCAGAGAAGTGTTGAAAACAAAGAAAGAGAATCAGTAGCAAAGTCAGTAGAAACACGGTTTTCCCAGTAGACAGTTGCAGACACAATTAATTCAATTTATTTTTGGATGTTTTTTTTTTGGGTTGTAGGTGTTATAGTAGCAACACCAACAATGAAAAGAGTTGCATGTAGAACATTCCAAAGGTACTGGATTGGGATAGATGTGAATCCCTTTCTTGCTGAGAGGGAATGTTGAAAATAGCAACAAGAAATGTTAAAAACAACATCGAGAAAGATACTGATTTAACTTTGTCCTTGAATTAATAAAATTGTAATTCCACATCTCATGACAACTTGTAATAGTTAACTAAGTTAATTTGACTTAGTTGGCTTAGTTAATTTGAGTTGAAGGTCTAACTAGAGTTATGTAGAGTGTTTCCTACAATTAGGAGACTAGTTCAGTTTATTTTGAGTTGTAATTATTGAATTCAGTCTAACTGAGTTAAAGTCAATTAAATTAGTTGCAACTAATGGAGAAATTAGTGGGAGGTCCATTAGTGGGTTGTAACCTGCAGTAGTGGGGTGCAACCTGCAGTAGTGGGGTACAACCTACAGTAGTGGGTCGTTGCCTGCAGTCGTGGGTTGCAGCCTGCAGTAGTGGGGTGTTGTCTATAGTCTAGTGTGGTGTTGCATAATGTATAGTGTGGTGATGCATGTCAAATAGTCAAGTACTGCCTGAAGTGTAGTGTGGTGCTTCCTGTAGTGATCAACCATTAAACTTAAGATTCACTCATAATCAACTCATGCATATCAGATCAAATAAAGACCCAGTTGAGATTGGATTTCAGGGACAATGTACTATCAGTTGTAAAAATCATCTAAATTAAACAGATGGTGCATGCAATCAGAGGAAGGCCTATCAGGATTGTACAATTCATAATTGAGGAATTTCCCCATTAAATAGGGACTAATTCCAAAGGGAAAAACACAAGGAAATAGGGACTTGGGTAAGCACAAAATTGGTTAAGTATTGGCTTGATCTTGTCTAGGAAGCAGTGAGATAGATAGAGATAGTGCAGAGGTTTCTCGGGCTTAATAAAATCATTGTAATATTCTAATATTTTCTGATTAATGCAATATACATATAGCAAGGGTTTTTTAGTTGTGGCTTTCCCCAAAAAATCATTTTGTTATGTGTGATAGAAGTCTTTCTCTTGTATGCTTCGTGATTTCGCGATTGTTTATTGTTTCTGCTGATGAGTAGAGTAGATTCAAGTCAATTGTTTTAGAATTTTAGAATTTGCAATTTGAATCTAAAAGGAATTTCTACAGTAATAATGCTCAATACTTTAGCTTTGGAAACAATAGCTCAAATAGATGCACCAAAAGTAAACAAAAGCACAATAGGATTTAAATAAAATTCTTTTTAGATACAAGAACAATATATGTCTAGTTGAAAAATGGAGAGTAATAACATGAAATAGAGCCAAGAATCTTAGTAATGGATCAAACCATGAGATATCTAAGTAGATGCCATTTATTCTTTTGGGTTGAATTCTTTATTTTTGCTATAAACTAATATTAAATACATTCTATATTTATAGAGCATGCTAAGTAGGGAATTTACATAATTTGCTACATAGTAGCTAGTACCTATTGCTTCGTTTAAATATAACTCAATTAAACTAAAAAACAATAAACACAAAAATAAAACAAATAATAAAAGATTGTATTGTTAAATGTCATCACGAAAAATTTAGAAATATGATTAACTAATATTGTTTATATCAACATATATACACTTTCATATATATGGTTATTATATATGTGTGTGTTTTAGACTTTTTTTTAACCACATGGTGAATTGGTAACTTCTTGGACTAATCTAAGGGAGACCTAGGATCAACCCTCGTCGCTACCACTATAACACCAAGAGTATATCCAACAACCTGCAGGCTAGATATACCAAATTCTTATGATTTAGCAAGAGTCGAGACTCACAGATAAGGGGAGCCTACTCCTTGAGCCCAGAACATAGCAGGATACTATACTCAATGAGATTTGAACCACAGTCTCGTGGGTAGAGAAATTAGACTGGAAAAAGCCACCGGAGAAGCTTCCAAAAAGTCTCACTAAAGACAACTCATATAATTTTTATATAGAATTTATTAAAAATATATTATTAAGATAAAATATAAAATAATTAATGAATATATTATTTGTATATATTTACGTTGTAAGGTGTTTCCCTTTGTGAAGAACTCCCCGAGATCCCACTCTGTACCACTCTTCACCCTCAGATTCGTTGTTAGACGATTGGGATTTCTTCCACCATTAGATCCCACTAGGTTAACTGTCAAAAAAATCTTGATATATGCAACTGTTCAACTTGTTCATATTTAAAATAAAAATAATTATAACCCATTAACATAATGCAATCAGGTACCTCAATGTTCGGTGTTGTTCACGAATTTTTTTCAGGACGTCAATGTATCGGGTAAATTATGTGAACCGAGAGAAATTATGCCTATTTAGATGAAGGAACCATTTCTTCTTTAAAATTTCGTGTAACCATGACCTGCAAATCTTTAAGAAATCAAGAATATTCTCGGGAGATGAAAACTGGGGTTGGGTTGGACAATGGATCTTATAAAGTTAGCCCACTTAACTGATGAGGTTCGACATCAATGATGATAGGAGACGTGTTATGAAACCAGCTCAAGAAAAGATAGAAAAGATAGATCAACGCCTTAGAATTCAGCCTCTTCGAGGGGGCAACCTCCTTTACATTACATAAATGAACAATTCTTGGATAATACAAATGAAAAGACCTCCTTTCTATATATAGGAGTCTAAGGGGTTATAACATAATCAGAGCTTAACAATAATAATGTAAGGGCACAATAATAACAATAGTGGGCTTCTATGGGGCACAATAGTAACAATATGGGCACTACATGGGTACATCAATATAATAAGTGGGTTATACTAATAACAATAAGGGGTTACACTAGTAGTATAGGGGCCTAACATGCCCCTCTCCTTCAAAAAGCGTTGTCCTCAACGCTTGAGTAGTTCTTGATGCTTATGTATAAAATTATTGTCCTCCCATGTGGAATATTCAGCAGGTAAGTTCTTCCACTTGATGAGGTACTCTGAAATTGATTGATTTCGTAGCTGTCGGGTTCTTGTTTCTGTGACTGCTCCAGGTTCCCATATGATTTTTCCTTCCTCTTCAATTTCTGGCAATATTGCTTGAATTGGGATCTTTTGCAACTTTTGAATAAGTGGCCATACTTCTTCGTCCTTCTTCCATTCATCCCTTGCTTTGTTTATCCAATCTGGTTGGATAATATAAATAGCACAAAACAATGCTTCCACATCCTCATCCTTGAAGAGTCTTCCCATTCGGTAAGGTCGCCAACATTTCCTTCTCATAAATAGCTTGCTTGAGATGTAGCAGTAAAAATACCCAATCACCTACATCATAACATTTTTCACTACGATGTTGATCTACCTGTTTTTTCGTTTGATTTTGCACCGAAGTGGTATTATCCTTTAAAAGTTGGAGAACTTGTTGTTGATGCTCGATGTGATCTTTCTTTGCTTGAACCTTTTTCTTCTTGATATGTCCTTCTATCTTTTGAGGAGTGGTAATTTCTTCCAGTTCTTTACAAGATATGGTTGGATTCATTTCTTGATGCTCGATGTGATCTTTCACTTCTTGAACATTTTTCTTCTTGATGTGTCCTTCTATCTTGATAGTTTGAGGAGTGGTAATTTCATCCATTGAATTACAAGATATGGTTGGATTCATTTCTTCTTTCTCGATGTGATCTTTCACTTCTTGCACCTTTTTATTCTTGATATTTCCTTCTATCTTGAGAGTTTGAGGAGTGGTAATTCTTGCCAATGCTTTACAAGATATGGTCTGATTCATTTCTTCTTTCTTTGGGGTGGTGTCCTGGCGTATATCCTCCTCTTTTGATGTTCCTTGATCCTTTTCTTCCTCCTCTTCATATTCTATGTAAAATAATTTCTTCTCAGCACACCTATGACCTTTAATGCATTTGCTATCACAATTGTAACAAAGCCCTTTTTCTCTTTTTTCTTCCAATTGTTGTGGTGTAACCCTTGTAGGTTGTGGAAGGCTGGGAGAAACAACACTTCCATCTTTATAGTTGTGAGGGGTATGCTTCCTGGTTTCCATAATTTTGCTTTCCATTATGTCACAAAGCCCTTTTACTCTTTCCAATTGTTGTGGTGTTTCTCTATAGAAGGTGTTGCTCTTTGTATCCTCATAATGTGCTATCATTTCCTTCGTGAAAATTGACCACGTAACAAGTTTTTTACGAGAACAAAGCCCTTCATACCATAAAAATTGATCTGGTTCTAAATATGAAGATGCAATACATACATTTTGTAACAGTTGTACACCATGTAGATCAAAATATTGCTCCATCTGAAGTATCCAATTTACCGGATCCTTGCCATCAAACTTCCTCATCTTGCTTTTTCTTGATTTTAGGAGCTCGACCTTGAAACGACTGTAACTCTGTACTTTCAGATCTTTAAGTTCTGAAATTGTGAACTATAGTAGCCCTCTATGTCCTCTTTCCAATGCCACCAATCTGATCCAAATTGGATTCTCTAAGAAAGAGTTATGCACAATCTCCCAAGATGACCTGATTATAGACCTTTCCAGAAGAGCGAAATTGTATGAAGTGCCACGTGTCACTGTTTCGATCTTTGAATCTGAAAAACACCCACAAGAAACTACAGTCCGTCCTCTTTCTGTAACTTCTTACGAAACTTCAATCCGATCCCCAGAGAGAAAGTTATGACGATTTTCCCCAGGTCACCTGTTTTGAATGTAATTCAGGAGTCTGCAAAAAGACCAACTTCCTTAGATCATATCTCCGTAAATATCGCGTTAAAAGCTCTGAAATTCGGACCCAAGGTTCAGCACGATTGCTTCTCAAATGGGTCTTTTTTGCGACTTCTGAAACGTCACAGAAAAAAAGTTATAGCGAAAATGCCACGATGACCTATTTGGAGCAGCGAAACCCTAGAATCCAAAGCTCTGATACCAAATGTTATGGAACTAGCTCAAGAAAAGATAGAAAAGATAGATCAACGCCTTAGAATTCAGCCTCTTCGAGGGGGCAACCTCCTTTACATTACATAAATGAACAATTCTTGGATAATACAAATGAAAAGACCTCCTTTCTATATATAGGAGTCTAAGGGGTTATAACATAATCAGAGCCGACGTAACAATAATAATGTAAGGGCACAATAATAACAATAGTGGGCTTGTATGGGGCACAATAGGAACAATATGGGCACTACATGGGTACATCAATATAATAAGTGGGTTATACTAATAACAATAAGGGGTTACACTAGTAGTATAGGGGCCTAACAAGACATCTTCAATACATTCCCTCAACACAAGTACATAGTTGAGCCCGAAACACATTGCACAATTACTACCCATTCCGCATTAGAGAACATCCCATAGCACAATTACCATAGTTACACATATGACCCTGTTGGGGGGTGGTACAACGGATCACTCCCAAAGATGTTATCCTGGGTAATTATTCATCGCAATGGATTTTCTTCATAATCGTTACCATTTCCCTTTTTTTTAATGACCTTAACTCAATTCCTTTCTTGGTTAAAAAGGAAGGCGACAATGTTGGAATTTGTTTTCAAGTTTCAGGAATCACCTCCAGAATCAGCAAGGTAATACGTTTTTCTTTCCTCCTTCCGAATTATTTTGGATATAATGTGATTGGAATCCTACCATAGTGTAAAAATTCATAAATGAATCCCTTCCATTGGGAATCGGACAACGCATTTCAATATTTAGCATCTCCCTTTGTTTCTCATATGTTTGACATAATGACCATAGGATTTAATTTAGGGTGTTAAGGGTTTGGAGCCCTAGAACCTTGAGAGATTTTGTTATCTTTTTACCAATGTTATGTCTCTATGGCTATGATATCAAAACTCATTCCTTTGATATGTTTAATGTTAGTGTTATGTTAGTGTTTAGGATGTTAATGTATCAGGTAAGATATGTGAATCGAGAGCAATTATGCCTATTTATATTAAGGAACCAACCCTGCTTTAAAATTTCATGTGATTATGGCCTGCAAATCTTTAAGAAATCAAGAATATTCTCAAGAGTTACCAATTTATATAAAATTATTTTGTTCTTTATTGAATTACTTAAATAATCCTTTCAGAGGAATCTTTGCGGTTGAATTTAGGTAAATTTGTTAAAAGTTAGACAATAGTTTCTATATTTAGAACATTGGTTGAATTTTAGTAAATTTGTTAAAAGTTAGGTAGTGATTTCTATATTTAGAACACTATTTAAATCCTCAGAGGGTTTTCCCTTAAATTTGAACAAATTTGGTAAAATATTGAAAGATTTTTTTGATATACCAAAGATAACGTTGAGAATAGTAAATTAATTTTATAACAAGAGAAAATAAATTCTATCTTTGCATTTGAATTTAGGTAAATCTGTTAAAAGTTAGACAGTAATTTCCATATTCAGAACAATATTTAAATCCTCGGAGGGTTTTCTCTTGAATTTGAGCAATTTGGTAAAATATTGAAAGAATTTTTTGATATACTGAAGATAACATTAGGAATAGTAAAATAATTTTATAACAATAGAAAATAAATTCTAACTAGTATAAGCATTACAATTTATTTTGCTTTACATATCATTACCTATCATGTTCCATTTTTTTAAAGAAAGAGACTTTCAATAAGGCACCCACCTTATATTAAATGCTACTCAATTTAAATAAGATCTTTTCTTTGCTTCCTACCTACTTCCTGTTTCTACAAACCCTCACTAATATTTCAAGGGAAATAATATTGGTTATGACACCATACTAATATATATTTAATGATGGATACAAAATATTTCATGCATTGAAGTGGGAGTTCAGTGATAAAATATACTTTGACTAGAACAAGATATTTAATCACTTGTAAGCAAACATAGTTCAAAATTGAATCAATATACATCAAATGTTGTTAGTTTTGTTTTGTATTTCACTAATGCATCTTCAACATGCCTTTGAATTAAAAGCTTATGTTAAATTTTTATCCAATTCCATTCTATTTGTAATGGGAAGTCATAAATTTCTCATATGGTTACTTATTCATTTTAACATTCCTTAGTTTAAACTATAAACTATAGATGGTTATTTGGTCTACCAGTCATGCAATCACATAGAGGTTGATTATAAGCCTAAAATCATATTGATTATTGCACAGAAGAATCATCATACAAAGCTATGTTAGCAACCAGGCAAGTATTATTTGTAAATTTTATCATTTGGATAAGTATAACTCTATTAGAATCAACCATCGTGTAGGTATCTAGACCATTAGTGTGAATCATTATTTAGTGCAAATCTTTCCCTTTGTGTTATGTGCACAGATTATGTATATAACTTTTATGTTTTGTGTTCAAAGCCATGCAGAGACCAAACATCCCCTGTAGAGAACTTCAACTTAACTTAACAATGGAATTATGAGAAATTATTGACTAGGCATTTGTGTATGCAAATTGAGAACGGTATAGGGAATAGGGCAATTGGGAAGAAGTGCAAATAATAGTAGTCCATAACATTTAACAATTTGGTTCAAGATGATATACTTTTATTGCTTTGGCATGGGGGTAAGCTTTAAAATGTGCATATGGTTGAAATAAAAGTTCACAAACTATTTAACAACATAATGGAATGGAACAAGATGATCCCATTATTATCCAAGAAAATTATAATTGAAGATTCATAAATATATTTGGATCCTTTGTAGTTTTGGTACATCCACAAGGGAATGTTTGATAAGAGAAGACTAGAAGAAGGTATAAAAAGGGTAGCTACCGGGAAAGCAAAGGATATCACATGCCTCCAAGAAGAACACCTCAAATCAGGGCAGGAATATATTAGCCATGCTTATCAACAATACTCAATGAAATGATTTGGGAAGGCCATTCAAGAATCAGGGCAAGAATATATTAACCATGCTTATCAGCAATACTCAATGAAATGATCTGGGAAGGCCTTTCAAGTTCTAGCATACTAGACAACAAGTCTTATTATATCAATATTCAAAGGAATGGAGAAGAAGAACCTAGGGAACTAAAGAACAATAATGATCAACATGGTGTTTGTGAAACTAATGGAAGGATTGATAGGAAGGAAATTTGGTAAATAGGTAAAAGATGAAGGGAAAAGGGCTTGAAGACAAGTTTGCTTCTGGCCCAAGAACCCTATTGTTGATCGTTGCATCAACTTAAGACACATAATAGAGAAAATTTGAGACTGAAGATGAAGAATATTAGTGCTACTTCATGGACATAGGATTCAACATATAACAGGAGACATTAATAGGAGAGAAAGTTGTTGCCCACATATTACATGATAAGAAGATCATAGTGCTTGCCCCACATATGACTTGATAGGAAGATCATAGTGTTCTCAATCAAAGGAAACATGTTACTAATGGAAAAATCACATAGATAACCCTTCACTTCCATAGTCATTTAAGACAAACAAAATATGATGTACAAATATTGTCTATACACCAAGTCATTAGTGATAACCTGAGACCATTTTCTTAGGACATTGAGAATAAAGAACATAAGAGTGCTTATAAATTAACAGAAAAAACAGGTCATGGAGACATCAACATTCATATTAATCTTCATGTGAAGAATTGCACCATGTCAAATCCATATATCTTTCAATCACTAAGAACATAGAAAGGTGAAGTAGAAGAAGAAAATGCTTCTATAATAATTTAAGGGTTGCACATTAAGCACATGTAAATATGTGGGATATTGTATCATACTTTAGAGCAAATGCACACCCATACAGACAAAATGGCCACAACAACCACACTGTTTGATGGGAAAAAACACACACTTATCAAGAATTGAACTCTAGTTGGGAGGATATCACCATCCCCACTTAAGCAACCAATCAAGCCCTTGGTGTGTTTTTAGTTAATATATATGACTAAAATTATTTCCATTAATGCACATTTAGAGTTGCAAGTTGCAACAACACCAGAAAAACCAAATTGAAGAATAATTTAGAATACCTTGACTCTCTCCTCAGCTCTTCCCGCTTGTTTCAACAAATGGCATGCACACTCACAACTCACAAAAGATACCTAACAAATGAACCTTCTCTTATGAAATTTCCTTGAAATGATTTTACATGAGACATAATACCCTAACTCTCTCCTCAACTCTTCCCGCTTGTTTCAACAAATGGCATGAACACTGATAACTCACAAAAGGTACCTAACAAATGAACCTTCACTTATGAAATTTCCTTTAAAGGATTTGACATCAGAAAAGATACATCAATTAAACATTCGTTATGAAATTTCAAATTATCATGTTACTTTTCTCTTATAGAAAAAAGTACTTAGTATTTACCAATTGCACAATAAAAATAAAAAATTAAAAAAGATGATACCATGTTTGATTCATATTAAAAAAACAATTTCCATAAAAATTGAAAAACATTCAAAAGCATTTTAACTTTTATTTCCTTTCTTCACTACTCAATATCATCATCTTTTATTATTATTTCCCTCTAACCTCTAAAGCTTCTTCAACATCTTCATGTACTCAAATTTTTGCTGGCTCTCTTGATTTTCTTTTACAATTGAATTTATACTCACTACCTTATTGCTTCTAACTTTTTCACTACCATAGGTAACAAGGTCAAATGTAGTCAAATCTCTCGAATTTAATAGCCGCGCTTGCAGTTGGAGGTTTACATATACCTCAATCAAAATATTAGAAGAAAAAAGGGATGTAGTTTAAGTCATTTCCCAGAGTGTGTGCAATCACTATACAAAGGGTTATTGTTGGAGTGCTTCATGAATTATTTTGAAAAGTTCATTTAGAATATAGTCTATCTATTATAATGCATAACAAGAATTGGAAAATTTGATTGAATTATAGTGTAATGTTAGTCTCTCCCCAAGGTAGTTTTACTTGTCTATCATTGATCATCTAAATAAAGTGAGAAACATCGCCATTATTTTCTTTATGTGAAAACCTAGGACACATGGTATTGTTGAATTTAGTTTTTTCGAAAAGTGAAGTGAAGAAATGCAGAAAAATGATTGCAAACATTGAGCAGAGTAGAATGATGTAAAATACGTCTTTGTAGTTTTTGAAAGTATGCTAGTGTATGTGTGTATTATGCATGGTTGCTAGCATAAATGGGCTAGTTTTATGAGAGAATACGAGAGATGAAATTAAAATGAAGGACAACCAATTATATGGGATCATAACTTTGAAATATATGTATAAGACATGCCTGACATATTCACCCCCATTGATAATGCCCTCATTGTGCTTTACTTGATGCATGTACCTTTATCCTCATCTTGAAGATTTTGAGGCCTAGCAGTGCTCTCTTTGTAAATGTTTTACATTACCTTGTTATCTATTTGATGGTTAAATGTTAAAATTATGTTGCTTTTTCTTTGCGAAGAGCTACCCTCCTCAAAGAAACATTATTGAATTTAGTTGACCCACTACAACGACATATAGAGAGGAAACATTTCAAACACAAGTAAGACAATGAAATGAATTGTTTAAATCAATATTTGCAAGAAGAAGTATACTCTCTTTACTAACGCTGGAAAAAATTGTTCATATTACATGATATACACTTGATAACACAATAAAATAATCATGTACAAAATTTATACTTCATAATTAACCTTACATCAGTTGACAAAATTCCAATGCCCACAGTCAATTAATTGTCTCTATTATTCATTGCGAATAGCCTTGTAGGGTTGACATTAACATATCTCTAGGACCTCCTCGAAAAATTGTGCCCTATTCCCTCTTGACTTATTATGCTGAGGTTCTATTTTGTTCTAGTGTTGAACTAGCAAAACTCAAGGCTCAAACATAACAGAGAATTGTTCTAAGTGATTTTCATAAATATGATCAATGAATCAATCATCAAGCTAATCTAGGTGGAAGTTTTCCTATGTAACTTCCACCCAAACACTAAATATGTTAGAGGACTTGATATCTAACCATTGATCCTCAATCTGTTGATCACAGATGCCATGCACCAGAGACCTTAAGTCTCTAGCGAGTTTAAAAGGTTTCCTCACATGAGAAAACTCCCTCATATCAAGTTCTTTTAAGCTAGATAATTGCCCCAATTGATCTGGGAATTGATTTAGGCAACCACATAATGAAATGTCAAGGGAATGTAGTTGTCTAAGTTTACAAATTGAATACGATAGTTATTCTAAACTTGTACGTGCTACAATTTGAGCATTTTTAGTGAGTTGAGATATTCTATATCATTGGATAACTTTTGAAGATCATGGCAGTTTGTGACGAACACCTCTTGAAGGGAAGTCATATTATATATACTTGAAGGAATTTCCTCCAAATTGCTACAATGATGAATAATGAACTCGAGAAGATTGGGGAACTTCAAAAACAACCCTCTATATAATTTGGTCATATTTCCACAACCCTCACATAGAATGAACGATAACTTCTATAATTTTTTCTAGGATTCAAAGTATTTTTCAAGGGGAGGAAGAATTACTCTCTCTGACTGAACAACTTTTAGTCATGTTAATGAAGACAAGACTGATATTCCTTGTAGTGTGGCATGCTTAAAATTGTGATTGACAATTACCAACACCTTAGTTTATGCATAGATTGCATAAAATGGTGGAAGAAAGTATTCACTTGTAGAAAAGTTTAAGATAAAAGCCTTGGCATTTGGAAAGTTCATATGACACTAATCCTTCATTAGACCTTGACATACAATAATGCAGAAATCAACACATTTAGAAACAAATTATGTGCAGGTAGAATGTAAGGGATTCGAAGATTTTGTTCAAGTGAGACAGTTCAATATTGAAAAATGGTGAGAAACAACTAGAAGAGGAGAAAGAAATATGCACCAAACATGTGTGGAAGGAAACAATCTTAGCATCAAATGTACTACTTTTTATATTTAATGATTTTTTTATATGTCACGATTATTCTCAAATGTATGCCTTACGACGATTCCTTTGCAACATTTGGTGCAATTGCTAGATATGTTAATTTTGAATTTATTATATGTGGTTGTTTGAGGCCCATTTTTTTTTTTTAGTTTTTTTTTTTCACTTTGAAGAATTTGATTCTTTTTAGTACATGACAAATTTGGAATTGAAATGGATTTAAGACTTTTGTTTTTTACACAAACTGTGTGTCAAAAGTTTAGCTGATCAGAATCTGGATTAGGGGCAAATTTTTGCTCAAAAATCAAAGTGCTCAGAATTGCTCAAAATCTTGAATGACCGCGTCCGTCTCGGCGATACGATCCCAACGCAGCTTGTTTCACTAAAAACGAAGCTCGTATGAGAAAGATAGAAACTTATGTCTACTTTGTTAAACAGGGAAAATTATGGGTACAGGGTTGACTGGGATGCTGACTAGGCATTCGTACAACCCAGTCAACAAAAAGAATATTCCAAGGAATATTCAAAGGAATATTTAAAGGAATATTCCTTGAAATACTCCCAAAATATTCCCACAGGGGCTCAATCGGTTTGTGACAAGTGTCGACATATTATTGGTCAAGCGCATCTGAGGTGGACCAATGAGAGGTTGACACGTGGAAAGCTCGGAGGCCGCCACGTGCCCTCTCAAAGGTTGGGTAAAATGTTATTTGGGAGGCTGGCAGAATCAAATCTGCAACCTCGCCCACACAAACCCAAAGCCTTACCACTATGCCGCGACAACGTTTCTTAACTTACAATGGGTGCAATTTGTGTTTTAAGACATAATGCGTGGCGGATATGGGGGAGAGGGCCAGCTCTCTCCGCATGTGACCAACACCTCAAAACCAAAGGCTAGTGCTTAATGCTAACCATGTGCTTAATGTGCTAAGTGGAGTTTAACGGTAATTAAACCATGTTTATTCATTAATTAAGCACAGATTAATTTGGTGGTAATTTTGGCAAGTCCGACAAATCCGGCATTGCTCCATTTTTGGCGAGGTTAACTTGTAGTAATCTTTAAATCATGTGAACTACTTTTGTCCTTTCTTTAAGAAGTCTTAATGGCCTTGTTGTAAGTTTTTGAAAGGCCTTTACTTACATTTTTGTGAAAATTTATATTTTGTAAAGAATATCAAGTGTTCACTAGTTTTTGGAACATTTTATCTTTAAATTTAAACTAGTTAGAAGAATAATTGCAAAGTAATTAGTCTTTGGTTGAAGATTATGTATTGAACTTTGAAAAGCAATCTATAAAGTTGAGATTTAAAATTTGAAAATGGAAATAGTTTGTTTTTAAATCTAACTTGTTATTACGTTTAGATAACTCTATAATTTGCATTTTTTATTTGTTTTAATAAAAATAAGTAAATATTTTCATTTTAAAAAATAATTAAAAAAATTAATATGCAAAATAACAGGAATGGAAAATATTTATTAATAACTTCATTAGAAAGAAATTAAAATAATAAAATAAAAACACACAATCTGACTAATAGATATTTTGTTTTTAGGGCTAAATCTAGTGATAATTTTTTTTCAAAAGATTGCAAATTTTCATTGTTTAAAATACATTTTTGAATGCATATATGGATTTAACACTTTGAAAATTTTTTAGAACACTTAAATTCTAAAAACAAAACTCAAACTTAGTTCAAGCAAATTCTATCTAACAAAATTCTTGAAAAATTACCCTAATAATCTAAAATCTAAAACATATAATAAAAGTAAAAATTTACTTTCTTATAAACAACTATTTAACTATTTAATTATTTTGAAAAACATATTTCTTCCCAATTAAATAATAATTATAATTATTTATTAATAAACAAATTGAATTACAATTAATTTATCCAATAAACCATTTAACTATAATATTAAAACTTTTTTGTTTTAACATTGGCTTCAGAAAAATAAATCCATTTTATTTGGATTTTATCCACAAAACATGGTTTGAATTTTTTGAAATTTAAAAATTCTCAGTAACTAAATTATAACCACCGATAAAAACAGAGAAGATGATACGAACTGTGTATGCCTGGCAGTTTCTCATGTGTCTCATCCCTATGTCACGTCATCCTTTCCTTCATTCAATATATGTCACGTCATCCTTTCCTTCACCATATGTCACCTCAAGATTTGTTTAATTGTAGTTGGAAGGGATAGCAATTTGTCTTATTCAATTAAACCCGCGACCTTAAATTGACCCTCAACCACACTCTGTTTGATTGCTGATGCATTGCTTATGTCATGTTTTTTAATCACATCTATAATTAGGTATTAATACATCTGTCACAAGTGAAATAAATAAGTTTATATAATATAGAAATTACTAAAATGAAATATAAAAATAATTAATGAATATTTTATTTGTACATATTTATTTTAATTTTGAATTTATTATAGATCAGAGGGAATAATTTTCTTGAACCCAAATGTTTTTAAAGTTTTTTAGGTTTTTATTTTTCGCTTTGATTAATTTGATTTTTTTGGTACATGATGAATTTGGAATTAAAATGGATTTAAGATTTTGCTTTTTTACACACACTACGTGTCAAGTTCTA
This sequence comes from Pinus tabuliformis, assembly GCA_031772625.1. NCBI lineage: Eukaryota > Viridiplantae > Streptophyta > Pinopsida > Pinales > Pinaceae > Pinus > Pinus tabuliformis. The sequence continues at coordinate 405,501,992 of CM062811.1, read as the reverse complement.
AATTTAAGATAGAAGGAATTACACATCCCATTGTGAGGGATCAAATATCTGGGTGTGTAAGAGGTGCAAACATTTTCTCAAATTTTTTTAATCTCAAAAATTTTTGCTCTGTGATGACTTGATCCCTCTCCTCTAGAGTCATGACAGATCCAAATTTAAGATGGATTTATGTTCTCCCTCTCATTAGGCTACATGTCAACTCCATATTCTAGATATATATTTGCTTTGAGTTTATATATATATATATATATATATGAAATTGGATATTTAACTTAATATTTTATTTATGATCAATATTGAAATATCTTGTTGTTATTAATATTTTTTTACATGACATGTTCAATTTCATTTTTAATATGGAAAGAATGATACATCTCTTTCATATTAAGTTGTAAAATGTGCCTAAACCGAGTAATTGCCTTTCAATGCAATAATTAATTAATGTTAAATAAATTTATATTATTTCAATATTTATATGAAATAAAATTGATTAATGTTTAAAAAATGGATACATTGGTAATGATACATAATGTTCAATATCCTTATTTTATAGGTGGGTGATTTTCTTTTTCTCAAAAATTCAAAAAAACTATAAATTTACAATTAATATTCATAAACTTAAGAATATGAAATTTATCAGTGATATTCATAAACTTAAGAGTATGATAAAATAATGTATCATCAAACTTTGTATATTTAAAAACTTTAAAAATGTTTAATCTAATAAATACTTAGGCATCAATTTCAATGGCTATCTATAATATAACTATAATATCAATTTATTGTGGTTTTGAAAATAATTATATGTTGAAATTTAGGGTTATGTTTTTAAAACAAACGTGTGTTGAAATTTAGGGCCAACATAAATTTCTTGTTATCCTGAAAACAATTGTATGTTGAAATTTACGGTTACGTTCTTGAAAACAAATGTATGTTGAAATTTAGGGTCAAGATAAAGAAAAAAAAATACTATAAAAAATTGACATAGTTTTGAAAACAACTATATGTTGAAAATAAAGTCTATGTGGAAAACAAATATATATTAAAATTCAAATTAGAATAAGAAAAATATAGCTTTTTAGGGATTTACTTATCATATTTATGCAATATAACTTCGAACTCTGGGTTTGCAACAATTTTTTTAAACATGAAATACAATTTAAGCAAATCCAAAGATGTATTATAACTTATAATTTAAGCAATACTTCTTACCTCATTTTCTTTATTGAGATTAAATTTATTTTTATGAAAATGTTATAATTAAATATCAAAATTTTCATTAAATTAAGTATGATATTTTAAAAATTTAAACATCATAAAATTAATTTTATAACATAAATATGTCTCTATATATTTCTAATATAAATTTAAATTATTCAAATTGAATAAGGATAGGGTTTAATGTTGTTGTTTCTAACACTACACAATATAAAAAAAATCTCAATTATTGTAATATAAAACAAGCACATCGTATTCCCTATAATTCAAGTGGGAAAATTAATTGCCTACTAAAGGACAAGGATTTGCATAAATTTTGATGGGTTGAATTTTTTCCAATTAAGAATTTACTCAATAGTTTCTTGCTGCTTTTATTGAATGTTTGTTGTCCATGACCAACATCTATTGTGGATATTTTAGGCTAGACTTGCTTTATCAAAGTTCTATGTATTTTGTTAACTTTAACAACAACAAAAATTTAAGATTTAGGATATTGTAGAAATATCCAAACTCTTGGGATATTTTTTCTTAAATAAGATAACTTTAAATTTAGAGATAGTTGAGACCAAATTCAACACAAAATTTACATAGAAAAGCTAAATGAAATGAATGTAATTGATTCTACACTAACATAAACATGGTCTATCAAGGTACATTGAATTTTCACAAATAGAAAACCTAAAGATTGGAAATAAAGAAATTGTACACGTTAACTTATGTAAAAATTCAATATGATGAATTAGTCAAACGACTTGATGCATTTGAAAGTCAATAACGTCCAGATACCTTCCTTCTTTCAGATCGATACCTCCCTTCTTTCAAGTCTCCATCATGGTGTAAGGAGCCACATAGTTGAATCTACACTCAACAACACAAAATTGTCATTCCAGCACTTATTTGTCTATTCAATCGTCACAATTTACAGTATTACTAATTTTAATTGTTAAATGATTTATTCTAAATATTTACTATTCAATAGTATAAATATATTCATTTTTTTCTAATAAATGATTTTGTTGATTACCTTTCCTTTTGTTATTGAAGAAAGCAATTCCAAGATAATTCCAAGTTTGTACACCCAACAAGAAGCTATATAAAAAAACTATTTTTAAACTATTTTTTATCTTGAAAATGTTTTGTTATCTATTCAAATGCTATATAAGCACTATATCAATTACTAAAAGTCTACCTAGATAAGGACTAATAACAACCATTAGATTTGATGTCAAATCTAATCTAAATTATTGTAAAAAATTAAGGGTTCACCATCATTTAAAATAATATATTGAAAGAGCCAAGACCTTTAGATTACATTTAAAAATCCATATACTTATATATTTTTAATAATAATATATAATATTGTAGTAATTTCAAATTTAGAAAATCAACAATAATTTAAAATCAAATAATATTTACCAAACCTTAAGAGTATATTTAGAGTGCTCATGTATATATGTCGTAAATCCTTCCATTTGTAAGTCTTAAAAAGTGTAGGCTTGGAGAGAAGTGCTAAATTTATTATTGAGTGACCTTGAAAACCAGCATAGATCCATCTTAAAAACGGATCTAACATGAGTCTAGAGAGATCCAATTTCTTCACATGCAAATTTTTTTATGAGCCAACATTGTTTAAATGTTTTGTATAGTTATTTAATTTTTAATTTTTTAATTTTTTAATTTTTTTAATTTTTTAATTTTGGCGGACATGAGCAAAATTTCAACTTTGATGACCTTACACATCATATGGGTTCTAGAATGAACCTCTCGGCTCAACAACTCTATTGTAAAACTTCCAAATAAATATTACACTTCATAAAAATGCCTAATACAAATAGAGGCTAGACACATCATACTAGGTTGTAGAATGAACCTCTCAGCTCAACAACTCTATTGTAAAACTTCCAAATAAATATTACACTTCATAAAAATCCTAATCCAAATAGAGGCTAGACAGTGAAGCGTGCATACGTTTTATAAGGATACTAATGAATTCTAAATAGACAACAACAAAATTTGATTTAAAAAAAAAACACTATAAGAAATAGTGAAGAATTACATAATCATCTATATATGAAAGAAACAACTATTTTGGAAACCTCGGTAGTTTACCAGTAAAAACATGTTATGTATAAGGAATATTAGGACCCTTGGAGCTTTACATAAGACTCCACTGTCTGTTAAAAACATGTTATGTACGAGGAATATTAGGAACCTTGGAGTTTTATATAAGACTCCACTGTACAGATCTAACATGAGTCGAGAAGGATCAAATTTCTTCAAGTGCAAAATTTTTTTAGAGTGAAAAATACAATGTGTTATTTTCATTGTTTAAATTGTATTTTTGATTACTAAATAAAATATATATATGACCAAATAAAAAATTTAACCATAAAAACTTTTTTTTTTTTTTTCTATATATTGATATATATGAAGTTGATATTGACCCAGATATTCCACCTCTTGTACTCCAAAGAAACATTTGGATCTTTTTTCATATAATTGTTTCTCCTCCAATAATTGTAGCACCCTATCAACATGTTCAACATGATCCTTCCAAGACTTACTATAGATTAGTATATCATCAAAAAATACTAACACAAATTTTCTAAGGAATGGTTTGAAAATGGAATTCATCAAACCTTGAAATGTTGAAGGTGCATTGGTAAGGCCAAAAGGCATGACCAAAAATTCATAATGACCCTCATGAGTTCTAAATGTTGTTTTCGGAATGTCTTCAGTCTTCATTCTGATTTGATGATATCTTGAATGAAGATCCAACTTGGTGAAGTAAATTGATCCATGCAATTCATCCAGTAATCCATCAATGACTGGAATGGGAAACTTATCTTTAATAGTGAGCTTGTTGAGCTCCCTATAATCCGGACACATGCGCCATGATCCATCCTTCTTGTGCACCAATACTACTGGAGCAAAGAAAGAACTTTGACTCGGTTGAATTATACCAGCCTCTAGAATTTTTGCAACCATACGTTCAATTTCACTCTTTTGGGCATAGGGATATCTGTACGGCCTGATGTTTGGAGGAACACTTCCTGGAATCAGATGAATAGCATGATCATGATCACGAATAGGTGAGAGACCTTTGGGAGTCTCAAATACCTTGGAATGATTGTCCAAGACTTTTTGGATATCTGGAGAAATAGATGATTCCAATGTGGAAACATCTAGCGAACATAATTGTGCAATTACACCTCTTTGTTCCTTTTTTAGAAGCTTTGTCATATCGTTAGAGCTGATTATCTTCCCGGTTTCCCTGCAATACCCCTTAATTCAACTTCCTTTCCTTCCACAGAAAATTTCATGAAAAGTTCTTGAAAATTAAAAGCTATTGTACCCAAGGATTGTAGCCATTGGACTCCTAGTACAACATCAGCACCTCCCATTGGAGTGGAAAGCATTGGGCTAGTCAATACATATTCTCCATGGATAGCTTGATATTATGGCACTTTCCAGAGCAATTTATTGTTCCTCCATTTGCAACCATCACTTGAGCTGGATATAAGAAGCAATTCAATTATTTTGCTACCTTACAATGAATAAAATTGTGGGTACTTCCTAAATCAATCAACACTATTACCTTTTTCTTCTTGATTTGTCCTTCTATCTTGATGGTTTGAGGAGTGGTAATTCCTGCCAATGCATTACAAGATATGGTCAGATTCATTTCTTCTTTATCTAGGCTTTGTTCCTAGAGTATATCCTCTTCTTTTGACCTTTCTTTCTCCTTTTCTTCTTCCTCTTCACAATCTACGTAGAATAATTTCTTCTCAGCCCACTTATGACCTTTAGTGTATTTGCTATCACAACTGTAACAAAGCCCTTTTGCTCTTTTTTCTTCCAATTGCTGTGGTGTCAACCTTATAGGTTGTGGAAGACTAGGGGCAACAACACTTCCATCTTTATAGTTGTGAGTGGTATGCTTCCTGGTTGCCATAATTTTTCTTTCCATTTTTCTTGCTAACCTGAATGCCTTCTCTAATGGATCAGGTTCCCAAAGGCGAACATCATGTTGGATATTATCCTTTAAAGTCCCTATGAAAACATCAATCCTATGCTCCTCTGGAATATTTTTTACCCTTATGTTCAATTTTTGATACTCCTCAATGTGCTCCATTATTGAACCCTTTTGTTTGAGACTTATCAATTGGCTAAAAAAAGTGTTGCTTTTTGTATCCTCATAATGTGCTGTCAATTCTTCCGTAAAAATTACCCAAGTGATAATTTGTTTACGAGAGCAAAGCCATTGATACCATAAAACTAATTTGGTTCCAAATATAAAGTTGCAATACGTACCTTTTGTGTGTTTTGCACATTATTGAGATCAAAAAATTGCTCCATCTGTAATATCCATGTTGCGGGATCCTTGCCATCAAACTTCCTCATATCGATTTTTGGAATATGGTGGGTCTTCGATCCAACATTAGAGTCTATGGAATCATGATTAACATTTCTTTTGTTCTCATCATGAGTTTCCTTTACTACCCTTTCACCATTAATGACCATTTCTTGTAGCAACTTATTCATATTTATCTTCAATTCTTCCATCTTATCATCCATGCCATCAATTTTAGCGTCCATGCCATTCATCTTAGCTTCCATGCCATCCATCTTAGCTTCTACGCCTTTCTTTAAACAATCCATCTTAGCTTCTACACCTTTCTTTAAACCATCCATATTAGCTTCTACATCGTTCCTTAAACCATCCATCTTAGATTCTGTTGCCTTTTGTGCAAGTGACACTTGTTGCACTTGGTCTCGTAATTTTGATATATCATGTTGCATTTCTTCCTCTTCTTCATAAGTCATGCTAGAGCTTTCAGGTTGCTTACTAGGTGTTTGCATTTTCTTTCCTCGGGGCATCAATTACCGATTCAAACTAATTTTTCAAACCAAGCTTATGCAAAAATTTAAAAAAAACTACACACCTTTTTTCACTTTGTAGAATCTTGATATTGAATCTGATGTATCTCTGCAATTTCGGATCATCCAGTTTTGAAATTGTGACCTGTAGTAGCCCTCTGTGTCCTCTTTCCAATGCCACCAGTCTGATCCAAGTTGGATTCTCCAAGGAATAGTTATGCACAATCTCCCAAGATGACCTGATTATAGACTAGTTCAGTAGAGCGAACTTGTACGACATGCCACGAGTCACTGTTTCGACCATTGAATCTGAAAAAGATATACAAGAAACTACAGTCTGTCCTATTTCTGTACCTTCTTACGAAATTTCAATCCGATGCTCAGAGAGAAAGTTATGACGATTTTCCCCAGGTCACCTGTTTGGAATGTAATTCAGGAGTCTGCAAAAAGACCAACTTTCTCAGATCATATCTCCGCAAATATAGCGCAAAAAGCTCTGAAATTCAGATCCGAGATTCAGCGTGATTTATTCTCAAATGGATTATTTTTTTTAGCTTTTGAAATGTCACAGAAAAAATGTTATAGCGAAAATTCCACGATGACCTGTTTGGAGCAGCGAAACCCTAGAATCCAAAGCTCTGATACCAAATTTTATGAAACCAGCTCACAAAAAGATAGAAAAGAGAGATCCACACCTTAGAATTCAACCTCTTTGAGGGGGCAACCTCCTTTACATTCCATAAATGAGCAATTCTTCGATGACTCAAATGACAAAACCTCCTTTCTATATTAGGAGTCTAAGGAGTTACAATATAACCCAGCCGACCTAACAATAATAATATAAAGCCACAAAAATAACATTAGAGGGATTCTATGGGGCACAGTAATAAAAATATGGGGGCAATAGGGCACAACAATATTAATAAGTGATACAACTACAATCTGCGCTATCAGGAGTACCTTTACTTAGTATAGAATGTGCCTCCATTATACAATGTGGTGGTTCCATATCCCTTTCTTGCAGAGTATGTCTTTGCAACACCAACATCGATGATGTAGAGGTGTCATCTAGAGTCCCCAAAGCAACACAAGAACCCTTATACCAACATCTGTTCCACTTCCTGTCTTCTCATAATTTTAGGATGTCCTACCCCATTCTGTCCCAAAACCACGACAAATGGCAACAATATCCAACTGGTAGAGGTATCATGTGGACTAGGCATACTGTTCATGCTATGATCATTTAAAGGATGTGTTGCTTTCACGAATTTCATTACCACCTTCTGATCCCTTTGCATCTCGAAGAATTCTTTAGAGTTTAGCTATATGTTGTCCATGTATATTTACCTCTCTATGACTGTGATTGCATTTTTCAAATCAACTGAGAATTCAAGCCAGCGATCAACAATGACTTTGTACTCATTGAGAGTTTCTTCGATGTGTTCATACGTTTCTTCGACAGATTGTGAGGTAGAATTTTGTGTGGTTGTTTCCGTCCATCGAGCCTTATCAAACTTGCACAGATCCAGCAGACGAAGGTGTTTTTCTAGGATCCATAGAACACTATACATGTGAAACAAATCTCTGAGCCCGTACCTCCTTTTCTTGGACATGTATTTCAGGATGTAAGATCCTTTTGCAAGTCAGCAGTTGTAATTGAAAGCTCTATTACAAGAGTGTAAGGGTTGGAGGGAGGATAAGCAACAAGAAATCACCGTCTGTTGCATAGCTCCCCACTATGTATGCCTTCCCTATTGCTTGTCATAAATTCCTTTGTTTCGGCTAGGTCTTGCTTGCATCTTTTCCCCGCAGCCATTCCTGATGCTTATGCATCAGCTCTTCGACCTCGCTTTTCTTCTCTTGGTCCTCGCCTGTAGAAATAATTAAAATTAGCTATGATTATGAGAGATATAATAGAAACGCCAAAAACAAACCTTTCCTTCATTAAAACTTTCATAAAGAGACAGACTCTATAACTGGGAGCTCTGTGAGTCCTTCGGGCTCTAAGTCTCAAGAGGGCGCGGTGATTTTTTGGGGACTGATGATTAAAAACAGATTGAAACCATAATCAATAACCATTGAACTGTTCATCTTTGAGGACGTAATTCCATCTGACAACTACGGTTATCATTCGGAGAGACGAAAGATTAAACTTCTCAAGGACCCATTCAAATTTGCCCCCAGAGCAGGTTTAATAGGGTGGTGGTTGTGGCCACAATAAACTCAAAAAAGTGTTGTTCCCTTGAGGGAACAACAACTGTTCCCTGGAGGGAACAACAGCTGTTCCCGGAGGGAACAACACCTGTTCTGTGGAGGGAACAACAAAAAACCAAATGAGAGCTAATTCAAACTTATATCACCAATAGAAACAAGTTTTGAAAACAAAAAGAATTGATAGGGTGGTGGTTGTGGCCACAACAAAATGGCGAACCGCTGGGCGAACCAGTTATCTCTGTTACCAAATAAACTTTGATCCTTAGAACGTCAGGGTGTTAAGATAAAGTCGAAATGCAAACTGTATAGATGGATAGGCATGGGTTCCACTTTAGCATTAATCACTTTAGGCGGGATAAAGACAAATAGCTTCTACTTACTGATAGGGTTTGACATGCATTCTCCAATGGTTGTATTATGGGATTTATTGGCCCTCCTTTACCTGTTTTCTACTTTCAAAATACTTTTGAGGCCATCACCGGTTTTTCAATACCTGTTTAGGTGTGTACCTCAGCTCTTTATCGCGCATCAAGCTTGATGAATATATGCAGATATGTTTATCCACACTTTATGTAAGAATTTTTAGTGTTATACTTTCGTACGTTCGAATGGGGTGCAGTCATGGATCGTGCCATATTTTTAAACCGCTTAAGCAAGGTTGGGCTTGCTGTGTCAACCAGTACTCTGAGTCCAGCAACAGTCCCTACTCCAACCAGCTTCCCAAACAACCTATCCTTCCAGATTGGCACAAGGACTCGACATTTCATTTTCTTTTAAATAAGTCCTTCCAATTTCGGGCACAAGGACTAGAGCACAATTAAATCTGCCATGGGATATACGACAGTGAGCTTATCCCATGAAAGGAGGTTTACTTGTAGATGACAGATATTGGAAATTTAGTGTGGTGGACGGAACCAATGGAGAATGACTGCAAATCTTATAGGCAAGTATAGGCTAGGTCTAGGTGGGATTTTTTTTAAATGCAGCATTCCGCCATGCCAGTCCAACCGTGGTTAAATGTTTTTTCGTTTTATAAAGATGTCCCTACATGCTTCAGGTATCCAGATTATCAACAGAGCCTACCTAGTTCCCAATAGATGCTAGTGAGTGGTTTCGATTCGAATTTCACCCCTGATTTTCCAGTTCTCAGAGGCTTATCAAAGGTTCGTTTGACTTGCAAGGTAATAATGAATTTAGGATCTGCAGACTCGTCAACAGGCCAGTGAGGGAAGCAAAATGCTGAAGATGATGAATGAGGGCAATCAAAAGAAAGTTACAAAAGGTGAAAACAAAATTGAAAGACCGAAATCAAATGGCTGAAAGAGACTGAAGTTCGAAACAAAAGGAAGATAAAACTTTGCATAAAAAAAAGGAAAAAGGAAAGAAAAATATAACTAAGCTAATAGCAAATAAAATAAATCCTAACCTATTCAGGAGGTAACCACCATGTGGTGGCTACTGGAAATACTTCTTAAGATGCTGGCCATTAACAGGGACTTTTTTGGTTTCTCCGTGTAAAGTTTTTAATCTGTAGGTTCCCTAACCAATTTTTTCCTCAACTTGGAATGGGCGATAAATCATAACAGGCCTGAGGGAAACGACTGGCTTTCTTTCTCGCCCTACGACAGTTTGACATACCTTGCACTTTCGAGCATAGGCATGCGAGCCTCTGAACATTGTGGGCCAATAATACCCAACTCGTAATATTTTGTGAGCAATGGTCTCTCCGCCATAGTGACCACCTACTGGGCCATCGCGCATTTCTTTCAAGACATGATCAACGTCATCCTTTTCCAAACACCTCAGCCAAACTCTGTGATAATTTTTCTTGTATAATGTATCATTGGCCAAGTGATACTGATTAGATTTTAATATGAGTGCTCTTCTTCGTGATGCGTCCATGTGCTCAGGACATGATCCTCGTGTTAGATAAAAACGTATGTCGTAATACCACGAATTAGAGTCCAATGGGACTTCCAATATTTCGCGCTCATATATTAACATTTCGTTGTCCCATCTGGGCTCTTCCCTGAATGCTACTTGAGCATTCCGCACACACTGAGTTTCTAGATCCTCTGACATCCCTTCTTTACCTGCCATGGCTTCTGCTGCAAGCTTACATAACCCCTGCCCCAGAACTATGTTTGCTGGTTTAATCTCAAGGTCGTATTCCTGAAGAGCCATTATCCAGTTCCCTCTCCATTCTCCCATCTCCCTCTGCATGAAGAGGGTCCTTACAGTAGGGTGGGGAATGATCACCTTGGTCCTGGCCTTCAGTAAATAAGGGCAGAAATGTTTCACGGCTTTAAAAACTGCAAAACCTTGTTTCTCCATGTCAGGGTAATTCAGTTATGACCCCTGAAGATTAGAGCTCATATAAGAAATGGGGACTTCGTTGCTGTTATCATTTTTTTGGGTGAGGATTGTGGCATATGAAACATCAGAAGCGAAAGTGTATAGGAGGAATTCCTTGTCAAAATTGGGGCTAACCAACGCAGGAGCTTCTGCAATGGCCTCCTTAATTCACTGAAACGATCTCTTAGCTTCATCGCTCCACCTATACACTGCGTCTTTCTTCATCATTAGCTGAATGGGATGCACTATTTCACTGAAGCCTGAAACAAATTTCCTAACAAAATTAGTCTTCCCGAAAAAGGATTGCATTTCCCTTTTATTTGCAGGAGGTTGTATTCTCATGATGGTCTCTATTCTTTCAGGATCGATAATAATTCCTTCCTTGGAGAGGATATGACCCAGTAGCTTCCCTTCTGTAGCTGCGAAAACGCTCTTCTTGGATTCAACGATATTCCGTACATTCAGCATCTTTCGAAAATCTGTTTCAGGTGATAAATATGATCCCTTTTGTGATAAGAATACACAATAATGTCATCCATGTAAACCACTACTGATATGTTAATCAATCCTCGGAAAGCTATGTCCATAGCTCTCTGAAATGTGGTGCCTGCATTAATAAGTCCAAACAGCATTTTACGATATGCGTAGGTGCCCCATTTAGTGTTGAAGGTTGTCTTAAGTTGATCTCCATTCGACACAAACACTTGATTATATCCCGAAAACCCATCCAATAGGGACAGCATTTCAGACCTAGAAACGCATTGAAGAATGTGTTCCATAGAAGGGACAGGATAGTTATCCTTCTGCGATGCTCTGTTCAGGTTTCTAAAATCGATACGTAATCTAATGTCTCCATTTTTTTTTCTTACTAGCACGAGATTGGCTATCCAGCGGGTGTGCCTGACCAAAAAAATGATTTTAGCGTCCAACATTTTGTTTAATTCTTTCTTTACCAACAGTTCCAGGCTTGGATGCATCTTACGAAGCTTTTGTTGGTAGGGCTTAAAATCCTTTTCCAAAGGAATTACATGCTGCATGATGCCGGTATTGAAGGTTTTTAAGTCGCCATATGTCCATGCAAAGACGTCCTTGTACTCTTTAAACAGCTTAACAAACAAAACCTTTTCTTATGGAGAGCATCCTAAGCCCAAATTAACATTTTTTTGGGTCTTTTTCGGTTCCAAGGTTGACTGAATCATGCTTCATGGATGAGCTATGCGTTTTGCAGTTAGTCGGCTTTTTAAATTTATCATGTAGGTCATAAAAGTGCTCCATCTTGACAACTGACTTGGGAATTATATTGGACTGATCTTTTTCCTCATCTTCACTCTCATTCATAAGCTTGTCATGCTCTTTTTCATCAATGAGTGCATTTTTGAATGTATTTTTGCAATGCAGGAACTCAAGGATTTGCTTGTCACCTTCGAATACCTGCCAATTTGAGATGTTATTAGGTACGGATGGTCTGAAAATCAATTCAACATAATATTTATTCTTGTTTAATCTAAGGTCAGGCAAAAGTTTTGAAGCCATACCAGCCATCAGATTGACATCTTGGAATTGCCCTCGAGGTATGTATGTGATATTAAAAGAATCAAAACTGTCAATTAAGCTCCATACCCCATGTTGGTATCTTACCAGGTGTGGTGAATTGCATTGTATCCTTTTCCTTACCTGGTTGACAATTATCTGTGAATCATCAAAAACTTTAAGATTTTTCACCTTCATGTCAATGGCTTTCTTCAGGCCTGCAGCAAGCCTTCGTACTCTGCCGTGTTGTTGGTGCACACGAACTCCAACTGGCTAGCCATCAAATGTTGGTTCCCTTGTGGGTCAATGAGAATGCTCCCAGCACCTGTGCCCTCTATGCAGTTAGAGCCATCAAAGTAGAGTGTCCAAAATATAGAATCTAATGTTACATCAATTGAACTGCTTTCTACGAAATTAGTCCTATCATCTACTATAATATAGGATAGTTCATCAGTTGGACTACAGGGGAGAGCTTCCAACTGTGTGTTCGTTGCAGTTTCTTCAACTATCTCTGCATGGAATTCTCCAAAATAGGTTTCCATGGCACAAATGTCAAAACTATAATTCCCAAGGATAGAGTTGGTAAACATTATAGGTTCATTGGGGTCATTTATTTCTGCCACTACATACTTCATATATCTTTCTTGATCAAGTCTCAGCATATCACCTTTTCCTTTTTGAGGCAACAAGAGATGGGACCAATCAGTTGAGAAATATCCATTCAAATTTGTTGACGAGTCCCTACTAAGAAGCATTCCATATGCCTCGAGTATATCGACTACCACTATGTCAATGACTTGTGTGTACTGTGGTTTGGTAGTTATCTGAATCAGCACATCTTTCAATTCTCCAATTACTTTTACATTCATTTTGTCCAGTTGCATAATTCGAGTTCCAGTTTTCTTGGGCATTGCATGAAGATTTTAGCAACAGCATAAAGCATAATAATGGACAAGGCACCAGAATCTACTAGGAAATTGTGTACGTTCATGTTGAAGATTTCAAATGTGATAAGGAAAGGTGGAGGCATGGATTTTGATTTCCTTCCTATCATGGCTGCACTGACATCTTGGGGCGTTCGATTCATTTTTGACAGAGTGGCTTCCATGGCTGATGGTGTTTGGGCTGTACTGGGGGTTCTAACAGGGCTGGATGCCAACTTCTTGGTTTGGCTACTCGGATTGGTGGGAGATTTGCAATTCCGTTCATTCATAGCTTTCAAAAGCAGATCTCTTTGCTGCGTTAACTTTAACAAATCGAAGTATGTGATATTAGCTCGAGATTTCTTAAGATCATCTACAATATTGTAATCAATGTTATAAACAGGGTAGGGCAGAGTAAACATACCAGTTTTGTTGTTCTTAGGTGGGAGTTTACCATTTTGAGTCGCCTTCGTTGCATTTGGAGATGTATTATCTTTCTTTGGATAGTTCACGACTGGAATGTTCCTGGAATCACCACTAGGTTTATTCTTCTCAAAAGGAAATTTGGAAGCGGATGTCTTCGAAGGGTGAACATCTCTCTTTGTTTGGTCTATAGGCTTCACCACATATATAAGTGGCCCTTTACTTCGTGTGTGGATTTCATTAGTGTGAATTTCTTCTATACTATCTTCTTCATCATCATCATTCCCATTTGCATAGAAATCCCACAGTACATTGACTTGAGATACCTCGTCCATCGGCTCTTCTATATTGAAATTCCCTTCGTTGGGTGGAGCAGGCAACGCAAGTTGACCATGACCACCTTCTGTCTTCTTATGATATAAAGTTTTAAAGGATCTTTTGTTGTTATAATCTCCTCCATTCCCACTTATACTCTCTCCAGAATTTCTTTTCATATCGATGAATGTGTTCGTCAATTTCTTAATGATCCGATGCAAACCTTCCACATATGTGGTGTCCTTTTCTTTGATCTTATCCACTTTGTTATCACTCCCATTATTCTTCTTTGATGATTGAGAGGCTTTCTTTTCTTCAGTCGTATGATGACATGTCGTGAGACTGATCATTTCATTCTCAACTTTTACTGCTTCATCAATGGCACCCCCGTAAGTTTGTTCATTACTCCTTTTGACCCACATCGTAGTAAGGACAGGGAGAGTAGTGATGTCATCGCTAAACTTGTTTAAGAATGCCTGTTGAAAGGCACCCCATGAGGTGATCGATCCTATTCTCAAGCTAAAGTACCATGTGGAAGCCATACCAATCAGTGTAAAGGGGAACACGCAACATACCACAGCTTCATCGGCTTCCCCAACGTGCACACGGCTAAGAAGAAAGAGTGAATATGGTTATCAACAGTGTCTCCCTGCTCAGGGTTGAATTTAGGCAATAATCTTTCTGCGTTCTTGGGTAAGCATGCTGTTGCCCAGGTACCGCTACGGCATCCTGTGAAAGCTAGTGAGGGAGTGCTCCCAGAGGAGGTGGGGTTGATTCCCACCTGGAGGAGGCGATGGAGGTTGATTCCCACATGGAGGAGGAATGTTAGCCATATTATGGTTGGGGAGGTTCTGGTTGAAGGTTTCCCCGGGTGTTCTTTGTTAGGATTTCCCAAATCGAGCCAGGAATTATCTTTAGAGGAGGGGGTCCTCAAGAATTTCTTCCCAAGGAGTGTCAATACTTTGCAAGGACTCTAGCACAATATCTTCAAGAGAAGGGGCTGCAGATGTCTCTTCATTTATGGGACAGATCCTTGGCTTTCTTTTAGTTGTTAGAGGTAAAGAATGAAAGATGGGAAGCTGAGATAGGAAACGAGCGTAAGCATGAGTAAGTACTCTGACTGGTTGTTCCTGAGTGATAGGATACTCCCACAGTCTCTCTTCCATGGGTGACCCAAAACACGGGACTTAGAGGGACCTCTGTTCTTTGAAATGAGGCTCTTCTAAATGGGTGGAAGGATCTTTTCGACCTTTACGATCCATACATCAATCTTTTCGAATCCATGTGCGACGTTTATAGATGAAATCCTGAAAGTTGTGGATGGCAGTTCAGGCCCTCCTTCTAGCGCCAAATTTGTTGACATGACGAATGAGTTTTTCGTGTGCCAACAAAGGGGAACCAACCTGATCGCAGACCCGATTAGATCTACTTTCGTTTGGAATGGCTAGTTTCGACGAGTTTTAAAGGATCCCATAAACTGTTATAGGTTTTGAAAGATTTCTCCCTAGAGGAAGACTTCCATTAAATCAACAAAAGGAACAATTAACCTATATGTATCAAGTCCTATCTATACTGATTCTACCCACTTATGCTAGTCCTAACTATTCTAATCTATCTTGCAGGAGCGCAATAAATGATATTAAACATCATATATAGATTCCAAGTCCAAATGAATCAATTACTGAATTCACTAATGAACAAGATTGTATTTAAGCTCAATTGCAATCTAATTATTTATACAAGAATACACATTCTGTTCCTACAGATAAAAATTGCAACTGATTTTTAATATAGCTTCGAATCAGAGACCGTTCATGAGTTAACCATGATAACGAATTATATTCGAATAACCAGGACTATTCATAAGTTATTTGTTTATCACTGTGCACAAAACAAAACATATATATCCTCATGCCAGTCACAACACCCTTCTTCCAAACATAAAAGAAAAAGGAAAATGAATATGAAAAAAGGCTTCTTCTTGACCGAAACAGTCTTCTTTATTAGCATAATAAAGACGACCCCTCTTCTGCCAAAACAAAGTCCATTTTTTTCCATCCAGAGGTGATACTTATGGAGAAAGAGAACTGACCGTCGCTTTCTCCCGACCTTCGGCCTTCCCTCTTCCTTTCCATATTCAAATTAAAAATATACAAAATATAACGGTTAATGAAACAGCGAACATGTTGAAGCCATTGCTACTGGAGCGTTCTATTTCCTGAAGAAAAATGAACAGATGTCGGTAAAAAGAGGAATGACTGCATGCCATCCCTTTTAACACATATTGACTGAATGTTATTCCTTTTTATTCCCTGAATGCAAATGCAGACAATACACTCATTTTTTAACATATGGCTTGATTTAAGGTGTATCCAGAGGTAATAATAACTTGATGGATTTGCTCTATCAGGAGTACCTTTACTTACTATAGAACGTGCCTCCATTATACAATGTGGTTGCATATCCCTTTCTTGCGGAGTAAGTCTTTGCAACACCGACATAGATGATGCAAAGGTGTCATCTAGAGTCCCCAAAGAAACACAAGAACCCTTATACCAACATTTGTTCTACTTCTTGTCTTCTCAGAATTTTAGGACGTCCTACCCCATTCTATCCCAAAACCACGACACATGGCAACAAAATCCAGCTGGTAGAGGTATCATGTGGACTAGGCGTACTGTTCATGCTATGATCATTTAAAGGCTGCGTTGCTTTCTCGAATTTCATTACCACCTTCTGATCCCTTTGCATCTCGAAGAATTCTTTAGAGTTTAGCTATATGTTGTCCATGTGTATTTACCTCTCTATGACTGTGATTGCATTTTTCAAATCAACCGAGCATTCAGGCCAGCAATCAACAATGACTTCGTACTCATTCAGAGTTTCTTCGATGTGTTCATACGTTTCTTCGACAGATTGCGAGGTAGAGTGTTGTGCGGTTGTTTTCGTCCATCGAGCCTTATCAAACTTGCATAGATCTAGCAGACGAAGGCGTTTTTCTAGGATCCACAGAACACTGTACATATGAAACAAATCTCTGAGCCCGTACGTCCTTTTCTTGGACAGGTATTTCAGGATGTAAGATCCTTTTGCAAGTCAGTAGTTGCAATTGCATGCTTTGTTACAAGAGTGGAAGGGCTGGAGGGAGGATAAGCAACAATAAATCATCGTAGTCTATTGCGTAGCTCCCACTATGTATGCCTTCCCTGTTGCTTGTCATAAATTCCTCTTTTTCGGCTAGGTCTCACTTACATCTTTTTCCCCGCAGCCATTCCTGTTGCTTATGCATCAACTCGTCGACCTCCCTTTTCTTCTTTTGGTCCTTTCCTGCAGAAATAATTAACATTAGCTATGATTATGAGAGATATGATAGAAACGCCAAAAAACAAACCTTGCCTTCATTAAAACTTTCATAAAGAGGCAGACTCTGTAATTAGGAGCTCTGTGAGTCCTTCGGGCTCTAAGTCTCAAGAGGGCATAGTGATTTTTTGGGGACTGATGATTAAAAACGGATTGCAACCATAATCAATAACCATTGAACCATTCAGCTTTGAGGACATAATTCCATCTGAAAAATACGGTTATCATTTGGAGAGACGAAAGATCAAACTTCTCAAGGGACCCATTCAAATTTTCCCCCAGATCAAGTTTTAGTAGGGTGGTGGTTGTGGCCACAACAAACTCAAAAAAGTGTTGTTCCCTTGAGGGAACAGTAGTTGTTCCTGGAGGGAACAGAAAAAACCAAATGAGAGCTAATTCAAAGTTATATTACCAATAGAAACAGGTTTTGAAAACAAAAAGAGTTGATTGTGTTAGCTTGCTACACTAATTTGGTTTTTGCCGGGTCAAAGGCACTGTGTCCGTGTGTTTTTTGTAAAAAGGGAGCTTGCAACAGTTCATTTGATCCTTCCCCTTCATTTTCTTTATACCTTATAACCCCGCTACCTCTGTTTCCTCCTCCCTTCCATTTCTCCCTATTTTCCCTTAACCTTGTTATTGTTGTTTTCCTCTAATCCTTTATAAATCCATATAAACCGTTTTTCCCTCGGGTCCCGGGCGCAAAGCTAAACCTATGAAACCATGGTCATATAACCGCATGCATAAAAAAAGCGTTACCGCTGATGCCCCCCTATCACATCAACCAATAAAAACATATATGTTAGACCCCCCGCCGTCCGATCATGCCCCATATGATCCGACGGCATTCGTTGATCCTCATCCCGCAAGCCGCGCACGCGATAACCATGGGGAGAACAGTTTCGCGCCCATCACATCTGCCACGTGTCATTGTTGTATTCAATCGCTCGGTCGCGTACGAATGCCGCTCGCCTCTGATAAGAGGTGCAGGGAAACCGCTTACCTCTCTCCTATACGATTCCTGCGCGTTATCCCTTGCACTTGTTAGCCACCCGTCAGCCGTCAGATCTACTCGCCATGATCCGACGGCCCTCGTTTTTCCGTCCACGTGTCCTCTCGATACTTCTTGTCAAATGATCTCGGCCATCCTATATGTGATCCTATGGTTCATAGTTGCGCCGCCCACGTCTTTCCATCACCTCCCGCCATGAAATCTCAGTCGTCCACCAGTTCCATCCAATGGCTAACATTATTCCCATCCCTTCGCTCAGTTTCATGAAGTTTTCGTTGTGTTTGGCCTTTACCATGCTTACAAGGGATGAAGGCGATCGTCTACCAGCTTTGTGCAGTTAAGCTTCAATGACTGCATTAAATGCATTGTACATCCGAAGGACAAGAAGGACAGCCTTGAGCAGATAAAACACATTTGCCAGTTATGGAATTTCTTCCATACGGTACTTTGCCTGCTCAAGAAGGACATCAGAATATCTAAAAAGGCCTATTTTTGTTCATTAAAGCACACAGTTTGCAGCAGAGACCCATATTAAACAGTTAATGTGGTTGGTGGTCAGTTATGACCCCTCCACGCATAGGATAGCAGATATTTTTTGTAACTACCTCCATATATACCCAGAATCAAGATGTAATGAGGGTTGATGAATGTTATTTTGATGTAAAGTTCAACTTCTGGAGACTGTAACTACTGTGATACCTGCAGCGTCTGGTCTTCATTTTTAGCTAATGTAAGCTTCTTTTGTTGTTAATTGCTCACTTTCCACTTCTTCTTTGTTCCAGGCTGTGCCCGTTATGCATTTTCATGTACTCTTGATGTTTAGCATTAGAGGGGTTGTCATTCCACCTCTGTGTTAGAATCTTGTATGTATCATTGAGTGTATATGTAGGTTTCTGTTATTTTAATGCCAGAGAGTTGTCATCCTATTTGTGCATTAGGAAACAGATTTGTAGACCTTTCTATGGTTGCAGCTGGCCATCACAAGGTCC
The DNA here is from genome assembly GCA_031772625.1 of Pinus tabuliformis. Classification (NCBI taxonomy): domain Eukaryota; kingdom Viridiplantae; phylum Streptophyta; class Pinopsida; order Pinales; family Pinaceae; genus Pinus; species Pinus tabuliformis. The sequence continues at coordinate 405,482,775 of CM062811.1, read as the reverse complement.
TGTGCATTGTTGGTGTAATCAATATTTCCATGTTCACCTTATCCTCAAACTGTGAGTAATTGGTGGTCTAAAGCTGTAGTCTGAGGGTGTTCACCCATGTCTGGGGTTAAGCATAGTAGAGTGGTTATCTGGCTTGAATATGAATCATTCCTTCCATTCATCACCATTTACAACATTTTTGTGAGTTTGTAATGTTCCCGAGCATCTCTGGTATACAAGCTAGGAGAGTTTTTTTTGGGGTGATAACATTAATTGGCGCGTTGTCGAGGAGAGGAGATTGAAGCTCAGCTTCCTAGGAGAATGATACATTTCCAGATTTTGATGATAGACAAGGTCTGGGCACATTTTCTGGTTGTAATCATTCTTCTGGTGACTCCACTAGAGGAAGACAACCTTTGGCGACTTCACATTGAAGTTCTGGCTCAGTTTCTGAGACATACTCGAAAAAATCCTCAAAAATCACTAGCTGAATCAGTGCTTGACCCTGAGAGGACTGTCAAATCGAAGAAGAAAGCATCACAGAAAGGGCATCAGGATCAGGTAAAGCCTATACAAATCTCATGTATCTCTGAAAGATAAAGTTATAGCTGAAGATATACAGTTTGAAGACTTAGAGCTCAGCACTGTTAATAAGGAAATCCTTCAGAGGACTAATTCAGCCCCTTGTTCAGTTAGTTCCCCTTTGATTTCTTAGTCCAATGAAAGTTTCCCATACAGTCCAGAACATCCCTTTGTCTCTGTCATCCATTTCATTGTTTCATACTGCTCAATCTGCTAGTATCCTTCCACATATCCCAATCATGGTAGGCCAGCAAGCACCCACGAAGATAGAAAGAATTGTAGCTGCTAGATATGGACCTTTGGTCTTGCCCTGTCCTTTGAATCCTATGCTGTGGGAAGAATATCAGAAATTTATGCCTAAATTTACTGGCACAGAAGGGAGTAACAGCAAAAGAACACCTTGAAGCTTTTTACAGTTATGTTGATAATTTAGATATAAGTGAAAACGATGTGTGGATGAGAGTTTTTGTCCAGTGCCTTGATGGAGAGGCTAGAAAGTGGTTCAAAGAACTAGCCCCTCGATCTATTGCTGATATTGAAGCCTTAGATGATGCATTTTTGAAGCACTGGGGAGATAAAAAGGACTTGCTGTATTACCATACTGAGTTTGGTAATCTGAAGAGAGTAAAATGGGAATCATTGCCTGTGATTTTAATATAAAGATTCAATCGTATGTATAGTAAGATACCAGCTGAGGTAAAGCCTACCCCACCTCTGCAAACTCACTTATGCCAATGCTTTTAACTCTGATTTCTGCCTGTTGTTGAGAGAAAGGAGATGTGCTACTCTGGCAGACATGCAGGATGCAGCCTAGAAGTAGAGTCTAATATCATGGCTGCAGAAAAAGCTCAAAGGTCAAGATGACAGAAGGAGGCAAAGACGTCAGGCTTCTACTTCCTTTGCATTATATTCAGAGCCTAATTTAGACAAATGACTAAGATGATAGAGTCATTGGCTGCTGAAATTTCTTAGCTAAATGTTGAGAAAAATTCAGGAAAAACAAGGCAATAGAATACATTTTCTCAAGAAATCCAAATCCATTCAGAAGAGCAAATGAGCAGTTACAAATAATTTAGAGGGGTGAAGAATCAAAGAAGAACAGAAAGTTAAATGCTCCTTTCCAAAATGTAGTCATGGAGGAGGAAAATTTGAAGATGAGGATGAAATTCACTGCATGGAAAATAAAAGGCAATGCTGCATTTTTGACGTTGTCTGATTATGAAGAATCTTTGCTGCAGGAATGCAGGAACAAGACAGTCAGGAGTGGAACAGGAAAGTTGTTCTACAAACTGAGGAGCAGTGAAGATATAATTTGAGTCAAATGCAAAGAATGTCAAGGGAATCCTGCCCAAAGAGCTGCTGCCCAAACAGAGTCACAGAGACAGAGAAGGCCAGCAGCTGATCCAGTCATCCTCAAAGCACCAGTGCAAGAGGTAAAAGGTTCTGATAAGTTGTCTTCTTCTTTCAACTTTGATTCATAAGTCCAGAAGATCAAAATCTCAGTTGCCTATTGGTAGAGTTGGTAAAGAGTGGAAATGTTCAGAAAGCCTATCCTTGAAGCCCTTGAGCTGGAAACCACACAGACCTCCACTGATTCCATCAATTTGCAAGATGATAAGCCTGCTATTGTGCTCAGCTCTATGATTGAACTGCTGATAATAATTCTCCATCTTTTTATGTTCATTGACCATTCATGACAAAATCCTCCATAACTGCCTGCTAGAGACGGGGCCAGCCACAATTTGATGCCTAAAGGTGTCATGGAAGAGT